>VZTD01004446.1:224290-280742 GCA_013397725.1 Rhagologus leucostigma
GGCGGCCACTGCCGGCCCTGGAGCGGGGTGTGCCGCCCGCGAGTGCCGCCCGCGGGCTCAGCGCTGCCGGCCGGGTCTGTGCGAGGGGCTGCACCGGCCGGCCCGGGCGAGGGGCTCCCGGAGCCTTCCTGCCAAAAGCGCAGGGCCCGCGGACACCGTGACACCGTGCACACAACACGCACCTGCCGAGCCCACCGACACGCTGCTGCGGCACTGCCGGTGCACCCACCAGGCGCCAGAACGATCCCCGGGCCGTGCCCCCGTGCCCGAGGAGAGCCCGCGGGGACAGCTGCCCTGCCGCCGGCACCAAGGGCGAGGCAGGAAAGTGCCCGCGGTTAGGCAGGAGGCACTGCCACGCCTGGCAGCGCCGCGGGCCCCTTCCACCCGCACGTGTCCATCTGGAAGCGGCACCACGTTGGGCATCTGCAGGGATGGGTTTTACTGTGTGCATGAGGACGGGCTTCCCTGTGTCCCCCTCTTCCAGGCGGTGCAAGTGGTGTCACATCCCCTGCCACCCGGCTCCCCCACCCATGGGCACACAAGAGGCACAAATTTAGGTATCCCTCTCTCCTTCCCCAACACGGACCCCAGCTGCCACCACATACCAGGTGTGGCATCATCACCACCGGGAAAGTTGCAGATTTTGCTTCCTGCATCCCTGATATAAAAAAAACCGACCAGCCCTACATTTTTCCAAGGAGAAGTCAGTTTGAGGCCCTTGCATTATGGTGATTCATTAACGCATCAGCCTCGTAATTTAGTTGTTGGTTTGATTCAATCAACTAATACTCATCCTAATCCACTGGAGCTCATAACAGGCTTAGGAGTTACAGGGTTTAGGTCTTCATTAGTGTTTCACGTGCCACAGCAGGGGGATGTCCTTGGCCATGTCCTGCTTAAGGAGAGGGCACACTGGGGCAAATGCTAGGGAATAAAGAGCTGTGTCAGGGAGGAAAATAGAGCATATCTGTGAGACAGGGGGAGTTCAGGATTGGGTAGGGAAGGGCAGGGCATACATGGGACACACAGTGCCTCCATGCACATCCCAGCTGCAGGAGCCCCCTGTGCTGCTGTGCTGGATGGGCTGTGGTTCAGGGCGCACAGGCTGGAGAGCATAGCCACACCACAGCCTGGCTAGACATCGCTGACAGCCCTTGTAGGCCCTGCATAGCTCCCAAAACAAACTCACAAGTTAACAGTGGGATAGATTCACACTGGAGATGGGGCTCCGCTGCTCAGCTGTCACTCCCAGCACTGCAGGAGCCATGCTCACTCTCCAATACACTCCCACCCCACAGAAAACAGCACAAAGCTGTGCGAGGTCCCGCTGTCCCTTTGCAGAAATCCGAGTGGCTGCTTGGGAGCTGCACGCTGCTTTGGACAGCACAGGCCATCTGTACAGCAAGGAGGGCTCACAGGAGATGTGCTGGCCCCAGGGCACAGCAGGTCTGGGGACCTCAAGGGGGTCCAGCTGCCACTGTCCTGGTGGTGCCCTCTACCCCAGCAGTGGCATCCCACATGCCACTGCTGCCACAGTGCTGAATCCTGATGTCACCAGTGCTTTGCTTCTCTGCTCCATGTTCTGGTGCTCCACCACCAGCTCTCACCCAGCTTTGTTTCCACGGATGGTGACAGATGGTCCCCTAGCAATTATTGTTAGTGTAAACGAGAGGGTGGGAAGAGCACACACTGCCCACTGATCAGGAGTTTGACAGCAAGCAGGCTCCCATTCCTAGGGTGGAAACCGAGGAAAAACAACATGGGGTCTGCAGCACGCCCAGTATGTCCCCAAAGCACTGGCTAGCCCCATGCAGGGCTGGCGATTCCCTTCCATCACTCCTGCAGAAGCCAAGGCCTGGCCACCACCAGGGCAGCCACAGGGTAGGCAGAGCAGGCAGGGCTTGTCCTTGCCCTGTTGCTTGTGCCGAGCACATATTTTAGGACCATGACGGAAGTACCAACAGGCCCAAAAGTGGTGGCCAGTGCAGCTCTGCATGTGCCAGAGAGAAGTTCCCTTGGTGCTTACACAATGCTCAGGGCTGGCACCCAGTGAGTGTGGATGTCTAAGCCCCTGGACAAGCCAACATGTTAATTTATGAACTCCATAGGATGGGTAATCTGCTGTGATTAACTCCTCAACCACCACATAACACCTCTGGCTTGGGTGGTCCAGCACCAGCACTGACAAGGCTGCAGCAATACCAGCCCTGGGCATGCTGTGCTCTTGGGAGATTTACCTTCTCCCCTCCAGACCCTTAAGCATCTACTTGAGCCCTCGCAGTGCCGTTAGGATAATGCCAGAGCAGCCCTGGCCCTGCACACAGCTCACCCAAGAAACCTCATTTATCATAGGGCAGCTCATCACCAACGTGCAACAGGAACATGCTGGCTGGATCATACATCACACCTCCTCAAACTAGGGATATGCCATCAGGAAACCAAATCAGGAGAGAGGCAATACTTTTTAAAAGTAATGAAGGCTTTCAAGTTTATTTGTTCTAATTACCCAGCTGACAGCTCAGGGGAGGAGAAGAAAAGTATCAGGGTATTACTGCCACAAAATAGTTGTAATTGAATCATTCCAGACAATAAAGCAGAAGCACAGGTCACAGGCAATGCATCACTCCCCCCCCGCCAGCCCCCAACACCCCTCACTGTTGCACCACAATAAAAACAACAATACGAGGAGACACTGCTCTAATTGTGCCCTGTTACAGCAAACAATCTCGAGTGTCTCACCAACACGGAAAGCAGGACCTGCTGAGCAGGCTGGGGACAGTGAGTTTACACACTGCGGTTCGATTCCCTGCGATGTGTGAAGGCCTTCCCTGGGCAGCGGGTGCATCTCCCCCCCTGCCCCCACAGCCAGCTGCCCTCCAGCTCTTCCAGCCCTGGCTGCGGTGGCAGCAGGGTGGTGGGGCAGAGGGTGTTATGCTACTCTGCAGCTGGGCCGGGGTGAGCAACCCCATGGACAGCAATAGCTCGGGGATGCCAACGGGAGCCACCAGCTCTGCAGTCTGGGCTCCTGGCAAGGAGAGCCACAGGTCCTGCCACTGCCGGGTTTGCCTGGCACAGCAAAGCCTGTGCTGAGTCACCGAGGGCAAGCGCCAGATGCACATCCCACCACAGCAGCAGGTCATGGGCCAACAACAAGCCCCAGCAGCACTCAGAAGCAAGCCAAGGTTGGCTCAGGGGCACATGCAACCATGTGCTGCACAAAGCAATGGGGCACAGGAGAGCCACCACGGGGGACACACCAGTGAGCACTGGCAGCCCTTATGCATCACGCTTGCCTCCAGGTGTGCAAGTTGCACACTTCAAGGCCACACGCCTGGGGACTTTGGAGACAGGCCAAAGAGGCAGGAGCTGGGACAGCCCTGGCCCTGATTCTGCAGGCAGCTGTGTTTGATGCCATCCCTACATTCGGAGTGGCACAGCTTGCACCTGGCATTTACACCCCTGCCCTGGACGAGGGCTGTGCCCATGGCCCGGCTGGCTCCCTTGGCACAGAGCCAGGAGCAGAGACCAGCTTCCTGCTGCCAACGTAGTGCTCTGCCCAGCGCCTGCTGTCCTCCCACACAGAACCCTCCATCCCAGGCACCCCAGAGCTGCAGGCGCAGGCTGAGCTTCGGGAGCACACATCCGCAGCCAAGGCGCGATTCATTACACTCGACACAGACCATTAAATCCGTCCTGCCCGGGCTCGCTGCCTTGGCAGCTCCGCTGGGAGCCAGCTGAGGCTGCGCGCACCTTGCGGGGAGCGAACTGTGAGTCCAGCTCTGCCAAACCCTGAATGTGCAGCAGCGATGCTGGGCAGGCCCCAGGAATGACAGCTGTGCCCCTAGCAAGGGCTGCTGCCCTCCACCCTTCCTTGTCAGTCAGCAACATGGCAGAAGAAGACAAGGCAAGAAGCTGAATGAGGGAAAACTATTGCATTACCCCCGTTTGGAGATCAGCACCCACTGCTTTGCCTCCGTGGGCAGGAGGCACCCAACCACCCCTGCTGCTTTGGTGCCCCCACGACAGGATTGGGCAGGCAGGGCTACACTCACCGAAGTCCAGTTTAAGACATTTTTATTCTTCTGCAGGTTACATTGAGTGTTTAAGAAAATACAGGATCCCTTTTGACATTCATACATTTTTACAGGGAAAAAATAGGTTTCTCTACTAGGGTGGTTATTAAGCTTGGGCTGACTTCCTTGCCCCCCTTGGCTGCCAGGCCAACGCCCTCTGTTCTCAAGCATCACTGCCCCAGCGGCCGGTCCAGGCCTGCAGAGCTTGTGTCAGCCCCTCAAGCTAACAAAAAAAAAATTAAAGTAAATACAGTGCCCAGTATTTCCAGTTTCACTTTCCAACAGCTCCTACACTGGCTACTGCAAAGGAAGACCTGGGGACAGGGAGTGACCACACTGCGCACACGAATATCTAAGAGAGCCACATTAGTGTGTGTGACTATCTGGGCCAGGGAAGCAGGTTAGTCCCGTTTGCTAGAAACCTAGAGGAAATATAAATAAGGGTTCCCCACACTTAGCGTAGTCACAAACAGCTACTGGACACCAGGCTCACGCTGCCTCTGAGCGCTGCCACGGGGACAGGGAGGGCAGCGAGGCAGAGCTACTATGAAGCTCAAGGCAAGAAATGCACACGCTGCACGAACAGAGCGTGCCTGCCCGGGGGCAGCCCCTCTGCTCGGGGCAATGCTGCAACAGAGGTGGCAAGTGGCAGCTTCACTTGGCAGGACACGTCTTTGTGCTGTGTCTGGCCAAGGGCTTCCTAAGGGCAGCGTCACCCACGTGGCTGTTACTTCTAGGCTGCCACAGTGTGCAAGAAATTCAGATTTAAACATCACTATAGAAAGCAGGTTGAAAAGCAGCTGCTGGGGTAAGCCCTCCATAACCCAAGGTGGGCTGCTGCCCAGAGGCAAAGCTGAGGGCCAGGAGGGAGTGAAAGGCTCACTAGACGAGGCGTTAGACAGCGAGCAGCTACTTTCCCTTGGCAGGGCTGCAGCACATTGGCACTAGCAGCAGGAAACAAAACAGATGTTACAAAAGCTTCTTCCAAGCACCAGCAGACTCCACTTGGTCACTGCAGGGAGAGAGACGCACATGGAAAAGAAGTGATACTCTAAGGCAAAGGCCTTTCTCTTCATGACCTCGGGACACCAGTGCAGCTAAACATCCCCCCATGCCGGCTGCTAAGCCCCCACAAGGTCTCTGCCCTTCCCACTAACACCAGCTGCCCAAATGGCTCCTGCTGAGTCTTGCAGGCAAACCACGCGCCAGCGCTCACCCCGCTCCGCCTGCCCTGGGCACCAGGCCCCGGGGGCACCCCACGCCCTCTCTGCCGCTGGCACTTCCAAAGGGCCGGTGAATGCTGTCCCAACCTTAGGCCTCGCACAGAGGGATATAAGGTACGAGCTGTACTGGGAGGGAATGGGGAGAAAGTGTCAACAAAAGACATAGTTGATCCAAGTGGTTCAAACTCCAGTCCAAGCTGAGGAGCATTAGCTGGTACCAGAAGAAATTTCTGGGAACTCCTTATAAATCTCCAAGATGATCAGTTTGTCCATCTGGCACTGCTGGTCCTCCTCCTCCTCGCCCAGGATGCGCTGCAGGATGCCCTGCAGGTCGGCGAGGCGGTGCTGGTGCTGCAGATAGGGCGTGGAGCGGATGATGGCGTGCATCAGAGACAGATACTCCATCCTCAGCTGCCAAGTGGGAGACAAACCACAGAGCACCGTGAAAGATTTGAAGTGAGATAAACAAGCATGCCAGCCTCCATTACAGCATGAGCACAGGAACAGCTGCTGCTGCACCATCAACCAGAGCACAACTCCAGAGGCACCTGCTTTTCCTTAAGTATCATTAGTAACTACGGAAAACTCTGCTTTTCCCACAGCAACAGAGTGCTGCTCCTCCCCTGCCCTCAAACACGTGTACATCCCCTGCCTCTTGCAACACCAAACAAGAGAGATTCCTCCTACTACTCACAGAGGGTCTCTCTTCCCAAAGGTCCCTGGTCACAAGGGTGCAGACCACCAGAATGCCGGCAAATCTGTCTTCAAATATGCTGGTGTGCTGGGCAGGATAAATCCTCCATTCCTCCTCAGCTCCCAAGGTTGATTTAAGCACCCAGAAATGTTGTGCCCACCCCAGAACTCCACTCTTGCCTGCACCGGCAGGCCCCATGAGGGGCCAGGAAAAACACCATTGCTTTGGGACTGTGCTCCCTTCCCCAGCGCCCATGGGTTACTGTGAGCACCTTGTCTCCAGGGGAGAGATCAGCAATCTGCCGCACCAGGATGTCTATCAGGACCATCATGTCCGTGTGATAGAAGATGCTGGCTGTATCCTTGCTGGCGAAGATGTCCTGCAGAAACTTCAGCACTGAGTGTGGTGGCTGAGGCTGATGCTTGAAGATGCAAACTGGATCATCTGGGGGAGGCAGAGAGACTGTGCTGAGCCACACGCTCCCCATTGCCCCTCTGCTCCATCTGCAGTGCATTTCCCTTCATTAGACCCTTTGGCTCTGGAGAGGAGGCTGCCCTGCCCTCAGCCAGCCACTCCCTGCCCATGGACAGCTTTTGTCTCCAAAGAACTCAGTGTCTTGCACAAAGGTGTGTAATCAGGATGGCAGCTCTGCAGGCTACCAAGATGAGACCAAACTCGTTATGATTAGCATTAATCACTGTTTATGTTTCACCTACCATCCCAGGTGAGAGCTCATTAGCACATCGCCTCTCAGTATCTCTCGTTTTTGCTGAACAGCCACTGCTCATTTTCTGCCTAGTTTATTAAGAGGGGTCCAATAACCCTTCTGAAAAGCCCATCAGAGCCTGTACCAGAAACAAGCTTTCGCCAGAGACCAGGCTAGTACTGTCCCAGAACCAAGAAAAGAAACACTTCCAAGTTTAAATGAGCCACCACATCCTGTTCTCTTGCAAAACACATCCCTGCAGACTCCAAGAGGGGCTCTGGGCCATGGCAGCTCCCCCAGCAGTTGTGAGGGAGGCAGGCAAAAGAGAAGCATCTTCATTAGGTTGTGGCTCCCGTCTTTTTTCTCCCAGCTCCTCACTGTAAGGTGATCCCTGCAGGGAATCTGGCAGTGAAAGGGCTAAACAAAGGCTTTGGGAGGAGGCCAGACAGAAGAGCACTGAGGTGCCTGCTGCCTTCAAGCTGATACAGTGTGGAGACAGTGATTTGCAGCCCCAAAGAGAACTAAAGCCAGAGGAAGATGAGCTGTAAGCATCACAGGATGGGTTATTTCCAGCAACTCAACAAAATGAGTTCTCTCAGGCAGCAAAGCCCCTGTGCTCCAGAAGGTATTAGAAAGCACAATAGGGGCCTGCAGCACGGGCTGAAAGACCTGGCACCGCTCTTCCTGCCGAGATCTCCAGCGTTCCAGCAATCTGCTCTGCAACAGCTCCACGAGTGCACTGGATTTCACTTCATGCCTGGAGCAGACACAAGGCTAACCCTCTGCTGGCAATTCAGAAATGGAAAGTTCCACTCTAAGCAGCATTTCGGAAGACAAAAGCTCCCTCTGCAACTGTCCCCCAGGGCAGATGTTTGCCAGCACAGGCAGAGGTTTGTGTGCCAGCACACATCGAGTCCTCTGCCTGTCCAAGGACAGAAGTGGCCCAGGACCAGCCTTCCTCCCCAGACAAGAGCTTGCCCATGGCAGCTCGTCCACACTCTGAGAGGGAGCTGATCTAACCCAGAAGTATATGGAAATGGCAGCAACTCCTCTCTCCCTAGATGCCATCGGCCATCAGCTTATTCCTTGTGCAGCTCCATCCTCAGCAATGCAGACTGTCACCCTCACAAACTCACCAGGAAGCAGCACATCCTGCCTGAGCTAACAGCTCCTCAGCTACCTGCATCCCTGACATCCTACCCCATAATGAGCACGGGGCTTGTCTCCCCAAGCATCTTTGTGCACCTCCTGCCAGGCACGTAACAGTGCCACACACACTCACCTCCTCTGTTCAGCAGCAGCAGCAGCTTCTCTGTGAAAGTCTTGACATTGGAGTGCTTGCTTATTGTAGTCATGATCACACTGTGTTCTGGAACTAAGGAAGAAACCTGTTCAGCACCTCCCTTTGTCTCCTGAAGACCACGGTGATAAAAACACATAATGGGTGGCTCCTATTTCACATCAGTGCTCTGGGGAGCTTTGGGGAACCACAGTCTATCAGGGCTATGAAAAGCTTCAGGCCCACAGAGAGGGTGGGCAGGGAGAGGGAAGGTGAAATAAATCTGGAAACAGCACATGAAACACTTGGGACTTGGTGCTTTCTCCGTATATCTGATTCATGTGTGGGTTCCCGCCTTGCCAGCCAAACGCTGGGAAATACCTTGCAAAAGCTTTATGCTGTCAAACACTACCTCTGCTCACAACCCTCTGCAGCCAAGGGCTCCATTCTTTGGTACCTTCTTACTTCCTATCAGCAGTGCCCTTCTGGAACTTAAGAGTCTTGCAAGTTCTCTTAAGAAGGGTCCCAGGAGCATCCCAGAAGAGAAAAGTTTTTCCCAGCACTCAGCACTGCGCTGTGCAAGGGTACAGGCTGAAGACTTCTAGGAACTGTCCTCTTGCCTGCTCTGGGGGTGATTTACTGTAAAATACACTTACCCTAGCAGAGCTTATGTGTGTGTGTGTGTGTGTGTGTGCACAGTCAATCACATGCACAGCACAGTGTGGCTCCTTCTGTGGCCTGTAATATTTCACAGGCTGCAAAGTGTTCCAGGATCCTGAATGTTATCAATATAATATGCACTTAGGAGAGTTTCTGAACTACCGAACTGCATGATAGATGGATCTTGCAGACGGAGGAATAAAAAATTCAATCCACTAATAAGCAACGTGAACATCGTTTACCATGTTCTTAGCATCAGAGAACAAGTCACTGCTCTCAGCTACGCCCCAGGTGGGCAATAATCCCCAGAAACACATGGCCTGTCATGCATTACTGCCTAATTACTGCAGCCAGCAAGGATATGGGTAAGTGTGGGAAGGGGTAGTGAATGAAAGCAGCAGAGATATACATAATCAGTCTCTGTGCAATCAACTTTCACATGAAATTAGAAACTTTCACATAAATTGTAATGAAGCGCAACCCAAAATAACAGGTAAATTACTGGACATATCGTTGCTGCTTTATCCTCCCCTCTCTCCAAAAAGTCAAGGATAAAGTCATGAAGCAGATCAAGGGTAAGTAATTAACTAAAGACAATTGGAGCAACAGGGGACTGGGTTAAGGAGTGGCTTCTCTTAGCAGGACCTGGAACTATGCTCCAATCTTCCAACAGGCTTCAAAATCTGCAGGCAAAGGGAGGGAAGATGCTCTTTCCTAGGGACCTGATGTGCTGTCTGTCCTCATGGAGCTCAGCAGGGCAGGGAGGACAGAGAATAAGGGCAAACAGGGGAGAGCACAGCTCAGGCCAATGCTGAAGGGCCTAGCCCCGACAACTTGGCACTGAATGGCAGTGTGGACAGGAAAGCAGAAGCTTTGCCAAGACCTGCAGAAGGCAGAGGACTTTTCTTCTAAACTGGTATCCAGAAATGCCCACTGAAGCATCTTCTCGCCCAAATCACCTGTGCCTATAAATTAACCCCACTCATATTCTGCAAGTACAGCCCAACAACTGCTTTGATCAGGCACTCTGGAAGCCCAGTGACAAATCCACTGGGCTGCCAGAGCTGCTGGCCAGGGGCTCTCAGACCATTTTTTCCTCTAGGGTTTTGCACCATATTTACACACAGTGTAGTGCCAGAGACTAGGGGAGCTGGTTGGTGGCTATAGCACCATCATGACCCAGTGAGATTCTCCCTCCCCATATTTCACACCCTCACTCCAGACCACTGAAATCCTGCCAAGGCAGAGCAGCACCAGTTTAACCTGGAATGTGGAGATTGAAGGCCAGCAGGACGTTGACAAATAAGTCAGGCAGCTGGTCAGTGGTGTCCGAGGGCAGCCCGTCCTCAATCACATCCAGCAGGAACTGCACAAACTGAGAGTTGAGATGTTCTGCACAAGGAGAAAGGGGCATTTACAGCACAGTGAAAATCAACCAAGCAACAAGGGACCATCCAAGCCACTTCTCTGTGCTTTTATGCTTAAAAACCATTAGTCGAGTGCTAGTGTCAGCCTCCAGGGAATGAAGGGCTCTTCAAGAGGACTAGACAGACCACTGAAGCATCTTTGTGTGAGACACAGTGCAGGGGAATGCTGAAATTTGGTCCCCAAACTGGCAATTTTTTTGAATAACAAAATACCAAATCCTGCTCTAGCTGTTGCAAAACCACTGCCACCCATGAAGGCTTCAAGGTAGGAAGACACTGGTATTCTTGACCACTGGTTTAATTAATCTCTTTAAAAAAACCCCTAATAATCTAGATCATTAGTAATAACCCAGTTTTCAATTTAGCTATTAGGAAAGCTCAGGAGCTCAGGCAAGTAAGTCCACCTGCATGAAATAACTGCCAGGGTTACACAAGGAGAGAAACAGGAGGTGTAGAGGCTCATTCCAGTCTCTGCTGCACCAGTTTAAATCTTGTACAGGTTTACCTGGCGTTAAGGTAAAGCTGCTGACAAGATACTTATAAAAATCTCTACTGCATTTCTAGGAAAATTAAGCCCAGAATTTCCCAAATACAACATAGCCTTGGGAAGAAGCAGGCAGGGCTTTCTGGCTGAAATGAAAGGACAGAGGATAAAACAGGGAGAATATTTGCACTTCATTATTGACTGCAATACCCTTAATCATCTCCACTTTCCCTAAGAGCCTGAACTACACAGGGCTGCACCATCCTGCTAGAAGAGAGGCCAGAAAGAGGCCACATTATGCAGCTGACAGCCTTAGTGGGCGTTTGTGCAGGGATCTGGGATCTCAGCCTCATCAGCAGACAGTCTCCAAAGCAAGTAAGAGGTGTGTGCTTTCACACAGGCCAGAGGTAAAACAGAATGCTTTAGTCACAGGGATGGGCAGATCCATGTCGCTTGCAGCGTGGCATTCAGTCCTCCACTGCTCTAACCCAGATTTGTGCTGCTCTTTGGAAATCTGGCATCTCAGCCCAGTGCTTCAGCTGCCAGGCTCTACTGATAAAGAACAGACCCTACTCTTGCTGGGCCTTCCACTGAGCTGTCCCCCACCTTGACCATCAGGAAAGGTCCCTCCCCTGTGTCTGCCTGCATGCCCCAGACATCCCACCAGCAGCTCTGCCACGAGCACAACCCACTCTTACCATAGTGGTGATATGGCAGGGGCTCCCCCATGGAGAACATCATGGCCAGCACCAGTGCAGAGTAACACATCTTTTGATGATCTGCAAGACAAAGGTCCTGTCATTAGTTCTTCTGAGGATGTGAAACCTTCCCCCAGCGGCAGCTGGGAAGTCACACATTTAATACAGGCATTTAACACTGATTAGCCTGCTCCTCATTCCTGTATTGACTGAGCTGTAAGGGTGTTTTTCCCCGTTTTAGCACACCACACGCCTTCTGTGCCGTGTGTTTCCAAAGCAATTTAAAAATAATCATAACAAGAGTCCTCTATTTTTTTCCCCTCCACTTCAGAGGATCTGGGCAAACTTGATCTGAATAATTAAAAACCTCCCCTGCACAGTCCCAGGACACATACCATAGTTATGTAATTACTGAACCCAGAAAAAGCATCCATCTGGCCAGCTCAAAATACTGCCTGTTCCAACCAACACCACCCCCAGACAGCCATGCTGCTTGTTACCATCTCTGCACTGCTCTACTTTTGCTACCTCAGCTCTGCCTGAAGGTATAAAAGGTCCCTGGGGAGACCAGATCACTGCTCAGGCTGTGCATCTGCCCACCTCCCAGGCCACACGTCTCCAGCACTGATACATCCCACAGCCTGCTAGTCCAACACAGTTTTTGCTGGCAGCAGCTTTATGTGAATGCTCCAAAGAACCCCTGCCAGTGTCTTTCCTGAATTTTAATTAATGGATACCTCTCAATAGATATTTGCAGAACAAAAAAAAGTCATAGAATAGGATCTGTGCCCTCATCAAATGTAGCCTCTGTCCAGTTCAGCAAGTCTGAAGACAATGGGAAAATGAGTATTATTATATATAGGTTACCACACATACTAGCTAAATAAAGTTCAGCTACATCTGCCAGAAAGAGCCCTGGGGCACAAGGAAACTGAAGGTATATTTATGAAAAACTGACCAAAACTACTTTTCATTAGAGGAGAGAAAGGTCTCTTCAATCTCTGATGCTTTTCCTGGCTGTACTGCTGCCCTGCACAATACACACCAGTTCCCGTGCCCCCTCCAAACCCTTTAAGGTATTTCACATCTTTGTGCACGAATTAACCCATCTCTAAGCACCTGCACTCTGCAGTTTGGCTTTGCACAGGCTGATGCCTTCACTGTCACCACTTACTCCTGGACTTGGTCAAAGGACTTGGAACGTTTGGCAGCTCTCAGGTTTACTGTCAGCATGGGGGACAAAATGCTACTGAGTCATTCCAGCCCTGTGCCCCTGGAAAGTCAGCTCTGTCAGCAAAGCCTCTCTACTCAAAGCACACACAGGCTCTGTCAGAGCTCCACACGAGGCCTCAGTTTTCAGTCAGCAAGTACTTCGAGTAAAAACAGATAATTTGCGGCTCTCTTGGGGTGACTCTATCATGTGTATCCCCTATCATGCTCTATGCCCAAAAAGTAATATTGTGCCTTTTCTGTGCCTTTAAACTGAGCTTGAAAAAAACCAGACGAACTTTCCAAAGCAGCTTCTCAAGGACACAGAGATTACCCGCCTCAGTGTTGTCTGACTGCGGAAAGGCACGAAGGGAGCACCCTGCTTGCTTTTCCTTCAGCCAGCTGGTTTTTTTTTTTCCCTCTTGGCATGAGACGGAGAGCTGAATTTTGTTTCCTGGGACTTTGGGGTTTTTTTTCCTTTCTTCTCTTCTGAACTGTTTCAACAACATCAGAACACATCAGGAGAATTTTCTCCCCGAGGCCCGGGGGTGGGCCCACGCCCTCACTGACCAGCTCCGAGGAGGAGAGAGACCACACCTACAGAAGGACTCTGAAATCTTCCCAGGTTTCTCTCTATAGCGGGGGTTTTAATTCATTATTTAGCATCATTATCCTTTTCCTGTGTGTTTGTTAAAATAAATAGTTTTTATCTCTTTCACTTTCCTTCAAGGAAAAATTTCCTTTTTTCCCGAACCCTGTGGGGGGGGAAGGGTGGTTGCAACCTGGTTTTCTCTCAGGGGATATATTACTAGATTTTGGCCAAACCGGCACAGCGGCTTAACCAGATACTACAGCATTAACAAGATTAAGAGTTTGTAGACCATGTGGCAGCAAAGGGAGTCTGAAAACTGCTGTTTACTCTCTGTAAACAGAGAGGGAGGATATTTAATGACTTAAATCTAATTCATACTTATATAAGAAGTTCTCAGCTATAAGGTGACAGTGATGCCAAAGCACACTGTAGCAAAAAAAGGGATCTGACAAACTGTTCACCACATGATTTCTTCATTCTTTCCTCCATGGCTCCCAATGGGAGTTGGGTCTCAGAGGCAGGACGCTGCAGTAGGTAGACACAGGGAGCTGCTGTTCTCATGTTCCTACAAAGGCTTTCATCAACAAAACATTTTCTCTCATCACATCAGGAGCAATGAAATAAAGTGAGAGCCAGAAGCCAGTGATAAACATGTAAATAAATAGTAAATATGGAAGAACAGACTAGAGATGGGAGGGAAGAGAGTAGTTTTAGACCTCCTTGGTCCACCTGCCATTAACTGATGTCTCTTCATCTTGGTTGACAGTAGTCTACATGACTAGGAGGCAAATCTTGTTGTAGTTCCCTGAAGATGACAAATCAAAGGATGCTGAAACCAGTCAGAAGCGTGAACCTGGGGCAAATCCAGATTAACCCAGGGCACTTACTCTCCACAGGCTCTACAAGTTTTTGGGAGTGTCCCAGCTGCAGCAGGACAAGACTACAAGACTCCCAAGACTCACCATGCTGAAGAACAGAGTAACTGTCAGTCAAAACACAGCTTTTTTTTCTTTACCTTACAGAGCAGTGCCAGTGGCTGTAAGAAATTAAATAGTATCAATGCAGATCTCCTGAAGCAGAGGGACAGCTGACAACAGACTGATAAGCATCACTGAAGTAGCCATGACACGCAGGAGAGATGCAGCTGTTTGCTCACCAGCCTGCATTGCTGAAGCCTACTGAGATAGTGGTGAGAAACTGCTATCATGTATGAAAAGCATTTCTCAGAGGCCTTTGAAGACCTTGCTTCCACCTTCTAGACACAGCAGTGTGAAATGTGGGCACTGGGAGCAGCCACAATTGTCTGTGACTGAAGGGAGAAGAGCCTGACAGCTGGCTTGCATGTACCCTGTGCTGCAACAAGGCAGAAAGTCATGATTACAGACTGGATTATCCCTGTCTGTTTTCTTTGGAATTGTTCTGGCTAGTTCTGTCTTGCTGTGGCTTATTATAAGGTGTTCTAACATGGATAGATGTGCAGGCCAGCTGTAGCAAGGGAAGGAGCTGTCCAGAAGCAGTAAGACCCAAACATCTCCAGAAGAACTGGCCAGCAGCCAACATGCCTGCATCAGTCTCAGGGTAAAGTCCTTCTCACCAAAGGCACCCAGCATCCACAGACAGAGCTTCTGCCTCAGCTGCTCTTCAATAAGCCAGGAGGGATCCCACAGAGCTGCTGCAGCCAGTTCCACACTCCCCAGCTGTGTAGTGTTGGCACTGATTGCTCTGGCTCCAGTCACCCACAGAAGGGATTAGCTATTCCACAGCATGTCACGGATCAGCTGCTATTCCCCAGTTTTTAGCACCAAAATAAGCTCAAGTCGTTCTAGGATTCAAGGTCATGTTTTCACACAAGCTTGCCATTTGCTGGCAGCACATGAAGCAGTAAAGCATCAGCATGGCAGGAGGGAACTACTAATGCCCTAAAACACCTCTGAAGGACAGACACATTTGGGCCAAGGATGGTTACCCCCCTGCAGCCCCACTGTGAAGGCTGAGAGGACCGGATGCTGCACAGATGGCACTGCACAAGTGCCTACCCCATAAAGCTCAGCACGAGGAAAGCAGCACGGGATGAGGACACCGATTTGTGAGGCTCCTGTATCCACACAGTGGTCTGTCAGCAAAGGAAGAGCAGCTTCTCACCCTCCAACTGGACCACCTTACAGCAAGGAGGGAAAAAACCCTCACCTTGAGGTGATGCTAGGGAAAGGGAGATGCTGCAGAGCAGCAGGTTGGCAGCTCAGAGGACACAGTAGAGCCACTTCTCACCCACTTCCATTGCCATGTTTTCAAGACCCCAAAGCAGAGCTAAGACTTGCTGAGAGACAGCCCTGCTCCAGCCTAAGTACTACATGGAGATGAGCAGAGGTGGGGAGAAGTCACACAGGTCAGAGCTCAAAGCTCCATACCCACCAAGAGGCTGAATCAGTTGTGCTGTCTGGGATGACACAGCCCTGGACAAAACACAGCATCACTGCAACCAGGCACGGAGCAACAAGGGTGACCAGCCCACCCTGCCTGCACAAAGATAGCTCAGGAACAGGCCAGGAGACAGAACCCTGTTTGGGAAGGTGCACAGGATGCTCACTTGGAGACAATCTTTGTGAATGAATGATGGAGGCACAATAAACTTTATTTTTGGCAGCACAAAATCAGAAGAAATGTTGCTGCAGGAGCACAGTGACAGTCCCAAAACCAAGTAGCATTTGTTTCTTGGGCAGTAAGACCTCAGCCTGGAGAAGATCCTTCTCATGCATAACTGGAGTGTGGTAAGTTCACAGCATAGGATTTACAAGCAGCAGTAACAAAAGAGAAAGCGTGGCCAACACAGGGGTTATACCTGCAGTGCCACACCACCAGCCCTTCGCCCTGCCCTGAAATGCCACCATCCTCACCTTTGAAACGCCTGCGCTTCAAAGCATCTAAGCAGAGACAAGTGCAAAGCCTTCTGCAACAGGCTTGATTTTCATCTCCCACAGCCCTTTGCAGACACAAGATGAGCCCTGTTAATGCTGCCCACCACAGTCAGGTTGGCACAGACTCTGGTGGGATGCTGGGAACAGGAATGTCTATTGTGCAGGTTCAGAGTGGTCATCTAGGACATTTACTCGGCTCACATGAAATGGATGGGACAGTCCCTGTTCTCTGCACACCTGTCAACCCCTGCACAGTCTCATCATCAAATTACACCCCTCTACAGCTTCATGACACCCGCAACAAACCAACAGACTGCAACCACGGCAGCAAGGCTGCAAACACCAGGCTCTTCTGATTTGACCCACGTGGTCACTCAACAGCTACTCTAACTGTGGGTCACAATTAGCACAAGACAATGGATTTTCAATGTCCTTTTAAGAGAAATATGCCACTGCCAGCACTGGTGGCCTACAGGCTGGCTTCAAAATAGGGAGCAAAGCTGTGACTGTCCAGGACCAGGCACATGTGGGGAGATGGAAGGTAACTCCAGGGGAGTATTACCACATGTTCACCTTACTCTTAGGCTTTTCCCCAGCATCTGCTTCTGGCTGCTTAGAGATAAAGGACACTGGGCTAAGCAGGAGCTCTGAGGGCATGAAGGACATTCCTGTTAGTAGCAGGGACAGGTCATCCTAACAAATAGAGGAATGTGAAGTAGAAGGAACATGAGGGCAAAGCCTGGGTATGGAAAGCAAAGAGCTGGGAAAACCTGGGCCATGTCACTATCCTGCAGAGGACCAGGACTGCAATGTTAACAACAGCACTACCATCTCTCTTGGCACAGTGGTGGAGAGGAGGTCTTTTTCCTTTAACCAGCACACATCTCATTCACCACAGTGAAACACCACAAAAACTGGGTATAGAACGCTGAAAAAAATTCTTCAAGAAACTGCAGAGATCTTCCTTGAGATCTGCAGGTGCCTCTTGTCAGCATTATGAAACAAAACTGGAACAACTCAAAACGTGTTTTAAGACATCTACAAGAAGTGACACAGATCATTAATGGCCTGTTCGAGAGCTGGAGGGCCTCGCACCGTTGGACTGAAACATCCTTTCCTGCGCATTCCCCAGTTACAGCCGTAATAACCTGAAAAACTTTAAGACCAGACACCATTCCCCCCTGAGCAGAGGGCACGTAGAGCAGCCAGGCAATGGGGGGCAACTACTGCTGCTGCTGCTGCAAATCATGTCAGGGGAAGACACATTCCCAAGGCCCTGGGAACAGCAGCTCTGGCTCACCCTGTGTGTGAGTCTGCATGTCCCGGGCCAGCTCCATCGGCAGCACAGAATTCACAAGCGTTGAGATGACGGCAGCATCCAAGTTGCACATGGCTCCAAAGCACTTCAACAGCAGCAGGCGCAGTGGCACCCTGTGTTCCTGCAAAAACAATTTGTTAGATCAAACCATGTCCCAGAGGAGGGCTCACTCTGAGGCAGAGACACAGCTTCTAGAAGTTCCTGTTGTTAGGAAGCTACAGACCTTCCCAAGGTGACAGTGAACCCAGAAGCTCTAAAAGCTTTTCACAACAGCACAGGAATCACTTTACAATAATGTTCACAACTGGGCTGGCTACAGGTTATTGGCACGTGTGGTCAGAGGGCATGTGGCAGCCAGAGCTCAGATCTGAGATGCCCCACTTCATCCACTAAATCTGCTAACACACCAACAACCCATACCTGTCCCCAGCAAAGGGACTGAATTTGCTGGGTAGCCAGGATTCTCTGAGCACTCTAAGGTTTTGTGAACACTGCTCTGATTAAGGCTTCCTGACAGTGTAACATTTGCAAGCTCTCTTCAGAAAGTTTTGGGACATGCAAGGATTCCAGCAAAGATGATGCTCAGCCTGCAGCTCCCATGCAGGAGCTCTGGTGCTGAGGTAACCTGCATACTCAACCCTCAGCCAGCAACTCCAGGGTTCAGAGAACACAAGTGAGCCAAGTCCTGGCACTAGGCATGACAGCAGCCAGGACAGGACACCCACCCAACTGCTCCCTACCTGGTCAGGCTTCCTTGTCGGCCAGGAATCGTGGTCAGAGAAGAGCAGGCAGTGGAAGTCAGCAGGCTCTGTTATGCCCAGCCTGCCTCCCTGCTGCTCTCAGCTATGCTACAGCCCCCTGACGCTGAGATCTGGGTTCAGACACAGAAGTGCCAGATGAAAGCAAAACCCCACAAGACGTGATGTGCTGTAGCTGGGGACTTAGGGACAAGATGGGGACGAGTTTTTTACTCCCACAGAGTCCTACTACAGAACATTCCAGGAAGGAAAGGGGCAAAGCAACACTACATAGGCGTTTAAGGCAAAACTTCCATTTCTTTCTCTGAATACTGATTTCCTTCCTCACTCCCAAGGCTTCTACTCACTACCTACTTTCCTAAGCAAAGTTATTTACTAATGCACAGGAGTGCATCAATTAAAAAAAGAGCAACCACAGCCTGTCAGATCTCCCAAGGCATCCTCTGAAATCGTTCCTCTAGATACTACTGATGCCAACGCTGTCCCTCAATGGGCCAGTAAAAGCAGCCAGCTTTACCCTTCCCAGTGCTAGCTACTGCTTCAAAGTCTACAGCATCCTCTGCTCTTTCACACAACTTTCATGCATAGCATTGACATTAGGCAGCACTGAAAAGGGATATGCTGCAATTCCAGTGAGGCCACAGAACTGCCCTATCCAAGGGAAACATCTTATATATATTCATCATACCAACCCTGCTCTTTTGAATCTTCAGGGAAATCTTAAAAAGAGAGATTTGGTGCATTCTGCCACCTTACCATCTGATAATATGCCACAAGGGACAGGACAGATTCAAACTCATTCTTCTTGCACATTTTCTTGCAAACTTCTGGGTCTGCATCTGTCTGGAAGAAGGAATGGACAGGTAACCCAGTGACACATCAAAGCAGAAGGTGCCTGCTGCAGGGACTTTGAGGGAGTCCACTTGCTTTCAGATGTCAGTAGCCCCAGCACCTCACAAAGAAACTGAAGGCAGAGCACAAAAACAGGTCAAGAACCATTACCCTTCATATTCTGCATCAAAGTGGATTCTTGAGCCACAGAGCACGTCTCGGGCTGAAAACATCTAAAACGTGACCCGAGAGGCACCTGACTGAGAGCATCACACAGTTACACAGGGCAGCTCCAGCACTGCTCCCATCCTGAGAAGTACATCTCCTCCCACCCCTAAGTTATGAGGAAATGGTTGCACAAAACCCCACTCTGCCTTGCCCTGCAGGCCCACAGCGAGGCAGCACAGGCTGTATGTGGAGTGACAAAGACCCTGGCATTTATTACAGAAAATTTACCTCTTCTGTTTATGTCAGAACTGGAGAGGACTACAAAACAGTGCCAGAGCCAACCCCACACAAGGACCTCTAACACAGACCACATCACTGCACTGAGGGCAGCTCCCATCTCATCTCTGGACACAGACAGGCTTGTATGTACTGGTGAGAACATTGGGACAGTAATCCCATTCCTGCTCACTATGGGCACGTTCCTCTCCTGTATGCACAGATGTGTGAGAGGCTTTATACTTTCTCACAAAAACAGCTTTAAAGCTCACTTTCAAGGCAACCAAAGAATGTTCTTCACATTTAATGAGCTTCACCCCACAAGTACCTCCCAGCAAGGGAGGATGTTTTAAGTGGAAGATGTTTTAAATGGGCCTAGGAGTGCAACAACCCTCACCAGAGACTTCCAGGTTTTCTGTGGGAGGTTCGGTTTTTTGGAGGTGAGGGTTTATATCCTCTTGTGGTAGGTAAATACCACAGCTCCCATGAAGAACAGCTCAGTAACGCTTTTCAGAACAGCTTTGTAAGGTGGAACGGAGAGTAAAGGCAGAGCGCTGCAGAGCCCACAGAGAAGGGTAGGGCTTCACACTGACAGTAAAGGATGCACAAGAAACCTGTGCCCCCTGAAACAGCAGATCCAGTGGCAACACAGGGGTGAAGAAGGTCAAAAAAAGGAACTTCACCAGGGCTGTCTGCTCTGCTCTGCCTGTAAAGAGAGGCATTTACTCACCAGGATGCGAAGCAGCTCCTCCAGGTAGCAGCAGATGACATTCTCATCCTCGTAGAGTGCCCAGCTGCGCTGCTGAGCATCATCCTTGTGCCTGGCCAGATCTGCAAAGATCACCTCCAGCCGCTGCTCGTCGTGGCAGATCTGGCCCGAGGGCAGCCCCGCACTCAGGTTCTGCACAACAGCAAAACCACTGGTTAGTGGGGCCCTGACAGCTGGCTGTTGTTTGGGTGCCTGTTTCCTGCAATCTTGTCTCACAACTGGCAGCTGACCTCATTCAGTCAAGAGCTGGCAGTACAAAACCAGTACGTTTATGTTATTTCAGATCTCATACTTTTGGAGCCTCTACCCTCTGTAGATTCTGGAAATCATCCCAAAAATGGGAAAAGCCAAACCAGCCCAGTATGGGCTAGGACCGCTGCCAGGCAGCAGCTGAGCACCTCCAGTAAAACAGACGTGTCCTGGGACACCAAACCACCACACTGCACAGCTACCTCGAGGCAGGAGAAGTTCCCTCTGCTGCCCATTCCCTCCAGCCTGAAAGAGACAGATCTGCCTTTAATCCTTGGCTCAAGAGCAAGGACTTGTATGGTGCTCTCCATGCCAGCTGCTCTAGGCCTGGATCCTCTGCAGCAAGAACAGGAACCAATTCATCATGGGCTGCTTTGGTTTTGCTTCATTCCAAACAGCAGAGCACCACTGTTCACCACAGCTCCGAAGTGTGTAGCCACTCAGCAAGTCTTACTGCACACCTTCCTTTCTCAAACTGCTGTCAACTGTATCCCCACCACTTCTGCCTCATACACAACCTTTGCCATGAAGGTCTCACTCTTCAGTTGCCTTTCTTTTGCTTTTCCTCTCCATCAAGAAAGAGGGGAGTGTTGAGGGAGCGTTTAACCTGCCCCAGCAGCTGCTGTGCTCTGGGATTTAGGATGAGCCTTTAGGACCTAAGTATATCACATGAATCACTCGGTTTCCTGAAAGCAAGGCAAGAAGGGGGGTTCAGTACGTGAAACTGAGCTGATCACAGGTGATGAGCCCAGGCACCATTAAGAGAGGTAAGGACTAATTTGTGAAAGAGCTTAAATTATATACACAAGGGTTTGGCAGCAGTGACAACAAGCAGCAGGAGATCAGCGAGGTGGAAGAGAACCAAGCTGAGAAATTCAAACAACAGGGAAAATCCACTCACTGAGACCAAATTCCTAAAAATTTTTGGATGAGGCTGTCTTACCACATGCAGCAAGTCATGATCACTCAGTGAGAAAAGGCCTTTATAGCTTACCAGCCAGGACATCTCATGTCCTGGTACAGTTCCTTCCAACAGGCTCGCTGTGCAGGCAGGGGCAGCAAGGCTTTAGGCAGACTTCACTTTGGGAGCAGAGCAGAAGGATTTTGTTTGGAGACGTGAGCCCATGTCTTGTGCCAGTTGTGACACTCGCAGTTGCACACCCGCACGTGGATGGCCAAGTGCAGGAGCTGCACCCTTCCTGCCCATCTCCCACCCTCCAGCCCTCTCTGGGGAAACCACTCCATGTTTAACAGTAATGTCTTGCCTGCTCTATTAGAGACAGAATTGTTAGTCATTTGCTTTGGGGTGTGAACTAATTTCATTAATTTAATGGACTTCAAGTCCATGCTTCAGTTATACAATAAAGAAGTTTTCTTGTTGCTGCTTCTTACATAATTTTTGTCAGGCAGGTAATGAAGGAAGGAGCATGCAGGTTTAACACAAGCCTCTGTACACTCTTGAAATTTTGGGAAGCCACGGGTGGCCTACCAGAAAAGCAGGTAACCAGCTGTGAGAGAGCACAACAGCTTTCAGGAGCTCAGTACAAACACGAGAACTTCCCCCTGAATGGTGATTTATCAGAAGCAAATACATTAAGAGACTCACTTTGTCTTGCCATCTCCCTGCTTCTCCTTAGGAGGACCTACAGCACTGCAGTGTCACCTGCCTGTCCTCAAGTGTCCCAGCTGCTTGGGAGAGGGTTCTCCATTCATGTGCCTTATTCACATCCTCCTCACCAGAGCGCTGCAGGGCCAGTCCTACCTCAATCCACTGCTGGGACTCTTTTTGGATGATCATTTTAATGAGTATTTGTTTTAATGATCACTCTATTCAGCCTCTTACCACTAATCTACTTTCTCCAATCCTTCATCTGCAGCCCTTAACGACCCCACTGAGCACCAAGCTCCTAATGGACTTGGATGAGATCAATCCATTAACAAGCTCTTCCATCTGACCATGTAACTACACCTCGCACTGTCTCAGTGCACTATCAGCACCATTCTCAGCCCTCCCATCACCAGGGTCAGGTCTCCGCTTATGAAACATCTTGGCAGCTACTACAACCTGCAGCATCATCATATGGTCATTTCTGGGAATCCGCTGGAGAGCCCATAAGCAGAAGGAGATTTCAGTATTTTTAACAATGCCACTTTGCATTATCTTGCTGCTTCAAATAGTTCCCTGCCCCCAGCTCAGCAGAACAAGCTGCTGCAGGGATTTCATTCTTCCTGAGCAGCCCAAAACCATTTCGGGAACTTTATCATACCCACACTGCTCAGAGGTGGCCACACCTGCCATGCAAACCCAGCTGCTGTCCCGCCCATTTCTTCTTTTCCCACTCTCATGCCTCCCTCCTCCCCACCCCACCAGCAAGTGCAGTGGATCACCAGTGCCATGGGTACACACATCTTCCCTCCAGATGAGCCCCAAAACCATATAACAGGTTTTCAGACACATTTCAGGGGGACTGCTCTGGGAATTCCTCCATCCTCTGGGCAGCAAACAGTTCCCACTACGACACCATCCACAGAAACCAGACAGCTAACACTGCTCCCAACACACGCAGACCACCAGGCTCCTCAGCAGCTGTTAAATGAGATGAAACATGGTGCAAGAGACATGTCTGACTTCAGCTGAGCCAAGTGTCCCAGGGCAGGCCTTTCACACACTCTCTTTCAGCAGCAGCAGGTCTGCTCCCAGCTGACACAGCCCTGTCCAGGGCAGGTCAGCTCTGCAGGGAGGCAATGTCGGCCATGCACAGACCTGTGGGTATCACAGGGAGAGAGCAGCACTTAGCTTTCAATCCCCACGTTAGCTGTGCCTCAGGAAGGTCTCTGCAGCCTTCACTGGTCAGGGGTCTCAGCCACCTGCAGCCCAACACACATGGGCTCCACCGACATTCTCAGCAGCTCTCTGAAGGACTGGGACCATCTACAGCTGAGCCAGGGTGGCTGCTTGTGGGACTCTGCCACAGACCTTCAAAAAGGCTCCTCCAGAAATGACTGAGGAAAAGACTTGCCTAGGCACTAATGCATTCCTCCCACCCTCCGGATTCCCTTTTGATACACTATTTCACTGAGGAGGAGTCCTCCTAACAGCCCAGCCAAAGCACTCAGCCTTGAAAGCGCTCACCCTGCTGACCTTCCTTTGTCTCGGCCGAGTGTGGGGACAGGGAGAGGAGAGAAGCTGAGCCCCAGAGCAGCCTTTGTGTCTTGTCAAAAGCAGGTCTCCTTTAAGCAAAGCTGAATCAATGAATGAACGGGAAGGCAGCCACAGGGCTTCAGGGGAAGGAGAGGGTTTCAGCCACATTAGCCATGAGGTTTGTCAGAGCTTGTTGAGGACAACAGGCGCTGGTGATGGGCGGCTGGGAGCAGGTCACAGCCCAGCACTACAAGGGAAACCCCCTCCAGGAACACATCCCCTCCCACACCAACTTTCTGACTTGTTCCTCCATCTCTGACACATCCAAGAACAGTGTGACCCTACTCAGCAGCTTGGGCTCAACTAGAAGACCGATCTACATTACACATCTTTGTCAGCAGTTTTCAAGCTTTAATCTAAGGCAACCAGAGATGGGTCTGAGTCACGACTACAACATGGCAATGCGATTTTAATAAAAAGCAGATAAGTGATTTCTGAGTTCTCCCTCTCAAGGTGCAGCTAGCTTGAGCATTGGGCACTTCTGGTTGTCTCACACTAAGTTTACTAAGTCTGCCAAACTCAACCTCCTTAGACATGACATCTACAGTACTATCCCCTCCTCTCAGATGGGAGACAATCCAACAGAGCTGAAGGCAATCACATCACCAAAACCTGTTAATCCAAGTAATGCTCTAGAAGCCCAAAAACCAGGCAGCATCTCTATTATCTTTAGGTATGTCCAAATTCACAGTGAGGTCCCCTGAAAGCCACCTCCAGTTTAGACAGTTACTGCAATGCTGCCTTTGCAAAGAGGTTTCAGTCGCTTTGTGCATCTTACCCCGTTACTGTGCCATTTATCAGGAGCCAGCTCATGGACAAGGAGAGGGGCCATTTCCAAGGCCAGACCAAATGCTGACACAGGGAAGCCAACCTGGCAGGTTTGCTCCTGCAGATCAGGGTTCCCCAAATAGTATGGTACCTCTGAAGTATCTTTCCTAAGATGTGAGCTCCTCGGCATCCTCCTTGTCTCTCCTGTTCCCTCAACTTAGCCTTACGTCACCTCTTGAAAAGAGCAGGAGGATGATGTCCCAGCATTGTCGCTGTTGTACTGGGGACGGAGAGAAACAAGGCAGGCAGGATCCAGGGTAAGTGGGATTATTTATTAATATCCAGACGGATTTTTATTCTGTAACTCGCTGGAACAGCATCAGGTGATTGGTCCCTTGACCGTCCACCTCTCAGGATGATTGGCTAAATCCTACAACACCCATTTCAAAACAATTCTGCAACTAAACATAACAATATTGCAAAACATTGCACAGCTGTGAGATAAAAGAATTATTTACAAAAACCCGTATCAGTGTTTTCATAGCTTTCGTGAGAAACACAGAGCTCTCACAGAATGCTGCAGAAAACTGGAAAATTTCTCTGCTGAAGCTTTTCAGTGTCCACACCAGCATCTTTTATTCTCTAAAAAAAATATGTGCCTGTACAGACTCCCCACTGGAGGAGCAGCAAGGTAAATAAGATGGAAGTGCTACCACTATTCAACCTTCAGAAGGCACTGGGGATAGAAGCGAGGTAATGGATTCTGGAATTGATTTAGTAAACCAGTGAGCTGACTTTAAATTAAGACTGGAATAGGAATAGAAAGGATGTAACTAATTAAAGAACATGATACAAAAGGTTGAAGCAGGTATAGTATCTACTATGAGCAGACCAAAGCTTTATATCAAAGCTGATATCTCGCTCTGTTTTAGGGAGTTGAAGAAAAACCTTGAAAAATATGCAAGAGAAGAGTTGCCCATGTATTTGCATGGATTGGGGAGTAGAGGGATTTCAGAAGTTACAAATTAAAGAAAAGAAGTCCTTGACCTAGAACTGACACAACATAGCAACAATTCTACACAGAAACCCCTGAGATTGTGGAATGATTTGGTATAATGAACAACACAAAGCCAGCGATAATAATTCGTACCACTAAACCACACTAGTGAAGCTACGGCAGTGCAGCCACCCCACAAGTACACGTGACCACCCCTCCAAGTGTTAGAGATGGTCTTCTACACCAGGTGAACAACCTCACCTGGGACCAGGCCCCCACGTATCAGCAGAGCTATATCATCTGTGGGGGACACAGAGAGAAAATGCACACCAGATCCACAACATTTACACCTGAGCACTGTGCAAGCCCATCCGGGCTCTCCTTCTGAAAGCAGTCCTGCTCAAGATAGGTATGATGAGGTATTACGAGATGGGACAGAACATCTGCTATGTCTCCATACATTACTGGTCATTTTAAAATCCCACAGATGTCCTAGATGACAGATATCATATCAGTTACCAGTAGATCCATACTCATCCCTGCATCAGCATCAGTTTCTTCCCATCCTTTTCAGGCTGGTCTGCAGCAATGGCCATGAAATCGAGGCTTTCAAATCCCCTCTGCAGAAACCTGGCACTAAATTACTTCTGTGGAATTAAGCTTATTGTATCCTGAGTGCAGGTATTAATGATAAAAATAATATTCAAATCTTGGACAAGGTGCAAATACCAGAAAATTGAACTTCTCAGCACGCAGGACAGAGCCAGAACATTTGCTTGAAACAGCTAAATTTTTTTTGCTGAATCTAGATCACACATTGACAGGGCATTGTTACTGGAGAAGGAAGCAATTAACCATTGGGTTATGGCCACAAACAGAGACTTGATGATTGCTTATAGGGCCCTCTATTCAGTGCAAACAGTCAACCAGATTATGATTTGATGTAAAATGTGAATGTCATTAGTTTTCCAAATTCAAATGCTTCTGAACAGTTCATTATAATCTTGCCATTAGCAATGGAATTCCAATCTTAGATATTTATATGATGCGCACTCCTCAGGGCTGCATTGAGCAAGTGGGAGCTGAAATTTATTATCCCTTCAGCTAAAGCAGAGAGCTGCCCAGGTGCACTTCAGCATTTCAGTGACTGATGCAGAAGGAGAAATATAGGATTATTTTGACATAAGGTTTATTTAGAACAAGCTCAAGATAATGCTTCAGCTCAAGGCTATGTCATACATCTGCAGCTCATCTGGGGAATAAACTCACCTGTTTTCCACTTCTCTGCTAACAGTACTCGGACCTGGCTTAAACCCCTCGTTCCTCTGGCTGGACATTTACCCCCATCTAGCACCTTTCCTTTGGGATCTCACTGCATTTCTCATCCCAAACATCAGGAGCTCATTGAGCTCACAACACCTTATCCTTGATGCTCGGAGGTGGTGTGCAGCAGTCCCCACTCCAAGCCCCACACACATTACCTTACTCTCCACCACAGAGATGAGGATCTGCTCCATGATGCTGCTGGTTGCGGGGACAGAGGTCTGGATGTGGCCGATGACGATGCCGATGGCCACACGGGACAGCTCGTAGCTGAGGTGGGTGTTCCTGCGCACCAGCTCGATCAGTTCGGCACCAATTGTCTTGGGCACGGAGGCCACCAGGCCACTGGGTTCTGCTGGCAGCGACTCCACCCCAGCTGCCTTCTTATCCTCCAAGCAGAGGTTGCTGAAGGCATCCAGGCTTGCAGGGGGGGCCGGGGCAGTTTTCTTTACCTGAGAAGTCTTCTCCCCATCCACGTTGTGGGACCTCTGGGTCCCCCCTTCAGCTGGTGGTGCTGGGGCAACCCTCTTGGACTGGGGAGATTTGCTGGAATCCTTTGGGGAAGTCCCATAACGGGAATGGGTCACAGAGCCGCTGTCCAAATTGCGCGTGATCGTGGTGTGGACACTCCGGCTCGGGACAGGGGGTGGAGTGTTGGCAGGACTGGAGGTGGCCGTTGGGAGAGCGGTCTCGGACACAGAAGAAGCAGTGTACAAGGTATCCAGGGATGTCGTGCTTATAGAGGAGGCACTAGAAGCTGACCCAGGAATAATTTCAACAGCATCTGAAAGGGAACAATTAAACATGCCTTAGCAACAGCATCAAAGGAAAAGAGAAAAAAACTAAATTGCTACAGCTCAGTCCATTAAAAGGCTCATTGTGCATGCGACCAGAGCAGTTTAACTCCTCTTCCTGCCTCACTTATCTCAAAGCAAAATTGTACCAGCTCTCTCTGGAGCATTCCCACACAATCACCTCTTTAGAAAGGGGAAAGCTACTCTGTTGAGATGAATACCCTTCAAAGGGCTTAGTGTTTTACACAGGGGAAGGGAGGGAGGGACAGACAGAACTAAGGGACAGAAAAGTCTTTTCCCCCTGGGTTAGGCTTTTTCTGCGTTAAGGATGTAAGCCCTCACTTTTGAAAGATAGTGCCTCAGAACTGCAAGACACAGAAGGCTTCACACACCAGCCTGCACCTCCCTCTTGCACACATCCCACAGTTAGCACTGGCAGTGGAGGAAACACTTGACTGACACCTCTCTAGTCCCTCCCTTTCAGCACTCCAACATTTGATCACGAGCCCTGCAGTCCTGCTAGCACCCACTGATTTCACTAGCCTCCACACTATCTGCTCTACCGTATTTCTCTCCCCACCTCTAGTTTTGACTAGCTCTAGCAGTGGGAGTCCCACCTTCCAAGTGAAAAAATCCATAGCAAGCAAAGAGATATTTTCTTTCCTTTAACCTGGTCTTATATACAGTTTTTGGTAACTCTTATCCATTAGCTTCTAGTGGGCAGAAACGTATCCAAGTTCTTCCCTGACTACGAAAACAATTACTTGGGCAAACAGTGGGATAGCCAGAGCTTCCCAAGAGCAGCTGGTGTTAGTTCTGGAAGAGAAGGAGCTGCACCCCGTGGGGAGCCCAGCACTCAGGGAAGGCAGTTACTCACACACACCCATCCCCACCCAAAGGAAGGAGCAGTGCGACAGATGTGAAATGCCTTTGCTGCCCTTCTGCAGACAACTCCAACCCTTCCTGCTCCATCAATGCTTGGAGCCCTCCACTAGTCCAGCCACCACTCCCAACAAAGTAAACACCAGCTAGGCAGAAAAATTGGGCCCTTCACTCCCACGCAGGTTCAGCATCCCTCTTTTTCCTCCTCCTCACAGAGGATCATTCATGAATCATAGCTCCCCCCATGCTTCAATAAATCAAAATAATGAGTTGAAGGAAACTGACCTTTGTGACCTCCCACTACTCCAGTGAAAAATGGCTCAATACCATTAAGTACCATTAAGGAAGATGGTGCCAGTCCCAGGTCTCAATTACCTGCAAGTCAATACTCTGCCCTGCTCCACACAAGGGGACACAAGTGGGCTTGAGATGGGCTGAGTGACACCAGCAGCATCACTGTCACAGCACAGCAGAGTGCTTGGGCAAGCTGGCAGCAAGTCAGCAGGATGAGCACCACTCTGTCAGCCCAACCACATCGAAGATGGAGAAGCTCCTGCCCTGGCCCCATGGTCCTGCTCCTCTGCCTGTGGGCAGCATACAGGCAGATGTGCCCCGGTATTATTACTGCTCCTTACAGGCAACCAGCCACCGAATTTATGGAAATCCTACCACTGTACAAAGAACATGCTCAACAGATTGGGAGTCAAAAGCAAGACTTGAGACTGCATTAAAAGCCAGTGAGTCCCCCTGGTGAGGTATCACACTCTGCACTGCAAGGGAACACTCCCTCTGTCTTGCTGGGAGATGGCCACGGTGCCAGTGGGAGAAAAAGGATCTTAAACCACTGCGATCGTGCACTGGCCAGACTAGCCACATGAGCAGGCAGAGAGTTGCTCCTTGGAGAGCACTATGATTCCCAGGGCCACAGGCACTGAAGGAGCAGGAGGATGCTGTACCTGGCACCCATCCACAAGCTGCTCAGACCCTCCCAAATCAGAACAGGCTTGAAGGAGCACTGGTCACCAGCTCAGGACCATTAGCATTAAAACCTACAGGAATCTAGGCTATATATATTTTATAGATATATTTGTAAGGATATAAACCATATAGGAATTCAGGGAATGGATGAATTCAGGATGCTTATCTAAGCACAAACCAGAAGCATTCAGGCCCCATGGCTGTTACATTGCCCGGTGTCTGTTTCATGCCCAAGACCTGGAGAGCAGTTTGTCCTTACTTTTAATGGGAGCAGCAATCTGTGTGTTCTTGCGCTTCTCTGGAGGTGGGGGGGTGACAGGAGCAGCACGACGGGCCTGTGGTGGGATCTATAAGGAAAGATTTCAGAGCAATCAAATGAAGTTGACAATAAAGACATTCTCTTTTACGAAGCCTTCTTTCTCGCGTGCATGTGATTTGTCCTTACATGTCTCTTGTCATTCGGGGCAGTTTTCTCAGGAGGACAGATGTTAATAGGCGGCCTCCTAGAAGAACAAAGCAGCACTCAAACTGACTTCATCCCCTCCCTGTGACAGGCAAAGCAGCCCTTGTTTAATTGCTGTGTTCAGCAGCACATGGCACATACGTCGTGTAGACCTGTCAAGCATTTACTCCTCCTTTATTCCAAATGCAATCCCACACACTTACCATGTCTCCACATTACTCCCAATAGCTCCAGAGAGGCTGCAAACAGAGTGCGTATTTACACACTCTTCTGGAGAGATCCATTACATCAGCTACAAATACCCTCGCAGAACGACAAAACCAAGGACTGGAAACACGTAAATGCCTTTTCCATGCTTTCAAAGGTATTTCTGCTCATGCAGGAAGAAAATAGGGCTTGACCCTCTGTGCAATACTGTGCTACCTATAGCAAGATGCACTGGGAAAAGCTTTGCCAGGGTGTTGCATTAACTCTCCACATCTGGGGTTTCTCCTGTAAGTCTGTTCTTCTAGGATTGCCAAACCAGCAATGTATGAGCCCCAGACTCAGATTCCTACACTCATCTTTTCCTGTCAGATCCAAACACCATGATCACCAATATCCCTTTCACCCACAATTACTCCAGGGAGGTGCAGCCTCAGGGTTAACCTCTAATCAGTAGGGCATCACTGAACACAGCAGCCAAACTAGGTGGGAGCACATTGCATCAATACTCCAGTCCCCACAGCCCAGCAGCTCAGGGCCAGGAGACTGCCTGGGACCTCTTAGGACTGCTGGGATTCAGAGCCTGCTGCCTCAAATGTGCCTCTGCTTTAATGGGATATTGCAATCATTGTCTGTGGGCAAATCTCCCAGGGGAGCACAGGATGGGAAAGGAGGTGATGGTCTGAATATCTTGGGTAACCCGGCTGTCAACCATTAGGAATCTATAGTGACATTCAGTCCATCACAAGTGAAAATTTTCCAGGTTTGTTTAGCCCTAGAAGAGAAGTTTTTCTGTACCCTGTCATTGCCGAATAGACCTATATAAACACCACACAGGGCACAGAGCTCTGCCAGCCCACAGTGAAAATCTGAGACAGGCCCCTGAAGGGTCTCTATCGTATGTAGCTCAGTAGAAGGAGAATGAAAAATGTGCTTTTTTTCCCCCCAGATCTAGGAAGGGCAAAAACCTCCTCTGAAATGGGAGCAAAGATATTCCTGTAAATAAAACACCTTCAAAAGCCACCTCAAATGTTCAAGACTCGATGCCAAAAGCTGACAAGGTGTTCACAGCCCATGTCTAGATCCACTAGACAAATGAAGACACAGCAGCTTGCACAAAGACTTTTAAAAAAGGATCTCTTTGTCCCCTTCCCACCCAACACCAAATACATCCAACCTTATACTATGTCATATAAAAAGTCACTTCTTTACAAGCACCTTTAGCTGGTGAATTAGCACGGGCCACTGCTGCAGACTCCCCGCCTGCACTCTTTGCTCTTGTCAATCCACCCCACATTGTTCTCCGGGTGGAATGCTATCTGATACTTGCATATAGCTTCAAAAATTATCTGTGTCGGTCCAAAAAGAGACTGCACAGCTGAGAGAGCTCAAGCAGATCAGGAGGGGTCTCTGCATTGCATGGTTGGCAGGCTGGCCCCAAATCCAGAAAGCTCAGCTGTGCTAAAAGCAGAGCCCTGTCTGCAGAGTGCTGGAGCTGACAGCACGAGTCAGAGCTGCTTGGCACAGCACGGCCACGATTACTGAGGCAGTGGGATTTAGCAGACAGGCAGGCCCAGAGCTTAGCGCAGATGCGTGACATTGTTTGGAGATAGCAAGGGCTGGGTCATTCTAGAGTATTTCCATGGCTTCATTAGCCCTTCCAAATTTACCACACAAGTTTAACACAGTTATTACAGGCTAGTGCTTAAATTAATAGATGTACAGCTAATGCTAGCTCAGCCCCTGCCAGTTTAGACAGCCCCACACCACAGTACAAGCGGCTGCGAGGAGAACGTGAAGCATTGCAGGAATTTCCCTGTGCTTGCCCAAGCCGCATGGTCAGGAGCTGTGAGGTGTAACCGATGGCCATCCCCTCCCTCCACCCCACGTCCTAGCCACTGCTTGGGGCCAACAGGAGGATGTACAACACCAAAACCCCCAAAAGGAAAGGGAGAAAACATCCTCTGTGCAGCTGCCATGCACAAGCTGACCATGCAGGAGTCCTTGAAGTTCAGATCCCACCTGTCCAGAGTGGAAAAGATGAGGGACCTTACCAAAGGTTCAGAGAGAAGCAACTGTACTCGTGTTGAAAGCCTCCCTTTCCCCAGGCTTCTATAAGGGCACTATGAACTTCCCCAAATCCACAGATTTTACACACCTGCTTCCCTCCCCTCCTTAACTCTTTTGCAAGGACTGATAGCAGGCTGTGCTCCCTGTGCTGCTCAAAGACAAGAGCTGACTCAACCACAACACCCCCATTCCCTTCGCAGCCAAGCAGGCAGAGAACATCACCACTCTGACTCCTGGGAACAATGTTATTATAGTAGTACCCTTTAAACAAAACAATAAAACAGTAAACCAAATGAACAATCTCCCGCCCACCTCCTCCTCCAGGCAAACTCTGCCAAGCCAGACACACTGGACTGTAGCAAAGGTTTCTGGAGATGAGCATCACAAACTCACTGAGCATGCACAAATGCAGCAGACTGACTAAAATATTCCAAGAGCCCAACCTCCACCCTTGGCAGCTGGTATGGCAGCAGCCCCAGCCTCCCACCTTATGCTGACTGTGGAGGAGCTGAAGACATGCTCAGCACAAGTGCCCTCACCAAGTACTGCAGCCAGTTCAGTCCTGGGAGCAAAGCCACTGACAGGAAATTTGCACCTCAAATTTTGCTTAAGTTTTCAGATGCAAACACGGAATGCACCTGAAAATCCTAAGCAATGAAAAGCACATGCCAAGACCTCTGCTCCTCTGGAGCTAGTGAGAAAGTTTAGATTTCGGTAGGTCTCCTCTTAGGCTACCGCATAACCAGTGGAAGAAAGCAATGCTGCTTCCTCCACTTTGTATTTTCAAAGCACACAGGAAATCCACCAACTGAGCTGTTAAAATCTCAAGGAGCCCTTTCAGCACAGGGCTAAGCTGGAAGCCCTTCAACTGCATCCTCAGTGCCACCCAGACAGAAACAGTTCTTTGTCAGCCAAGGAAATTCGTCTTCCTCCTTTTTGGCAAGCAACCAAACCACAGACCAGATAAAGACAGGGAATCAGCATGGAGAATGGGCTGTAAGGTGCCCCATTTGCTCAGCCCATAATGTACAGGCTTGAGAATGGAGCTGGTTTGACTGCCAAAGAACAGAAACGAATACTGAGGAGAAAAATGGGGTTTGTAGGAATTGCTGTGTTCAGCCAGAGTGAGCCAGAGCTACCTTTCATCTCCCCAAACTCACAGTTCTTCAAGTGTAAAACAAGCCTCATCTGCTAGGGATGACAGCATATCAGTGCCTTATAAACAATGCCTCCAAACACTCAGCCCAGAGAGATGAAGAAAAACTACAGCGCACGTGTTCATCTGTAGGTGGAATAAAAAAATCTCCATGCTCATTCCTGCTTGGCACCTTTAGCCCTAACATCCAGCTACACCTACACAGGGAAATCTGGCACATCATTCATCCCCAACAGCCACAGCCTCCGTCCGAGGCTGCTACTTTGAAGCCTCACTGACGCCACACTGTAACCTTGGAACTGCGTGTCACTGAGATAAAAAAAGATCTGCTCTAAACCTTATTTCCTGCAATTTGCCTTTAATTTATCATGATAAGCAACCTTCAGACAAAGCAAGATCTTCGGGGGTTTTTTGGCTTTTTGTTTTGAGTAGTATAAATAGGCAGCCACAGCAGATAAAATGCTTAAGGACCAATGATCTTGTGCAGACATAACAAGGGGAAAATGAAGCAGTGCTGAGCGCTTGGAGGAAGCTCTGCTGCTCACGTCAAAACTGCTTTTCAAAGCATTCTCCAGGGAGCCTGCAACTCTTTTAGAAAGTTGCCAAGAGATAGTCACACAGTATAAACTGGATTTTGCATGTTACCATAAAACCATGGACTCTCAAGGATTCCAAAAAGCATGACAAGTGTAAATGGCAGAGAGACTGTTCCACATTTCTTACACAGAGACACCAACACTTTATACTGCAGTAATCCCAGGCCAGCAGCACAAACACTTGATCTGTAACTTCAGCTGCAAAGGCATTTTATTCAACAGCACAAGCAATGTCACACCACCAAAGGAGGAACCTAGCAAGTGTCCAGCCACTGTTACCTGATAGAGACCTTCATCGTCCTCCTCGAACTCGGTGTTGGGAAGGCTGTGGTGTCGCTCGTAGCCCGTCCGGCACACCCCGTTGGGCTGCCGGGACACATCCAGGTGGTGATCACTGGTGGACTGAGTCATAACCGTCCCCTGAGGGGTGGGAGAGTGGCTTTTACGGGACACAGTCTCCTTCCGGTGATGGATCAGTTTTCTGAAACGGAATGATGACATCAGGAAGAGCAAAGCTCAAGGGAGTGACCATGCAGCAACATTTAAATTATTCTTTTATGATTTATTGCATTTGGGCTATATATACCAGAATGGGCTACATTAGTCTGAACACCAGCTCCAGTTTCATTAACAACTAAGGAAGCACTTCTGGGGGCGGAAGGAAGAGGCTTTGCAAGAGCCCATAATTTATTCATCAGTTCACTGGAGAAAAATACCTCTTCCTCGGGGGAGAGTCACATATTGCATTGCAAGCTTCAGAAATTGCCTGCACTTTAGAATTGCTGTTCAACCGAGATTAAACCAGCATGCCTCAGCACAGAGTGTGAGGTGTCAGAGAAAACAAAAATTCTCCTCACAAGCAATTATTTGAGAACATATTAAAGACCTTGTTTCACATGCCAACAACCTCTACAATTCCTGGCTGGTAAAGCAGAGAAAATGCAGCCAGAAAGGTTTTGGATTTCTCCTCCAAGCCTACAATGCGGCTGAGAATCTCCTCTTCTTGGCATGTACAGGAATAGAGAAGCAAGGCCAAAGCTGTAATTTGCTGGACACAGTTGCCAGGAGGAGCAGCAGCAGCTCAAACGCTGGGAAGCTCTCTGAGTGCAGCAGCAGTTTGCAGCACAGGGGCTCAAATCAACAACATCCAACATCCCCCAAGGACAGAATGACACTGCGACCACCCTCCATCTGCCAGCTCTCCCAGGTGCCCATCATACTTACTGGAGGACATCTCTCTGCTCCAGGTTGTATTTTCCCCCATTCTTCATGGCCGCATTGTGCACAGCCTCAATGGCGCGGTCAATGGACTGGAGAACCACATCCTGCTCCAGCACCTGAGAAACAACATCCAACATGTTACTGTGCCCTTCAGCTGAGGTTCTTTTGCACCAGAGCTTTTGGCAGGAGGGACCACAGTACAGTAAACTCCCAGAGTTTATGTTCGGGAAAGAAAGTCACTGTTAAAAGCACCAAAGTCCAATGATCCCTATAGGGAGACCAGAGACAAAGCTTCAGGACCATGCAGCAGCCTTGAATATTTGGCCTCCTGCAGGGAGGTTTCGAGATCCCCCTGCAAAGCCAAGCTTATCCCAAGCCAAATTATTCCTGCTCTTGCTGCCCTACTACGGAGCAAATTCACAACTGTGAATGTGACAGTTGAAATCTGGTGGCCTTCGGAGTCTATCGACTCTGGATGGGGTTTTTTTTGCTCACTTTTTTCTTGATGGTTTTTATACTTGTTTTGTAACTTGAAGCATCTTTTCCAAATCTCCACCCAAGCTGTCACAGCAACATTTATTCCTCCCGTCAGCCAGTTTAGCACTCGTTACTGCAGTTAAAATAAAAAGCAGCCTTGAAAGAAGAAACACCAAAGACACCACTCCCGGGGCTCACAGAGGAGGCTGGAAGGGGAACGGGAAGATAAAGCAGGTTTCTACACTTGTGACACTCTAAAAGGCTTTGTTTATCAACAGTTGACATGCCTTCAGGAGAACAGACCTTTACAGGACTAAGGCAGAAGGCAAAGGACACGCTACTGAGTCTTTGACCCACGGGTCTCCCATAAGCTGCCACTGGTGCCAGCACCACCCGTTCGGTCCCGCTGCTCCAGCCTCAGCCCACGCACAAGGGGCGGAGGGGAATGCTCGGGCTCCAGTGCTCACTGCAGCTGTTTGAACACTAAACCCTCTCTTTATCTTCACTTGCTTTGGCCCCCCCCTCCCTGCATCAGAGCAACTATTTATCCAGCCAAGGAGCGGCTGGATTCTCATCAAGGATGCACCTTAATTGGCCTTAGGGGGCTGCAGAGCACAGAAGGGAAGCCCTCCCCGCCAGGGCCAGAAGTGCCTGCCTCCATAGCACTGGCATGCAGTTTTCTGATAACATGCTATGTATTATTTATAACCTGATTAATTGCTTAACCAAATGTGAATTAACAGCTACCGCAGACTGTGGGGAAAAAAACAAGGTGTGGATGAGAGGCCTCTTCTGCAATACTCAGCTTTGAAAAATTTAGGAGGGGTTTTTCTGTTAGTTTGTTTTCCCAAGACAGACAAGGAAGAAAGCAGCTGGGGAAAACTTTAAAAATAAAACCAAATTTATTAAAGTATCAGGTCAAGAACAAAACCACCACTGAGAACTCAACTTCAGGATGAAGCTCCAAGCAGCCCCATATGGCCTAGGGAGCATTTCACCACCTCTAACTAAGAACTAAGTAAGGAAACGGAGCAAAGTGTATTTGAACATATTCCAAGGAGGGTTGGAAGGAACAGCAAGTTATTTCAGCGAATTCACCTCATTTTCTGAGAAGATAAGAGAAAATTACAGCAAGCTGCATGCTTGCTCTGGGAAAGGGGAGCAGTGCAGAAGCCTCCAGCACTGCTGTCTCCAGTGTTGCTCTGAGTGCCACAGACCCCTGCCCTCTGCACACCCCACCTGCCCTCCTGCACTCCCACATGAGACCCCATCCCAAAATTCAACACAGCTCCTGCTACGGCCTCCAAACACTGGCCCTGGTGCGCTCCCTGGTCCCCTGCTTGTAGTCCCTCTGCACTTAGCACCACCCCCTCCAAAAACAGCCCCTCTACAAGCTGCAGCCCTTTGTGCTGCCTTCTCCCACTCTCGCCAGTCTTCCAGGCTTTCACCCACAAGGGTTTAAACCCTTTCTCAGTCTCATCATCCCAGGGAAGATGGCAGTACAGAGCACTGAATCCTACTGAACAGCTCAGAATCTCTGCCCTCTTCCAGAGGGCACATCAGTACAGTCCACAGGAATCCACAGGCTGGAATCACAGAATGGTTTGGGTTGGAAGGCATCTTTTAAATCTTCTGGTTCCAACCCCCCTCCATGAATAGGAATGTCACTCACTAGACCAGATTGCCCAGGGTCCTGTCCAACCTGGCCTTGAACACTTCCTGGGATGGGGCATCCACAACTTCTCTGGCAACCTCTTCCAGTGCCTCACCACTTCCAGTGCCTCCAGTTAAAGAATTTCCCCCTAACATCCAATGTAGACCTTGCCTCTTTCAGTTTAAAACCCTTGTCTTAGCACTACCTACCAATGTAAAAAGTCATTGTCCATCTTTTTATAAGCTTCCTTTAAGTACTGGAGTCAATGAGGTTCCCCTAAAGCCTTCTCCAGGCTGAACAACCCCACTCTCTCAGCCTGCCTCCATAGGAGAGGTGCTCCTGAGGAGCTGCTCCTTGCTGTGCAATGCCATTTACTATGGAGAGGGTGCTTCCTTTCTGATAAAACACAGCATTTTCACACTTATGCAGCAGTGCTGTGCCAACTGGCTTTTAGCTGCTGTGCTCTTTCCTTTTGTTTCTGTTCCCAACCCTCTATTAACAAGGCCCTGTCAAAGGGCTGGAATAAAAAAGTGGCATTAACTTGCCACTTGCACTTTATGACATTGTTGATGCTGCTCATAAATCATCTCCCTTTGTCAGCTGAGCTGGGAGGGCGCATGTTGGGTGAGGGGGAAATGGCAATGTCTTCAGCACAGGGGCTGCCTCGCATTCTGGGTTTGTAGGACACCCAGCATTAGGGATCCTCTGCACTGTAGCCATAAAGTTAAAAAATGGAAATCAGTATCCTGGATAGATCATGTGATTCAAAGGAATCTGCACACTCCTCAGGCTAACCAAAATGGAACTGCTTTGTTTGAGGAGGATGGATGAAAAAGCACATTGCAGTTGAAATGAGCACAGATTGCAAGGGGGCAAAAGTCAGGTTTGCCAAGGTCTCACCTATGATCTCCTCCTCCCTAGGACTCGAGGGATTACGTGCTCACAGCAATTCTGGGCAGTGCCTCGCTGTACTCCCCATGCAATCTAGGGAGATCAATCACTCTGCAGGACAGGGGAATCCTGCCTGCATCCAGCACTCATTCCTGAGGATGCTGGCAGCTGGGACACAGGCAGGCAGGGGTCCTGAGCAGTACAGCCAGGCATCTCACACATTCACGGCTCTACGGCCTGCAAAGGAGAGAGGCCATGAAGCAGCAGCAAGAACGGAGTCCTGGAGTGCAGGCAGGAGCTGGGTGCTCCAAAGTCCTGCAGAGTCCTGTGCTGCAGTCCTGTCCCATCCCTTAACCCTTTTCATAAGCTAAGGCTCACATGGAAGCAAGGGAATGCATGAAAAGGGCATTGCTGTACAGAGAGCTGTCAGAGGAGACGTACCAAGCAAAGCCCAGGAATTCAGCTGGATTTACTGAGGCTGCACGGTGGGGGTAGGCAGAGCCCTGAGCAACCACTGCAGCACGCGAGCCGTTCACTGTGTCCTTCACCAGCTACCGGCTCGCCANCAGTGACAGGGCAGTGACAGGGCAGTGACAGGGCAGTGACAGGGCAGTGACAGGGCAGTGACAGGGCAGTGGCCCTTACCAGGTGAGCGCAGGGGTCTCCTCGGTCAGCGTGGAGTGATGGTGCCCAGGCTGTGGCCAAGAGGCATCAACAGGACACCACCTTCTGCCCAACATACCATGAAGATTAAGGAGTATTTGCTGAGTTATTGGTAACACATTCCCACAGGTGCCTCACCCCAGAAAGGAGTGGCTGCCACCCCCTCTATCAGATATTTCTGGTTTAATCAAACAAAACGCTGCAGCAGAGGAACGCTGGGCTCTATAAGCAGCCTGTCTCCACCAGCCTGGCTACAGCCAGAGGCAGGGGAAGAGCAGAGAAGTGACTCTTGGTGATCACAGGCCATTCTGGCTATGGGGCACTGTATCACCAGCACCCCACAGGTGAGCTGCTCTGCAGGAACATGGTACTGCTCAATTAGAGCCAAGAATATCAGCCAGAAAACTGAATTTCTTCCTTCACAGCCTGGTGTAGGAAAATCACAGAAGACACATCAATAAATCATTATTTCCTCACTCCTTGCTAATAACATGAGCAAACAAAGGGTCTCCCCAGAGCCTGCTGCCAATTTCCTCCCCACCTTATGAGGACAGAGCCAGACCTCAGCACTGGCTTGGGGTGCTTTGCACACCCCAAGGTGGTTGGGGAAGGATGCCTTTCCCAGGGCCAAAGACAAGCTTTCAAGAAGCACCCTTCCAGAATGTCTTGTGGGTACCTAAGCACGGCCAACACACGGCATGGCCCTGCAGAGGCAGGAAGGCATCTACCCCCATGCCTCTCACTGCTCTCATGCTCACTGCCCCAGGAGCAGTCTCCCCAAAGAGAGCACACCTGCACAGGATATGTCGCACAGGCTGGTGAGAGACCTGAGCAATTCAGAAGACACTGCAGGTGTCCTTGTGGTACAGGCAGCACAACCTCCTCTCCTGTCCTCCCGGGGCTATCGAAAATGTTGCCCCCTCTCCTTTTGTTTTTAATCTTTCCACATGTACCACTGGTGTTGTTTAAATGCACTCACACAGAAGAACTTGCTCAACAGTCTAGAATAATCATACCTTTCAGAAAAGCATTTTCTAGACAAACAGGCTGACAGCTGCATTAGCTCAGACAGGCTGAGCCACTCTGCGTGCATGAGGCTCCCACATTTATGAAAGTGGCCCATTAACGTATGGCAGGCTTTTCTTTGCCTCTGCAGGGGGCTGATCCAAGAAAACATAGCTTTTTTTTTTCTCCTCCTGCCTCTCCATTTTTCAGTGATCACGGGCATTTGCTCTTCTGCATGTGCAGGAATCAGTGCCCTCATGCCTGCAGCTGCCTCTGCAGTCAGAGGGGTGCCCAGGCAGGGCTGCTCATCTTCACCCTCATCTCATTGCCGCAGCTTTCACAACACGACAACAAAGGACAGACAAAGTTTTGTCTCCAGTGACAGCTCAGTTTTCACGCAGCTGCACTGACACGGACCACTGGTGAAATTAGTATATTTATCCCGCTGGCGTACACAGGCACAGGCTGGTTCTTTGTTACTCAAATCAGAGAGGAACACCACCTCTTAGGTCACATGCCCTTCACCCCCAGTCACTGCCAGACTGTCTGCATGCTTATTCCTTCCAGATTGAAATGATCGCGGCACCAATTTACAAAAATCAACTATCCTTTGTCTGTGGCAGAGTGATGTGCCAGATCAGAGTTCCCCCTTCGGGACCACACAGCTCAAACAAATGGGCTGAATTTTGGTTTTTTGCATTGCTGGGGAAAATTCAGCTCCTTTCCCTTCCTGTTTTTGCAGCCCAAATCAGAAATTTTTAGTCTCCAGGCTGTTGGCTAAGAGAGATGCATTAACTTACTCTTGCCGGCATGAAGATATTGTGCCTCGCGGCACTTAAAAACACACAATAAAAAGGCGAGTGAAACAATGGGCAACTGCCCTGGTTACTGAGCAAATAAGATGAGAAAAGCTCCAAACAAACCTGCAGCATCTCTGACTCGCTAGCGAGAAAACAAAGACATGGCTGAGCTCTTTTGACAAAGAGGCAGGCCAGAAGCAGCTCAGGAATGCCTGCTGATCTGCTCTAGTGCGTTTCTCACGGATCGGTGTTTTTCCACTGTGTGCTGACAGCAGCCGCTCCAGCGGACAGCCGGCACAAATGGGAAATGAAAAGAAAGGATAGCCGGGGAAAGGGCTTAAGCTGTGCAAATCACGCTAAAGCAGCCAGAGCTCCTGGCGAAGAGATACCCTAACTGGGGACAGTACAGGCACAAGAGGCATTTGGAACAAACAGAACCCTGAAGGCAGCAGAGGGATGCACAGCAACCAAACCTCAACCAATTTCTCTCCCGAGAGCAGGAAGCCTCGGAGTCAGGGAAAAGGGGGCAGAGACAGGCTGAGGGACAACAGAATGCATGCAACCCACCACTGCATGCTTGTACTTCCTGAGGTGGAAATGCTTCATCCTGGGTCTCTCCAGCTGTGCTCAGACCCTGTTTACTGGCCATGATGACCAGAATCGGCCACTGATTCCTTCCCCTCGTAATTTTGCACTCTCCAGTAACCAGAACACATGTCTCATGCCAAAATACTCTTAAGAGGATAAAAGCAGAGACAGAAATTTTTAAAATAAAATAATCAACACATACTTACATATCTTGCTGTTCCCTGCTGCCTTAATTCTTACTGCTCTCAATGCTTCAGGGGACTTCCCTGGCTCAGCCTGCCCCGGGTGCACAGCTGCCAGACAACAGAGCTGCCCCTCTCTTTAGGATCACCTGTTCAGCATCATTTTAGCACACAATTGTCAAGCCAAGTCAATATCTGACATGATCAATGCGGCATCTGTGCAGCAAAAATTTACTTTTCTACTGATTCATACATACACATAAAATGTATACACACGCACATAACTAGAGTTATCATCTACACTGAAAAAGAAAACAGTAGATAGCATCTGCTTTGATGAAAACTCAGGATTATGAACCAGGATGTACCAAGGTGGAAGGAAACATACTGCAGGGCAGCACTAGAAGTATACCAAGACTTTTGACATATTAGAATTTAAAGTTGAAAAAAAGCCCAACAGAAGGGGTTTTGCCAGACTTTGCGTAGTCTTCAGTTTGGTAGCCCAAAAAACTGTTACAGATGTCCTTTGCTCACTGAGATTCAGCACAGCTCCAAGATCACTTGCACACAATTAGCACAGATCTATAAGAAAGCCCCTATATTAATTATGATCAAAAATGCAACTAATTTCTAAGTTCCCAGAGTGCTGGGAAGAGTGCAAGGTGCTAATCTCAGCCCATCTTTGTTTTGATTGAGTTGGCAAAAACACGGATGTGGGATGAGGATCCAGCCACAGAAACTCTTTTTGCAGTTAATCAGGTTTGCCAAGTGCTGCCAGAACAAGCAGCAAGGTCAGAGCCCAGAGGAAAGAACAAGACTGGAAAACTGTGCGAGTCCTGGCTCTTCTCTTGGCATTCAAAGAGGAAGGCTCAGTTCCCCCCCACAATCTATTTCCATAGCAGAGATTGCAGAAAAATGCCAGAAAAGTGACAGTTATATAAAACATAGGATGAAAAAATTCAAATTTCTACTACGATCAAGAGAACTCTTTCCCTTGCCATTCACCCCTGCCTTGGAGCACATTCCAGTACACGAGGATCAAGTGAGCAAAGGCTTCAGGGGTCAAGCAGGAAAAAATTGCAATTAAGTTGTCAATTCAACTGATGCCCAAAGACAGATGCAGAAGAGCCTGTATGTACACGTTAACCAAAAGGGACTTTCCTCCTGCATGCCATAGACTGGCACTGATGTAACACCTTGGAGTTGCGTGTTTGAGAAAGATGTAGTAACTTATGATTTATCTTGCACAGGAATTTATGATTTATCAGCTTTTCTTCCCAAATCTTCCCTGTCCCACGATCAGTACTCTGGAAAGAGTCAGAAGGCAACACACTGGAGTTATGATGTGCTTTGGGCATAAAAACCTAAAACCATGGGCAAATCATAGAGTGTCTCTTATACAGACAGAAAATGGGGGAATAGAAAATTAACTGGACCTGCTGTCTCAGTCCCAGTGAACATGGGAAGACAGACCTGGCAGCAGGCACAGGTGTACAACCCAGAAACACCGGCCAGGCAAGAAGGAGAAGGGGCAAGGAGGGTGCACAGGTCATCGTTCAAGGAAGTGCAGAGCCTGTGGGCTTGATCTGAATGATTTAAGTCTGCCACACGGAGAACAAGTGCCGCTTCCTGGTATCTGCTGGATGAAGAGCCATATGTACTTCACTTAGGCCATCAATGGGGGAAAAGAGCTTCCATCCTCTAGGGGCAACCACAGAAAAGTCATCAGCTAGTTTTAGTCCTGGACAGCTGTAAATTGCACAGAATTGTAAACCAGACATGAATCCCCAGGATCTTTTGAGCAGCACCAGGATCAGAGCTGCCAGGCCTGGCAGAGCCGAGGCTCTTTCCTGCTAAGCTGTCATTGTGAGATGAAAACCTGTCTTGCATTACTGTGAGCAAACCTGAGAGAGGCCCTGGAAAGTTCTCCCCAAAGATCATTCTAGTCGAGAGGATCAAAGGCAGCTTGCTGCTGCAGGATCAGTTAACAGTCAGGACAGAAAAGAATTTTTCTGTGTTTTGGACTCAACATGCAGAATAAGTATTGCTTCCTCTGCCATGAAGGGATGCAGCTCCCCTGCACACCCAAAATAAAGCCAGCAGGGCAGGATCAGAACACACTAACTCATAGAGAAAACCCAGTGTTTTCCTCTGTAATGAGCATTTCCCTTCCTCAAATTACTGGTGCATCCTACCTGAAACTCAACTTACCATGTCCTGTGATCAGATCACATGCGCAACCTCCTCCGAAATAAAATGATCCCCAGATCACCATATAGAAAAACCTGAGTATTTTTTACCAGGAGTAGAATTGCTCCAAGCAAACACAGAAAGGGGCTTATGGTGCCCCTCTGCTCAAAGAGAGCAGCTCCACATTCTCATGGAGCAAAACTCATTCCAAGGTGGAGGGATCACTTGCCAACAGTACTTTCACTATCATCCCTTCACACAACTCCTAAGCACAAAAGATAAACCAAGGTCCTTGAGGACTTCTCTGCTAAAGGTGTTTCAGGCCAGGGACCAAGAGAGCAAGCATATTTACAAGGTTTCTCCAAAGCAGGTGCCCATATAATGTTCCCACAATATGGATCTCACAAGGAACTTCTCTCCACAGCCCCCTCTGGGTCACAGGCACAAAGACTTGAAACATCAGTACTGGGAAACCCCAGGATACCCAACCACCTTCTCCCCAACATTTTCAAGCTGTACTGACCAGCTCCCTCCAGTGTGGAGGAAACACAGCTCCTCTTGGGTGGGCACACACTTCCCAACATGGGAATCCCAAACAAGTTCTCCACCCAAGCAGAACAGCATGTCCAGACCCAGCAGCCTTCTTCCAGCCGCCAGGATCCTTCATGACATTAGCCTGGCACAAATTACTCATTCAGGGATTTAAACAGTGTAACAACCAGACTCCCAGGAAAAGATAAGCCTCACATGCTCATTTGCTTTCAGGCGGGCCACAGTAAAGCTAAGGCAAGAAGGAACATCCTTTGAAAGAGGATCTCCTGCCATGGGTTTTGGTAGCTGTGTATTTTAACGTGTTCAGAGTAGCACTATGGAACACGGGATGTTATTCATGCTTTCGGCTTATCAGTGCTATACACAAGAATTACACAAAGTTAGGTGTGCCAGCTAATTACAGCAAAGCCATTTAAAGACTGTTGAGAGTGCAGGTGCAGGGCAGCAAGGGAGAGGGTATCAGGGGGCCTGAAATACTCCATACATGCTGCACTGTCAAGAGGGAGATCATGCTAATTGGTCACAGACAAAATACCCAAGTGTGCACACATCCTTGTTAGCTGAGAGCTGCTCCTGCAAGCACATTTATTCTTGGTAAAGTGGATGTTTCTGCTGATGTTTCTGTTCCTGACTCTCACCAAATCCAGTGAGTCAGTGCAATCGAGCTTTATTGGGAGAATGATAAAACTAAAGCTAATTCATACCCCAAAACAAATGAAGATGCCACTGAGATCTACAGCAATGTCTTACACTGTTGTATGTGTGATCATAAAGACAACAGCACAAGCCAAAATAAACCCCAGAAAATTGTGAACTAAGGGTCCTGCAGTTGTTTTTGACTGGCAGACAGCAAAACACTATTTTTCTGTGCTGCAAAACTTCGATAGACTGACAGTTTCCATTGACCTACAAAAGTACCTTGAGAATTGCAAGTTTAGCTCTGTTTATCAAAGGAATGAGGCTAACTTACAGTTATCTCCAGATTCAGCTCAAGAACAAATTCTGAGGTTTGTTCAGTGGGCTTTCTTACCTTAAAGAAAAGATTAAAGGGTTCAACTGGATCTGCTGACATTTCACCTATAAGGAAGAGGTGAGTCATAGAAGAAAAGCAATTCATTAGTGTCCCACACTATCTGCTGGAGAAAAACAGCCTCTGCTTCAGCTGCAACTTATAATCCCATCTCCTTTCCAAGCTTAAAGTGGCACAGGCTCCCCAGAAAACACAAAGAAATTGGGACAGGAGGGGAATGTCCTCTTAGGACATTGTGCTTCAGGCAGCAATACAGCCATAATCCTGTTTTCCTCACTTCCCGAGGCAGTGAACAAAAAACCTGCACCTGTTAGATTGTTCATTTCCCATGTGCAAAAGTTGCTCCCAGCTCCCGTGGCTCCTTACAGGATTGATTTCTTGCATCTGCTGCTTCACGTGCCACATTCACCTGTGTCAGCACCCATCTCACTCAGTGGCATTGGTGAGAGCAAACCACTGTATTTCAGGAAATCTTCCCAGCCCATATCACATGGGACAAATCCAGCAGGAATGGAGACGGCCAGGACTCAGCTCACCTCTTCCATGGAGGTCTGGAGCTGCCTAACAGCAAGCAAAGGGTGACAGTAACTCTGAAGCTGCGTGGTTGGCACAATTCATGTGCATGTTCTCTCTCTCCCATCCCTCTAAACTCTTCCAGGTCAGGACTGATCACCCCTCACCACCCCTGACTCCCTTCAGCCCAGCTACAAGGTTTGTGTGATCCTCCACATCCATCCACAGTCACATGAGACCAAACACTGCCAACAGGGGATTTTGTTGAGAGAACCTTTGTGCTCATCCATTAACAGAATATCAATAGTATTTAAAAGTTTTTAAAGTGATCAGAGCTCAATATGATTTTGAGATCTCAAGCTCAAGAATATAGCCAGTTCACATATGTTCATGCACGTAGAAGGCTCAGATATTGTCCCACATCACTGGGCAATGCTTCTAAGGCAGCCCAAGACCACAGGCAAGATGATGCTTCCCAAAACTCAATGTTGGAGGGGTTTCTTTCCATCTCTGATATAAAAAATTATACTGTGCAGGTCCCTTGATAACAACTGCACAATTATTTCAATGCTGCTGCTGCTTTCTCTTGTCATCAAGTTAATGGAAGAGAGATACATGAAATCAATTTAAAAAAACCAAACTAAAGGGGATGCATTTTACAGTTTAAGTCAGTAAAGGTGATTCTAGAGCAAAAACTTCATTGCTTAGAACTTGGCACTTTAATGGACATTGTTTTTTTGATGTCAAATGGAAAACGTCTTCATCTATAAACACTCTGATTTGGCCAGGCTCAGGGAAGTCCCTAAGCTTCTGCAGTAAGTAGGTAATGAATTTTTTATTATCATCGTTCTTACTTGTGCTGGGATTTCATGCAATTATTCTTTTAACATGCTAAAAATGTGGACTTTCCTGATACTTGAGCTTCTCCCCAAATATTCCCCAGGGATAGCTAAGCCTGAACACAGAGGGAAAGGGCCCATGGACCTGTTTTCTGGCAGGTCACTTGGATGCAAACCATGGTCTGTCTGTCCCCCTCCAAACACGCATCCTTTCCTCAGGAAAAGGAAAAAGGGAATCTGGAAAGGCACAGAATTCACCGAGTTTACACAAAAAGGAATTGTCACCACATCAGATTCAGAGGCCACGGAGGTTTGCATTTGTCTGCTCAGTGGAGAGATTCAACTTGATGTCTCTAGGCAGCCATCTGGTTTCCACAGGAGCTGCCCTAGTTCTCATCGCAGCACACAGACACCAACTGAACTCAGCTGACAGAGAGCCCTCCACCCCAAAAACCTGTCCAACCACTCCCATCACCTGCGTGGTCCATCAAGGCTTTCTTCCCACCTCCAGAGAAGGAGGATGACACTCAGAGGCTGAGCTCAGCCTCCCGGCCAGTGAGCTCAAGAGCAGTGGAGGGGGAGCAGGCAGCAGGAACAGTGGGAGATGACACCCCAGCTACATTAGCAGCTGTGGAGGTATGGCCCCAGGCACAAACCCCATGGACAGGCATTCAAGACCTTTTCATCAAGACATCATCCCAGCAATTCCCACCTCCTTGTGGGTGAGCGTCTATTTTTGCAGCTCTTGCCTCATCTTCTCCCTCAAGCCTTTGTCTTTTATTCAATATAATAGAAGGTTTGGAGCTGGGGCCTGCCCTCAGGTTTCCATACTACAAGGCACTGTCCCTACTTATACTACAAAAAACCCCAAGAAATAATTAATAGTTATTACTTAGAAAAGATCTAATCTGAACTTGAAACCAGTGATTTAGCAAGAAACGACCCACAGCCTGGAATTATTCTAGCATGCCTAGTCCAACAGCTTGATTTTTTTTTTTTTAATTTTTTAATTATAACTCCTGAGCAGCTGAACAAACTAAAATATCAACCTATGGTGGCATTTCCAGATCACAGAAAAAAATCAACACCTTGCAGACCACTTTCACACACACCACCCCAGCCTGAGCAGGGAAGGGGGTCAAAGCAGCACAGATGGGACCCCCCTCACTGACATGACAGGCGATCCCTATTCCGAAGCACATCCCACTAGCATGAAAGGCAGCCTGAGTCAGAGGAATAGGCTCACTGCACTTGCAGCTGGGTGACACTGCCCTTTTAGCTGGTCCAGATGAACAGGAGGAAGGACACGGGCTTCACAAGAAGCAAGCAGCTTCCAAGGAGGAAAGGAGTGACAACTTCTTCTAAACAACTTCAACAGGCAAGCAAATAACCAGGAAAAACAAACCCATGGACTTCCCACCTCAGTCTAAAAAGCACACACTGACAAAATCTTACTTCCCCTTCTTGCCTAAGGCTCATGCTAAAAGAAGACAAGTTTTAGTTCTTTGTTCCCTTGCAAGGAAAGCAAACAGCTCTGGCACACAAGCTCTGCACTGCAGGGCTCGAACACAGATATCTCACAGGAAGCTGGGCCTCCTCTCCAAGGTGGTGGGTTTTGGACAACTTTTGGACAACTCCATTTGCCCGTTAGCACTGACGGAGCTTTCCCCAGAAGAGTGCTCAGTATCCCTGTGGTAAGAACGCGATGGGGGCCGAAGGGGAGCAGAGACAGATGCAGTCATGAATCGTGTCCTCTGTTCCACTTCTCACATGACAAGCTTCAAAATCCTGCTTTTAAAATCAAAGGTTTTGCCATGTGATAAAAGCCAAGACAAATTAGGTTTGACGAGACCTTCCTTTAAAGGTCAAAATTTTATTTGTGAGCCACTGGCTGGGGAAGCAAAGTGATGCTCCTCCAGAAGCAGGACCAGGACCCACAGTTCCTGCTGCAACTCACACCTGAGGCAATGAGGTCAGCCAGGGTCCACAGAAAGAATTTCCAGTGGGCTGCCATTTCAAATGAGAATTTTTCCTCTAAATACAACAAGGATTTTTCAGATCCAGATGCCAACTCACAGAAAAAGCACGAACTGGGGTCCTCCAAGAGTGCCAGCACCCACTTCTCTCTGGAGAGTCTCAGCCCTGGAAATAAGACCTCCTTCCCACCAGAACCTGGAACCCGTCACACAGCAGTCTGCACACACAGCAACAGCAACTCTGGGAGGCAGCGATCACCAGCCCTGTGGGACCAGCTGATTCCCCAGTCCAACACCAAACACTTCCAGCCCTCACAGCCCCTGCAAGCCTGCACACAAATACACTTCTTTAGTGAAATAAATTGAGCCAACTCTTACTGATATGCCCAAGATGAAAGCCTCAATTTAAGGTTTTGTCTCTGGAAGAAATACAATACACATGCACTTTAATTTAAAAATCTCTGCACACAGAGCTCCGTTAGAACCTGTGGCTTATAAAATTTTGGTTGTGGCAGTGGCCATGTGGAATGTTAGTATCTGTGAAGTCTAATTTTCTTGCAGACCATCTACTGCTAGAGTTGCATACTAAGGCTGCTTGTACTTCCCTCCTTGTAAAACCCTTCTGGAATTCGTCCTTCTTCCAAAACCCAGGCTGACAGCTCACACACTGAATACATAATCTTGTCTGGGAATGACAAAGTTTAAATCGTTCATGAGGGAGTAAATCTGGGATGCACTTATAAATTCTGTTTGTTTTTATGTACATCTGAACTACAAAAGGAACAGAAAAAAAAGGAGGCTGCTTCTGTTCCAGAAGCAGAGCTCTCCTCAACAGACAGGTTCAGCTGTTTTCCATGCTTCAACCACTGACAGATGTAAATACCCACTTTACACCGTGGGCGTTAATGTGCCCGAGGCCTTGCAAGGGATCTTCTTAGGTCAGCCAGGGACCATGATATAGTCTGCTTTCGTCAAAGCCTTTCCTAGTTTACAGGCTGTCGTGAGCATGGAGGTTACTCTTCTCTTGCAAGGAGGAGGACTCTTCACATTGTTTTCCCATCATCACTAACAGAGCCCATTTTTCTCCAAGGACAAGCAACATGAATTCCTCCCTGCTCTTCAGTGTCTTGCTCCCTCTGTACTCCACACAGAGCAACAATCACAAGAAAAATCAATTTCCATGAACTTTCTGGTTTATTGGTTTCATATTTCTTTCAATACAAATCTTTCCTCCCCTGTTTTTTTGTGGTTTGGGTTTTTTTTTTCCTCGTAAGAGTTCACCTGATGAGATGCTGGAAATCTTCAAAGGAAACACAAGAGTGGGATTGTGAGAAGTGATGCAGAAGCACAAACACAGAGCAGGATGCTCCTAGTTCAAAGCTGGCAGTTCTTCCCTTTGCAATAAGAAGCTCATCATCATCCAGATGTAAACAAGGAAAGAAAGTCTAGCCATTTTCTTCTGATGAAAAGCATTCAAAAATCATACAGTACGCAAAAAAAATTTTACAGATTTGATCAGTAAAATTGCAAGGTAACAGCAGGTGATCACCTGTGCAACACTGTGAAATGCTCACAGCCCAGCACTAGAAAGCAGGGGTGCAAATGACCTGGCAGACACTGTGACCCCACAGGGAAGTTGGGAACCAATCTGTGTCTGTCTGCTCTGGGCAAGAGCCTCTTTGAAGGCTGAGAAGAAAATGGCACATTTCTTCTTTCCAGTCTGCCCCCTCACCTTGCCCTTCCTCCAAGGCAAACAGAGCTGCAGTCACATTGTTCAAGGGTGGACATGGACTCAGACATGTCCCTAGTGTCTGCTCACTTCTGACCAAAGCAGCCTTCATGTTGTTCAACCCTGAAACAGACTTAGTATGGAGCCATTCATGGCCCACCAGAGCCATCCATGCATCCACCAGTGTCACTCCACCCATGACACAGGAGCGATAAGACCACGCCACCAATGCTGCTCATACGTCGTTGTCCAGGCCACAACGGCAAATTTTATCTGATATCAAAAAGCCTAATTATTTTTAATTGGAGTAAAAGTGAGAAGAACGTGTCTTCACAGCCAAGGCTAAAGATCATTACCATAGCTCTACTTTAATCATTCTGGACTATGAAAGACTGTAGAACTTCTGGCTAAAATTTCAAGTGTTTAGCTACAGTAATTAGAAATGGTTATAATTCCCCTGACTGTGTAATTTAGTCTCAAGAATAAAACTTCATCTCAAAACACGAGCAGCTCTGACATGACAGCATCTCTGCTATGGTGAGAGCCCAGAGAAAAATGCTTCGTTCTTTCACTTTCTTGCATGTGTCAAGAAATGCAGCCTCAGCTGCAAAGCGCTACCAGCTGCTTATTCTCCAAAATAAAACTTTATTTTTAGCCTAAGCACTTACTCAATATCTGTGCGAGTATTGCGATTAAGCTCTCACGCCCATTGAAAGCTCTGTCAAACCTGCAGCAGATGACAAATAATGCTGCAGGCTCCAGCACAGGAGACAGTCCATACAATATCTGTACAATCATCACCTGTTCAGGAACCACGAGAGCAACTCTGCCAAGGGTCAGGAGCACCAAGTTTAAAGCTGGATTTTATGTAGATGGAGGGAGAAACTCTTACAGCAAACAATTGCCAAAGCTCAGTTTCCAGCAAGCCCAGAGAGGTTGCAGTATCTCCCGCTCTGGAAACATTCAAAACCCACCCAGACACATTCTTGTGTCACCTGCTCCAGGTGGCCCTTCCTTGGCAAGGAGTTGGACTGGATGATCTCCAGAGGTCCCTTCCAACCCAAACCATTCTGTGACTGACAATGTACAACCAACTGGGGAGTTGGAACTAGATGATCTTTGAAGTCCCTCCCAACCCAAGCTATTCTATGATTCTATCTGTGTTCCACAACCATCATTGTCTCCATGGCAGTGTGGAAGGTTTGACAGTACCTGAGCTGCCACAGTGATCCTACACAGCACCAGCCACGGCACGTGCTGCTCCATCCCCAAACCAATGCACGTGCGATCCTGGTAGAGAAGCAACACCATTAGAAACAAGGAGTTTTCCAGCAAGCTGGTGAACTGAATTAACTGAGAGTGGGGCTGACAAGAGCAGAGGCAGCTCAGGGGAAGGCTGGACAGCAAGGCTGTGTGCAGGATGTGGGATCAAGCTGCAGGAGTGGCCACGAGCTGTCAGACCCACACTGAGCCCTGGCATGCCCGGGTCTGCAAGGAAAGGCAGCTCCTACAGTAGTTCACTCTGCACCACGCAATTCCAATCTTGAACCCAGGTCGCTACAACACGAAACAGGACAGAACAGTTTGGGCAAACAGAGAGTGCTCAAATTTCACTCCCCCACAGAAACCTCTCTTCTTTGCAGCTGCAGAGGTGACACACCACTCCTGTGCCTGCCTGGCCAGGACTACCTGTACTCTGCCACTATGCACTTGCTCGTGCTGCAGGAGAATTTTAAGTTGTTGCTAGGCTGCACAAAGCAGTCTCTTATTTTTATCACATGCTTGTTTATTCTTGTAGAAAAAGATACAGCAAACAGCAATCCAAGGCATCCTCAAAATGCTTGTTATACTCTTTGCTTGGCTCCACGTTCTCACCAGACAGTCCAAAGCTTCTTGGCCATCAGCATACACACCTTTGAACCCAGATAGACCTTTTCTTGCTCCTCCAGAGGTACAATGTGAAAGCATGAACAGAGACTCAAAATCCAAATTACAAACAATTTTTCAGTTATTCCAAATAAATTTAAGGTAATTTTGAAAAGGTTATTAATAGTCATTTCAAAGCTATTTCCTAATGGCTTAATACAGCTGAGCAGCTGATTTGTAGCAGCCAGCAGGCTAAACCATTCCCACTTCATCAGGAAACATCCCCCTGCGACTTAGCACTTATTTTTGCACCCCTGACATTTACCAATACAGCATTTTAAAGCTGCCATTCCTCTCCTCGGCATGTAATGTTAACACTTCCATTGACAGGGAATGCAGCCTGGGTCGGTACAGACATGAGATAAGGCAAGATCAGCTGTGGTGCCCGGTGAAGCTGAGAGCTGAAGCAGCCCTGCTGCTCCTGGATGTGGGTCCCACAGCAGGAGCAAGCCACCACAGCCAGCCCCTGTCCCACCAGGAGCAGAGCAGATCAGCTTTCCTGGCAGGCCAAGTGTCACCCACAGCTCAGCATCCTCCAGGACAACCACTCACTCTGTGCTCCTGGTGCTGCCCTGCTACAGCCCGAAATCTTCATCCAGAGCTGGAGTAACTCCACACTCCCATAACAAAATTCCGTGTTCCATCGTAATAATAGCAACATACGGCTATTTATCCCACAGAAAGGAACCTTATTATTTGCTAGACTTGGCGTTTGTCCCTTCCTGACACTGAGTGAACCTCCTGTGCCTAAGCAAGCTTTCCAAATTGAATCTTTTACAGCTGCACATAAAGCTTTGAAAAGCCTATCTTCTGGAGTGACTGTCTGACTCCAGAGGACACCCTTAGCTCCATTTTAACCTCCACATTTTTCTGCCACTCATACATCACTTAAGCATCAGCACACAGCTGGAGACAAAAGACCAACCTCATGCTGACAGGCACCTTGGCATTCAATAGGAAGGCCTGGCACTTGAGCTGACAGCTTTGCTGCAGCAGTATTCACCTGGCATTAGATATTAGCACATTTCTTGCTCCACCAGTAGCTGGAGGCAATTACCCTTGTGCTGTCACCGGTACAGTGCTAGGTACATGTTTTCACTTGTCTGGCAGCAGCACCCACAGCCCCCGAGTACACGACTTCGCTGGGCACCGTCGTGCCTGCTGGTGTCATGGCTCCCTGAGATCTCCACCATGGGCATGCAGAGCCAGGGCTAAGCCACATGTGAGGCCAGTGTTTCAACAAGCAACTTGCTCTGTGAGCGGTCCACAAGCTGCCCCATTTAGCAGCACAGCCCAATCCTCCCCTCTCGCTGCCTGATGGCACCAGCATCTAACCCCAGAATGGCACTCAGCTTGAAATGACTCTTAATAACCCCAACAGGAGCTAAAAGAGAACTACGGAAGAGTAAAATCAGCAGGAATATCAGTTGAAGTTGGGCGTTTCTAATTGACTCAAATTAACTTCACATCATCTGCACCTTCTGGTGCTCTGGCTGGGCCCCAACTTGTTTCTTAGGGGCATTCTAAGAAGGATTTGTTGGTGGAGCTTTTACCCCCCACTACAATGAACTCTCCTTTAACAGCAATGCTGAGCCACAAGGATTTCAGTACAAAATTCTGCAAAAAGACATCAGACAAAAATAAGCATTCAATAATAACTGGGAATTATTTCTTCTTCTAGACAAGTCAAGGCATCAATATCCCATATCTATGAAAGCTGAGAAAAAAAAACCCTGAAGCTCAAGAGGAGCTCAGAAGAAAACTAATGCTCCTAATAGTGCACAGCAGCAACAGCAGCCCAAGCCTCCCCCGTGAGCATCCTCTCAGCAGGTTGCTGTGAGGTGCTGTGACTGTTCTCCAACCTACTGCTCACCTGGAACCTGACTGCACTGCTAAGGAAGGCCAAGCTTACCTTTACAATGGTGACTCCTGTTGGCCACACTCTCTCCCTGCTAACACTAATCATTAGCGGTGTTTCTTCCCTGTTGTGATTAGGGCAGCATTAATTGCCTCCCAAACCGCTGTCACTAATTGGTCTCAGTGCCCTTATTAAACCAAAACTGGGTGACAAATTGTTTGCGCTCCTCCTGGACATTGAGCAAACAGTCTCAAGCACACTCTCAGTGAGCAGATGCTTTCTGCCATGAATAAACACACGTTTTGACTTCACATCAGCTCTTCAGAGCTGGCAGGATGCAACAGCAGAAAGTCAGTCAGAGAGGATGACTGGAACTGCAGAGCAGCAAATTAGATCCTGCTGCTTCACACATCATCAACAAGTACAGGTGCTGGAAATTTAATGGCCAAAAGCCCGATGAGCAGATGCAGGGAAGACACACTGTTTCCTGCAACAAGGTCTAAAGGCATTTGGGAAAGTTACAGCTGAACTAGAGAGAATGCTCACAAAGTCACCAGCAATGCTGCCTTAATATCAGTGCATTACTAACATTACTAACATGTCAGGAGTTAGCTTGGCAGGCTGCAAGCTATGTTGAGGCCGTAGCAAAACACAATGTTAGAAATGAATGTAAAGTCATAGAATAAATATTTTTCCTGTAAGATTTTGCAATGCTTACTAGCAAGATACCTGCAAGAAAAACTGGTATGAGTGAGAAGCCTAGGAGAAGGCTCCTGCACCCACAGCAGTGAGAAGACGTCATGCCACACAAGCAAATGAAGCAAGAGACTGCAGAGAGGAAACTCATGAGCAGCAACCTGGAGCTATGCCACTGTGGGGTTTTAAAATCTAGCAGTTAATAAGGTCTTTGCTCTGTAACTAAATAGCTCCGTAAATAGCTTAAGGGCTTATTGATATACAAGATGTCCCCTCCCATCAGGCCATCCTGCCAGGCTGCAGAAGAGCCCCAGCCTCACAGGATGGACGGACCAAGCGGCCGTCAGAGGGACCTGGTGTTGCCCTAACACATGTACACACTCTCCTGTTAATGCTTGTCTCACTGGAGTGTTCTGCAAAGCCCACACCCACACTTACTTACAGCCTGAGTTACTGCTAATCAGAAATTCAATGGCATCTGAAGGAGCAGCAGCAGCACACTAAAATAAAGAGGGTTGTCACCATTTTCAGACAGACTCCAAAAGGCCCATTTGTAACACTCACATGCATTTCTGCGCAGCTACCCATTCACAGATGCAAAGAGTCTTCAGCATCCAGATCCCACAGCCATCCCGAGGCCCAAAAGTATAAAAGCCCCCATGAATCAGTTCCATATGAAATGCCTGTTTTAATTTCAGAAGTCATGTTTTCCCTCAGAAGCTTCTACTAAGCAGCCCCTGCACTGTACAAGCCACATTGAACCTCCTTCCCATGACACCTGCACGGGCACAGTGCTCACGCCCTAACAGACAGAAGTTGTACTCCATCCTCTGACCCCAGTTCGGGCCACAGCAGGTGTTCAGACCTTCTGTAAGTCCCAGTATCACCAACTTGGCTGTAAGTGCTGCCATCGCAGGCAGCTGCCGTGGCTTCTCCCAGCCCCCAGGACAGAAGGGCTATGCTGTGGGTGTCATGGTGTGTTGGTGGAAGGAGGACAATCACCCCTCACTGTCCTCTCAGTGTGGGGGTACCACACACACAGAGCCCCCAGGCTGAACAGCCAGCATGGAGATGGCTACAGGAATGCTGCTAACTTACACCAACCACGGCTGCTGGCCGGGAGATTCCAGGTTACCTGTAACCATGTTCACTCCAGGGAGGAGAATCCCCCTCAGCATCTCCTAGGGATTTTCCTATCGTCCTCTCCCAGTTGTGCAGGAGTGAACAGCCTGCCAGACTTTCAGGCCCTGGGCTCCTGACCTGGAGATGGCACCGTGGGGATCCATACCCAGCCCCCTTCCTCCGGATGAGCCTGCTGAGCTCTCACTTTATCCCTGACCCGCAGGGCTGGTGCTCCCCAAACCTGACACCTCAAGGGATGTCTCCTGCCTCCCTGTAACCTCCGAATTCCCAGCCCAGTATCCCAGCCTGTTCCCGCCTGCCGAAGACACTGCAGAAACGGCCACAGAAACCGCACACCCGTTTCCCCAGCCGGGCCAGCGGCTCCCAGAGGGGACACGCGAGGGACCGTGAGCGGCTGGGGCTGGGCTGCTCAGAGCATGGGGCAGCTGCTCCGAGCACCGGGCTGTGCTCTGCCACCGCCCCGGCACAAACCCAGCCTGGGACCGCCAGAAAAGCCCCGCTGCCCGCGAGGGGCCAGGGCAGAGCCGCCCCCGTCCGGCCCGGCCCACCTGCAGCCGCTGGAGGTAGGAGGCCGGCGCGTAGCCCGTCTCGCCGGAGCCGGCGCGGGTGACGAGCCACCAGTGCTGGTTGCTGCGCTCCAGCAGCAGGAAGGTCTCTCCGGCGGCGAAGGGCAGCGAGTTGGGCTCGGCCGAGCGAAAGCTGTACAGGGCCCGGTACATGGCGGCGGCACCGGCACCGGCACCGGCACCGCCGGCAC
>VZTD01004446.1:281205-296851 GCA_013397725.1 Rhagologus leucostigma
ACCGACCCCCAGGACCGACCCCCGGAAGTGACCCACGGGACCGACCCCCGGCACCGGCACCTGGCACCAGCACCCGGGCACTGCCCCCGGGACTGACCCCCGGCACGGACCCCCGACGGGCCATTGTCAGGATCCATTAAGCACGGACGCTTCCCCGGCCCATTTGTGTCCCTCCTCCATCACACCGTTGCCCGGCTCACTGCCGGCTCCGGGGGTCACTGCTCCCGCCTCCCGCCCATCGCCCACCCGCGCCTGGCCGCTCTGACCCCCGCCGTGGCCCAGCTGGCCACAGGCATATCGCTTCCCCACTAAATCTGCCCGTCCCGGCGGGTGCCCCCGAGCAGCCCCTCCTCTCGGACTCCCGTATTGGAGCACCCGGCACCATTAGGTCCCCAAAGTCCCTGTATGCCCGCCAGCCCGACCCTGGGTACCAGGAGCGGCTTCCCCCAGCGAGCTCCCCTGGGCCAGTCCCGTTCCCTGCCCCTCCTCCAGCATGGGACCATGGCACGACCAGGGCTGGCTCTGGCCCGCAGAGGACACAGTGACCTGACACGCAGCCGTGGGGACGTGGGACACGGTCCATCAGGCCTGGAGCTCTCCGAGAAGACACAGCAGCCCCCAGCCCCATTCATCTGTTTACCCCATTCCAGGAGAACAACCCTTTGAGACTCTACCCCAAGTAGCCCAAGACCCATGCAAGCCCCCTGCCCCCAGACATCAGCATCTTCCCTTGGTCCCTGCTGCCCCTGCCAGGGGTCTGAGCCCTTCTCACTGTCCCAGGGAAGTGAGTGGCAGCCCTGCAGGCCACTGTCCCCCCTCCCTCTTCCCCAGCCAGGGTTTTCTCCATGCTGCCCTAGGAACAAGACAAATTTTCTACCTGGCAAAGCCAGCACAGAGAGCCCCAGAGAAGGGTGGATGGAGACCTGGTTACAGCACCCCAGTGGGACTGGTACATACTCCTGCAGCCAAGCCCACCACGAAGACACCCCTCACGCACCCTGCCATCCTGCCGAGATGCAGGGATGCAGAGATGGAACAGTCCACACATCCCTGCTCACAGTTACAAGGGAGTTTAATTTGTCCAGAAACCCTCCACAACCCAATCCCACCAGTGGTAATACAATAAAAACCAGGCTTGCAGCGGTCACAACCCCCTGCTTCCTCCCAGCACAGCCCACCCAGGCCCCCGCTTTTCCCAGCACTGACAGTGAGGTAATTCTGGCTGATCCTGGTTACGCAGGGATGGAGGATGGAGTGGGAGTGAGCGGTTGCCTAGGCTTCCCCACTGCGGCGGGTACCGGGAATCACTGCGGTGAGCTGAAGGTGGGCACACTCAGGCTGGAAAGATGACGGGGTGCTTTGACTGGGAACTGTGAGATGTAAGCGGGGCTGAATCCTTCAGGAGCCTTTCACGTCTGGACTTCCTGCCTGGTCACAGTCCCTTCCAGATGCCCATCAGGGCACAGCATGATGGTGGGCAAGGGCTGGGCAGCCAGGGATCGCCACTGCAGGAGGGAAAACCTTCCCGCTTGTGGAGTACTTCTTGGATTCTTGGTACTACCCGTATACCACAGGGACAAGATTCCCTGCTCGCCCGTCCCCTGCCCGGTTTGGCTGCAGTGTTTACCCTGCCGCTGTGTCCCCACTCCAGGTGAGCCCTGGCCACTCCCTGGCACGAGCCCAGCTGTTTGTGCTGGAATAACGGCGCTTTGTTTCCGCGAAGTGGGCAGCACAGGCTGTGCTGGCAGGCAAAGGCAGCTGAGGGGGATGCAGGCACCCACCACCCACCTCCCACGTGCACAGCAGCAGCAGCACCCCAGCTTCTCCCTCTGCTCAGCACAGCATCCCAGCTCTGCCAGACAGCGGCTGGGAAGGATTTCCTCTGTAAAGGCTCCTGCAAACCCTTCTGCATCTGGGTAAAATGCAGAGCCCAGGACAAATTCCTGCCGCTGAGGAATCAGCTTTGAATTGCAAGTGCCGGGTGATTTATATTGGACAGGGAGGGGCAACGAGCAAGAATCCTGCTGCGTCACTTGCAGCTGACTTTTAAAGCTGAACTTGAGACTTCGGGAAATAACACTTGCATCCCTTGCCCTCAGAGCCTTGGGGACTGGGATCACTGTAAGCTGTGAAGGGCTCAGCCCGTGCATGGCAGCCCCCACACTCCTGTTTTCCTCCGCGGCTGTGGAGGGGAAGCGTTGCACAACAGCACTCATATGATTGGAACACAAACTTGCCAGCTCCACATACACTTATATAATTCTGCACCGTCTGCTCGTCAACACGTTGCAAAACAGCAGTGGGATCAATCGCTCTACTTTTAGGTATACAAATATTATTGCGCTCCCACCAGCCCTCTCTGGGTGAAAAGTCGTAGGGATGTGAGGTGTTGTGAGGAGCCCAGGCCCACAGCTCTGGGGACAGTGTCTTCAGTGTGTCCTGCGGGGTCTGGGGGTGTCCATGAGCAGGACGGCCAGGCATTGGTGTATCTCTTGGACATGTCCCTGTTTCCCAGTGTCCTGACAGCCCTACCTCCTGGAAAACCTCATTAAAAGGCCGTAGATAGGACCCCAACTGCACACATCAGCATCGCTTCCAGATTATCTCACCTTTCCAACTACGTCTGCTCCCTTACAGGAGAAGCCCCCAAACCAGTGCTGCCTGCCAGCAGCTGGGAAAGGTGCTCCGCCCGGCAGGAGCAAACCCTGCTCCTGCCTCTTGCAAGGAACACGATGATCCGTGCTGAGTCCAAAAACATCAGCGAGGGGCTGCTCTTTTGGCGGCCGTTTCCCCGTGGAGCACAACACATGGAGAAGCCGAAGCTGCCGGGGCAGTGGGTGGCTCTGGGACCGCTCTGCTCCTCCTGCCTGCTGGGCCGAGCTGCCCGCAGGGCTCCTTGCGCAACTCGTCCTGCACAAAGCCGGGGCTGGCTGGGGCCCAGACCCCTCCTGCGGCCGGAGGAAGGAGCAGCCAGTGCCTGCCAACAGCTGCACTTCCTAGAAACGAAGAAGACAGAAGGTCGGGAGAGTTGAGGGATGGTGGAGGGGGGGGGCCCGGGGAATGCTGCGGGAAGGATTGAGGCGCTGCAGGTTACAAGGCGAGCAGCACAAAGCCCAGCCTGCCTTGTAGCTTCTCGTCGGGAAAACAAGCTCTTTGGCTTCACACAGCAGCTCCCTGTTCTTTGTTAAACTCTGCTCGCGTCCAGACCTGATGAGCCCCTTGCCAGCCCACGCGCTCTGGGGGCCGGCACGGCCCCTTCCCAGCTCTCCCTGCCGGGGCAGCTCTGCAGGCTCCGGTGCCGTGCTGCGGGAACGAGCGGGTCAGGACAATGCCGCTTTCTCTGCCACCAACCCGGTAGCCAGGCAGAAGGCATTCGGAGGGTGAGGGAAGTGGCGGGCAGGGGTAAGGTGCTCGGCAGCGACAGCACCACTCCCTGGGCTCCTCACGCCGTCCTTCCAGCCTCAAGGCTGCCGGGTGAAGGACACTCCTGGCTTCACGTCTCCAAGCAAGCCAATGCTGCCTTGCCCAACACCACTCTGCTCACGTCCTGTCCTCGTGGCATGTGGAAGAGCTGCAAAGCAAGGGGTTGCCTGGGGTGCAGCAGCTGATCCCAGCTCTGCGGGCTGTAGGAGCTCCTCTGTTTCCCTTTCAAAGAGAAATTGAAAAGACTCCACGGGGCCAACGCAGCCTGTCACAGCTCAGCTGGTGGGGACACTGCTATGGTGCAAACCCAAGAAAGAGAAGACAGAGCCCATCACCTCATCTGGAGCTGGCAGCCCAGCATGGCAGGCACCAGCCTCCACCGTGTGAGGCTGCTGCCAGTGTCACCCTTTGCTGCCCATATGGTTTGTGGGGCAGGAGGGACAGGGAGCATGGCCCTGCTTGCATCCTTTCCATGAGGGGGAACCCTGGGCTGGTGGGTGGGTGCAGCGGGCCCTGGAGAGCAGGTGAGGGGTGCTGGGGCAGGGGTCCCCACTAAAGGAACAGGGTGCTTAGCCTGGTGGGAGTCGTCTCTAGGGTTTGCTCTGCTCTCATTCAGGTGTCTGAGTTACAGGCTGTGAAGAAAGGCCAGGCAACAGAGGGCTGGGGGACGCCCCTTAGCCAACCCTAATTTCCATACAATTGAAGGAAGGTGGCTTTGCTCCCAGCCAGGGACACAAGCTATTCATTCCCTACCCCCTCTGCCCTGCCCTACATGGCTCTAAGATTTGGGCGCCACTGGAGCTGGCCACAGGGCAGTGCAGTACCCTCACCCTGTGCTGAGGATGGATCCATGCACAGGATGGACAGACAGTGGCCTCCAGCCCCACTACAGCATCACCAGTTTTGTTAACGTCCAGTTACACAAACTTAAGCCCACCACCATTAGAAGCAGGGAAGGCACAGCTGCTGGGCCACAACACAGCACCCGCTGTCTCCAGTAGTGGGTGCTACAGAGGCATCAGAGCACAGGGTCCCTCTGCCCCTGCGCACTGAGAGCCACCGTGTCCCCAGTGGCTCGGGTCTGAGCCCTTTGCAGGCCCAGGGCCACAGAGTGAGCCATTCTCCCCTGGGCAGGGAGCACAGCAACTTGGGGCTGCTGCCCTGTGAGATGTCATTGCTTGGCCACAAGGAAATACTTTGTTCTCGCTCCATGAAAGGCATTTGTGTGTCCCTCCCCACTGGCACAGACCCAGCTCAGGGGAAGAAGTCCAGCAGCTACTCAAGAGGCAGCAGCACAGGATGGGACAGTGCAGGAACAAAGGTGCCCTCTCCTCCACCAAGGCCAGGGGTTGTCCCCTGCCTCTTCTTGCTTCTGCCTTGCCCAGTCCCAGTGACAGGGAGGCCACCTACCGAAACACCCTGGCAGGTCCACAGAGCGCCACTCAGCCCCCACATCAGTCCCCAGGGCCCTGCCAGCAAAGCAGAGCTCAATTCACTGGAGAAACCGGTGCCAGCTGCAGAAATGTGTTTCATCTCTAGCCAGCTGATGCGTGGCAATTCCCATCAGCCACCCCAGTTTTGGGCTAGAAGTGATCTATTTATGTAAGGCAAGCTCCCCACAAGCCTGGGGCTGGTGCAGCATCCTGCAGGGGCAGCTGTGGGAAAGCAGGAGCAGGTGCCTGGGGGCCTGGACCCAGCCAGGCTGGACCATGTGCTCTCAACCAGCCCCTGCAAAGCCACCGGTGCAGGGTCAGGCCCAGCACGCTGCAGCCACCCTGGGCGGTGGTCCTGCTAGGGCAGGGCTGGCAGGAAAAGGTGGGTCTTCTCCAAGCATCAGGAAGCAGACAGGGAGGAGACCAGACACAGGGGAGCCTTGAGGAACAGGGACGTGCGCTCAGCATCGTCCTCCATGGAGCAGAGGCTGCAGAAACTACAGAATGGAGGGTCCCTGCCAGGCTGTCCCAGCTCCTGTCCCCCATCCCAGAGCACGGCTGCTCTGTGGAGGTGCCTCTCACATGGCGCAGGGCTCCCCAGGACACATCAGGGAGCCAGCCCAGCTGCCGCTTCCCAGTGCTCCTGCTGGCACAACCAGCTCAGACGGAAGCTCACTGTCCAGGGAGGACCAGAGCTGTCAGGAGCCATGCTCAGCGCATGCACAGGAACAATAAAAGCCCTCGAGTCTATTCCCCAGCCCAACTGCTGCTCTCCCATTATTCCATCACTCTGTCCTTTGCCGTGGCCCAACAGGCAGGTGACCACAAACACCCTCCCCAAACCCAAACCCTGCTCATCCCACTCGTGTCCCCCAAGAAGCCCAGGCACAGGGCAGGTAGCATGGCCATTTACAGGGACTGTGGGAACCCCATTCCCGCCCCAGCCTGTTGGCAGTTACACAACTGCCCTTCCACAAACAAGGAATTGCTCTGAGGGATCTGTGCGGAACAGCATGGAAGGAAAATAAACCTGCTCTTGAACTTTGCAAGATAACATGCCATTTAGAGGTACTTGCATACGGGTTGCCCCTTTTTTAACCTTTGAGGATGTGGCATAAGCAAGTGATTTTTCCTCCCCATGTTTTGCTCTTACAGACCTCAAAGAAACTAATAAAAAAGGTCTTCTCTGTCCCTGTTTCCCCACTCCCAGCTGCTGCAGCCCAGGAAATTCCCAAACACCTTGTTACTTTGCAGCACTGGCACAGCATCTCCTAATCCTCAGACAATATTGGCAAAAGGATTTTAGCAGTGCTGGCCTGAGCCCACAGGGCAGGTCCCTCCACCTTCCGACAGAAGCACCAATTGCACCTGGGGGTTTGCTATTATTCTGTATGAACCCCCAAGTGCTCCAGGTCTGGCTGCTGACACCACACTGCTGAAACCATGTCTAGGCCGAGCTTAGCCCGCTGGCAGTGTTTCTGCAGCTCCCTGCCTGTACCCAGGGCCGTGTCTGCAGGCAGCAGAACAAAGAGGGTTTGTTCTGGAGGCAGCTTGCATCAGAGCAAATGCGATTGTTCTCATCGGATTTTATGAATTCCCTCCAGAGTTCCTACGTAACACAAATACATTAGGGCACTTTATCCCTGCTAATTTCAGACTACAAAGTCAAACCATGTATCAGATGAATCTGCACAGGGAGGCTTATTCATAAGTAGCAGCAATGATAGGCGACCACAGTGCCTGCCAAGAGACTCGTCATTAGCTCATTAGCAGAGGACATCACATCCTAAACTGGAGAACTGAAAAGGAAACATCACCTCGCAGCCATGGCCCCTCTCCTTGTGCTGGGCACATCTTGGGAACAGCAGGCAGGAGTGCTGCTCGTCAGTGCTGAAGGCATTTTGCAGTTGAGATGCCAAGAATAAGGAGCCCCATCCTCCCCCCTTGCCCAAGGTTTTTTGCAGCCAGTGCCAGGAGCAGCTCAGGGGCTGCTTACAGGGCCCTGTCAGCTGCACTCAGCACTAGAGTCTCACCCAGCAGCAACACATGGCCTGTTGAGGCTGGACAAGCCCGTCTCTAGAGAAAACAGCCCATATGCTGGCATAAAATAGCGAGGTGACTGCAAGATGTAAAAATACCTGGTTTACACCAACATCAGTTGGTGCCTGAGCACTGTGGAACAACAGAAAACCAAACAAAAACCAAACAAAAAACCCCCACCCACAAACTCATGTATAAGCAAAGGTAAAAAACTTCTTTAAAAAGTACAAAGGAGCACAGGAGAGCCATCAGAGACTTTGATCAGGAGAACTTGATAGCAACTGCCGGGGAATATGAAACTGAAGCTGCAGGACTACAGCCAGCTGAAGAGGGTGACCTTCCACGAGCAGATCTGCAGCCTTCCTGTCACATCCCACCTCTCCTCTCCTAAGCAAGCCTGCAGGCAAAGTATGGGCCAGGGAGATGATTCACCTGACTCTTCTGCACAAACTGACTCCTTCATTCTGAGTATCTGTAGTAACATTAACAACATCCCCACACTTACCTCAGCACTTCCACACCTATTTTTCTCTTGCACTATCATGATGACGTACAAGCCTCACAAGGGGAGAAGTCATATAGATATATAAATGTTCCTCTTAAAAGAACCGTTGGTTTAGAGTTACTCTGTTATTTCAGTTACTCACTACCCTCTCACTTTCTGATGCTTCCTTCCTGTCAGTTTGTCCCTAGAAAGATTTTAAGCTGCTTAAGGTACTTTTCAGAAGGCTTGGCAGCTCTGCCCCGGTTGCTGCCATTGCAACTAATCCTGTACAAGTTTTACATGTTTTGCCTCAGCTTAGGTTAAATAACATCTATAGCTCTCTAGAAATAGGTTACAGTGCGTAAGATCTAGTTACAAGACCCTGGAACAAGAAACAGGTTGTTGATTTCAAGAGCAAGTTCTCACTGATCAGCCCTCCTTGTGGCTGGAAGGGACCTCTGGAGGCCTCTCAGAAGTCGTCTTTACCCCGTCTACACAGGCCCTGTTGTCTCAGCCTCTCCTCAAAGGGCAGGTGTTGGGGCCTGCCAGCTCAGCGGCTCTGCTGGGCTTGCTCATCACCCTTGACAGGAGGCCCAGGACAGATGTGCTATCCCACAGGTGGTCTCATGAGGCAGGTAAGCCTTGCTGTTCATGTGCTGCTTGGGCATTACACCAGAGACCAGAGATCTGAGCTTCATCTCCTCCTCAGGCACCAGCAACAACAGAAGCATCACTTACAACGAACAAAAAGAATTTTATTGGAACATATACACACAGGGATAACAGAGGTATCTGAGTAATCAAATATGGAATGTTTAAGAAAGTTAAAATAAATAAGGATACCAAGTTTTGCCAGTGCTAGGTCCAGCACCAATGTAAGTAAATGCCCTCTGAACAAGTCTGACTCTGACAGGACCATCCCTGCAGAGCCTGTAAGGATTCCTACCACCAGAAAGTGGCCAATAATTTTGGAATACAAAGAGTCACAATAGTGCTTTCTATTGATGTGCATTCACACTGTTTATTCGCTACTTTCGTCTCTTATTTCTTTAATAATATCTATTAAATTCTGGAGTCCAAAAACGTAACCCGTGTCTTGGCCCTCATGCACCACGCTATCTTCTCCATAGTACTTGCAGGTTGTGTGGGCAAAGTCTATCATGCGGACATCGACAGTACTGGCAGTTGGTTTGTAGGCATAGGCTCCCGCTGACTCATCTGAAGATTCCTCTGAAAGGTCCTCTAGGTCCTCTGGGTCTGAGTCAACAGCAACTTCCTGCCTTTCCTTCCCATCATAAATGATCAGCAAGGAGCTGGAATAGAAGCGATAAGACTCCTGTTTCTCCAGCACGGACTTGAGTTCAGTAAGTTTTTTAATAACGGACTCAAAGAGTTCCCTGCGCAGGTATTTGCCGTTATGAAAGAACTGGTAAAGTGCTTCTTTGAATCCTTGGACTGAGAGTTTTCTTCCGTGGTATTTATTCATGAACATCAGCTGGCCAGTGCCTGCCTGGTAGACCTGCATATACAAACACAAGACAAGAAAAAAGGAATAGTTAAAATTGCTGGTATACTGACATCAAAGCCTTGAGAGGACATAAAAAAAATTTAAAAACTAAAAAAGCATGCTCCTTAAAGGTTTTACAAGATGACACACTACTCTCTAAAACTGCTCTTGCACAATTACAGAAATTGCTATCAACAGATCCAGCAGTGCCTGAGCAACTTAGAGGAAGTGGAAAATTCCTTCAGTTTAGATCTAAGCTCTTCCATCCGGAATATAAGAATGAGGACTTTAAATGAGATTAGGAAAGCTGCAGCCAAGATCTCCAAAATCAAGCTACAACTTGCACCACAGCCACTCATTCAGCTCATTACCTGCCTCTGCTCTAGGATGTACCACTTGATTCCCAGCATGCTGAGATCTGAGTGACAGCAAACATTCCTATACAAAACTAAGGTGTACCCCATAATCATGTGTACTTCAAGAAGTCAGAGGTGCTCCTGCAGGAAGATGCCTTCCTATAGGAGAGTGGTCTATACAACCTATAGTTCAATAATGCCTAAACATCTGGGTCAAGAAAAGATTGCAGGTGCTTCCAAAGTTCCTCTTTGTTTTCCAGCACAGGTCAACACTGGAAAAGTGAACAATGGCCATGCCCTGCTCAAATCCCAGCATACTGTGGTTAGAAATGCAGCTCCCACACTTCCATTTCTGCCTCATGTTTTGCTCTGAAGTTGAACAGTGAGCTGAACACCACACATGCCAATAGTCGTGCTGTGGAACAAGTCCTAGCAAACAACTGCTAGCATTCCTGGAATCTACTGGATGGGAGGAGAGAGGCTTCAGAAAAAAACTCAAACACAAACATGTTGTTTCCCATTTGTCACTCTAGGAATACAGAAACAAGTAAACAAATTCAGGTGAAAGTCCACACAATGTCTCCTCATCTGGCAACAAGTCTTATCACATTTACCAAGCACTTCTTGCCTGCACTTTGCAACAACTCTACTTCATGCAGTGAAAGATCTGTGGCTTTTCAAAGTTACAGAACACAACTGAACTGATTGCTTCTTAACATTTTGACAAATTTCCACGTGCTTCATTTTAAAATGCATGTAACTGGCCCTCCTTGTAACTGTTCCCTATGCTATACTGAAATGTTAGTTGAATCGGTAGTTTTAACAGTTTTGAACTGCTGATACGATGCAGGAGGCTGTTTGTGTGTTCAGAGCCTGCACTCACTCATGCTGTGGAGTGTGGGCTGCAGGTTGCTCCTGCAGATGCTGCCACCTCCAACTGATCAGTGATACTCAAAAGCCTCACTCCCCTCTGTGAAGGAAACGAAGCACAGCAGCTCAAGGGTAACAACTCGTGGGATGACGACGTAAACCCGAAATGCGGCTAACAGAAATAGGTGCAAGTCTGTTGGCCACACGCGATGAGTTCTCCTCTCACCTGCATGCCACAGACTCGCACTCCAATCACGGCCGAGGTGCTCTGCTGACACTTGCGGATCTGATTCGCCTTCTTCTCCTCGGACGCGTCGTCGCCGTGCTGCCGGGTCCCCATCTTCAGGTCCAGCACACACGGAACCTCGTAGCGAGACGTCAGGTTCTCCAGCAAAATGAATTCTGAGCAGTTAAGGAACAAGCCTCACAATGAGGAATGCAGCTGTTAAAAACATTACCACAGATTTTATAGTGCCTCACTCTTAACTTTAACCATACCCAAAATGTGCCTGGTATAAAGTAATCTATCAGAAATTATAGTTACATAAAACTTAGATGCCCACTCTGCTTTAAGCCAGTTCCACTTTTACTGGTCTCTAGAGACTAGTGAATTTCTACATTAAGTGAAAACCGAAAGCAATCAGGGTTATACAGAAATATAACAAGGCAGCTGACTTTGAATTATGAAGTATTTCCTGTCTAGCAAGAGACTTTTTTTTCTGTGGGAAATGAAGATTTTGTGCGTTTGTGTTACCATTCAAAACCAGTGAAACATTTTCATACCATCTTTACAACTTCAAAACATCTGTATTAATACTGTTCCAAAGATATCACACACTTCTTAGGCAACTGAATAATGATCTACAGTGAAATGGTGAGGGTACCAGCCAAAAAATCCTATCAATTTGATCATTTATTAGTCATAGATGTTTCAGTAATCCACCACCGAAACTCCTCACACATGAGAAATTTGTTTACTTCAGTATTTAGATACTACTACTTTCGCAAGTTGTATCAGCTGCATCCAAGCCTACAGCAGAATCATTTCTTGAAAGACTGCTCAGGGTGGAGATGTCTGCCTATGGTTCCACAGCACAAAACCAATGTGCTTCAGCTTTCATGGATTCAGTCAGATTTTGTTTCTCATGCTCCAATCCTACATGACTGTTTATATTCAACTTTTCTTAAAGCTCATTAAAAAGAGGCTACTAGAAGCAGAAAACTCCAGGCACTGGAACATCCTCTGTATTTAAGAAACTGATGAAAAGGGGAAGAGGACACTGGTTTTTAAGACCACCAATATCAAAACGGTAGTAAAAAGTGAGAAAACTCTTCTTTGAAAGCTCTCACTAGAAACTGTTCTTGTGAAAGACACCAAACACAGTATGCTGTAAAACCTGTCCACTAACTAACCCACAATGTGAAGATTTAATTCAAGTCTCTGAATTTCCTAGCTTAAGTAGTTTGTTACGTGCTGGAAAAGCCCATTTCTATAAAGCGCTGGCAAACCCTTCAAAGATGCCAAATAAATCACACCTTCAGAGAGTCTCTCAGGACTTCAGTTAAGCCTGCTCTGTACTCTTATCTGGAATGTTCAAGAAATAAAAGGCAGAGCCCTACTCATTCCACTGTTAGAAGGTACTTTCAGGAAAGGATACTGTATTGATTTCGGTGCTTTGCGTTTTCCTTCATCCGCTGTAACTGTTGCTGGTGACATTTCATGCTCCAAGGATTATGGTGCTTAAACTGAGAACTGACATTTCCTTTTTTCTCTACAGTATAATACAAGACTTCAGATTTCTTCAGCCACTCAAATTCTTCCTCCAGTTTGTGACTAGAAAAACAGAACAAAGTAGCAAATTACAGGTCAAGTAGAAAAATAAGCTCCTGAGGAGGGGTTGGCAACAGATTTAACTTTACGAGCTATTTTGCTCACCTTCATTAACAGCAAGCAAAAGCTTTATTTTCCTCTCTGCACAAGTGGACAAGATGCCCATGAGTAGTATTTCAACCATTATAAAGCTACTTCCATACTAATATAAATTAGCATATAGCCAAATGTCACAAAACACGTAGTAATTCTACTTATATATCCTTTACCTGTGTGAATGACTTCTATGAAATAATGCAAGAGGTAGTGAGGCACTTCAAGGCTTATCCTTCGCTAAGCTCACTGTTTTTAGCACAACACATCACAGCTCAGAATTTATGGTGGGCACAATTAACAGAAATGAACAAGGGGGGAAATGTCACTAACAGGGATAAAGCAGGATTCCTAACAAAGTATGCCATATATAGTAGCACTTAAATATGTTTGGGGTTGCAGGGGTTTTTTTTAAACTATTGCTCTTCTGCAGGTGGGTGAATGTTTTTTGTTTGTTTATAGGGGTGGTTTTGTGTGGCTGGGTTTTTTTGTTTATTTTGTGGGTTTTTTTCCTCTTTCTGAGGCTTCAAAAGTAACAATGGGAAACCTGTTTCAACTGACCAGAGCAGTAAAAAATGAAAAGACTCAACATGCTACTGAGGGCTAAGGACATAGTAGTTTCACTAGTGAACCTGTTTGTACTGCAGAGGTCAGGAAAAACAAAAGGAACAAGAGAAGAAAAGAAAATGAAAGCGAAAGAGTTCTGGAGAATTCTTGAGACCAGAATTTGACAGCAAAAAATCAAATTTACCTTTTCATTTTTTCCTCTTTCCTGTGCTGCCGGACCCATTCCTTAGGTATCTTCTCATTTTCTAACAACATTGTCTTTTTGTTAGTCCACCGCAATAGCTTACTTTTGGGTTCACAGTCAGAGTTATCTAAGTTTTCTAAGTTATCGTGGTCCCCATTTAATGGATATGCTATTAGACATAAGTTTCCATCTTCATCCTCTTCAAAGCTCACCGACACCACACCTGAAGAGAAAAAGCACCCAGACAGTTATGAATTGCTCAAGTGACAAGCAAGTCTTTTAGAAGGCAGTATTTTACACTAAGAATACAGCAACTTTATTTTTTCTCTTACCCCAGTCCTTAGTTTCTATCTTGCCACAGGCCAAACCTCATCTGCCAACCTAACAAATATCAAAAGAGCTAGACAAAAATGACACCTCACAAAAGACAATTTATCATGTTGACAAAGCAATGATACAAAAGGTCATTTTCTCTCTCTGAGGCAGTCAAGTAACAATCAAATAATAACAGGACACAATTTCAATTAGTAAAATTTTTTATTAATTTGAAAAAAACCTGACTGGTCTGATTCTAAGTGAGATGTAAAACATTTGTTAACATCCTGCAGTGAAAAGTGACCTGCACAAAAAAAAACTCACACCAAAAACTTTTTAAGTTTTGCATGACAGCAAAGCAAAAAGTACTTATCCAAACAATATTTGGTTATTAGATCCCCAAGGGAAAGGAAAGATGTGCAAGGAGAGCAAAACAAGGGAAATGTCACATTACAACAGAAACTAGTCCAGAAGCTTCCACTTAGAATCACCGTGTTTAATTATACATTTTCTTCTAATTTTTGGAATATATTTTATTGATACTGGTTAAGCAGCAATCTTGTGGAATAAGTAACAAAAATGCAATACAAAGCAAATCTGTTTGTGGTACAGACACAAGGTGAACCTTAAAAGCATTTTTTCTCCTCATCCTCTAGAGCACTGCATTGCATTTTAAGAATCTTAGTGGAGCACTGACACATGTGCCCAGTGCTACATGAACAAGTCTCAGGGGTTAATGGAGAAGCCGTAACAATTGTATGTTGTTTTTTATTTTGTTTTCCAGTCCTCTCTTTATTTCAGATCAATCAGTCTGCACAGTTCTTGCAGCTCATCACTAGCTAAGGGAGAGGTCTCGGTGAGAGACTGGAACTTCCAAGCTGGGCAGGCAGCTCCCACACCTGCAGTGGCTGGGGCAGGGAGTGCAGAAACTCTGACAGTCCTGCTGTCACAAAGGAAAGGACAATGGGAAAAAGGGTGGGGGAGCCAGCTAGCAAATGGCTTCTTCGCCTTTACTCTGGAAAAAAAAAAAAAAAAAAACCAGACGTGGACCAAGTGAGGCCCCTTCCCCCTAAATCCCTCCCCATACTTCCCAGAAAGCCACGTACACTAGTACAATTGTTCTGTTACATTTTGAAAAGTATCGTTCAAAGATCAGATTTTCTTCCAGTCCAACAGAACTTGTAATTAGACATGGCAAAAAGTCTCTGTAAATGAGCAGGGAATATTAACAATGAAACATCTCTGAAGTCTTCCATCACTTTCACAAACAGAACACAAAACTTCATCACCATCACGGTTGTTAAAATCAATGTGCTTTAAAAAGCAACTCCATTTAAAAAAAGTGCTTCAGACATATTATTTATTAATCATCAGGCAGCAGTTGATGGAATAGGAGAGAGAAAAAGAAGTATTCCTGTTAACTAGTGCAATTCTTAGGAGAACTGGAATTTCCACTCCTACATAACTTCTGACTCAGCCTCATCAGGGCTACTTGATCCTTGCCTACCTAAATGCCATGAATTTTCATCTCCTTAATGGCAGAAATAATACTGCAAGTATTCAACAAGACACCTTACTGGCATGTACTTATTGTGATCAAAATGAAAGTCAGAGGAGAAATCAAAGCACAAAAGAGACCACAACTAAGCTTATGCAAAACACTATTAGCCAACCTTACCAAATCCCTTGTAAACAAACATTAAACAAGTGGCAAAAAAAAAAGAATTAAAAATCCACCAAAAAAAAGGCAGCAGATAATTACTGAAAACATTCTCAAGCTGTTAGCTACTTACCTGTGCCTAAGGGAGATATATGGGCTATCACCAGCAGAGCTGTTCTACTCTAATGCTGTTAGTCAGCCCAAACACCAACTTGGCAAGCATTTCCAGCTTGCATCTCCACAGCCTGCCTCAGACAACATCAAAATATATGAAAAAAACCCCCTAAAATCTCTTCCACACAGAAGAGATTTCAGAGAGAACAGAGAGCACAGCACACTTGCACTTACAGAAACGAAAAGCCCAACCCCATTCAAAGGTTTGGTAACTTACCCTCATACTGTGGAGTGAATTTACGCATTTCTGTTGGGAGAGTCTCATAGAACTGGTGTTCTCTCTGAATAAGGGGTTTACAGATGGTCTTGTCATTAAACCGGAGGACACAGGAGTGTCCTCCAACTTGGTGGACAAAAGGCTCGAGCAGGACTCCCTTGGAATAGTGCTCCACTTCCATAGCTCCAAATGCTGGGCTCATCCTTGTAGCACATTAGACAGAAGAAGGCGACTGTAGTGAAGGCAGTTCAGAGCCTGAAGCCTCCGAGACCCGCAGGTGTTTACTCTGATTCAAAAGTCTGCTAAGGCAAACACAAGAGAGCGGCGGCCGTCAGTGTCCGCGCACGCTCTGGCCTGGGCAGCACGACGAGAGCCGAGCGGGCCCGAGGGGAACCGAGTGCAGCCGAGCGCGCGCCGCTCTCGGTCCGAACGCGGCCGACTGCGGGCGAGCGCGGGGCGCAGCCAGGCAGGCTGGGGCGGCCACGCCCCCGC
>VZTD01004446.1:297956-354392 GCA_013397725.1 Rhagologus leucostigma
CCCTTAATCTGGAATAGTATTCCCTAGAAACAATACTGTCTTCTGAAAACGTATGTTATTAAGATTAGAGCAATATCAGTAAACTTCCATTTCTCTTTGTACTACTTTTAATTTCCTACTGTTCTCTTTATAACGCAGCTACTGCATCACCAGAGAATTTTCTCACCTACCTCAGCATCAACAATTTGACAACCCAGAGACACACACATAAAACCCTCCCAGTTACACCCCGAACACAAGGCACTTCAAAAAAACCTACCCAACTGCACCAAGCTGAGCAACCCTGAAGTGCCCAGACAGCAAGGAAAAGCCATGTAACCATGGCCTGTCCCCAAATCCTGGGCAGTCTAATGTATCTCTTCAGCTGCCACAGTTAAGGGAGCACTTTTACTGCTCCAGAGTCCCAGATGTATTTCTCCGTGGCTCCCCACAGTAGCACCCACTCCATGCAGAACCACACTGCTCTTCCCTAAGGCTCACCTGCAAGCTGGCTTACCAGCACATGTGTAACACACTTGGAGCTGTCACCAAACACACACTTAACAAGCCACATCAGCTCCTGAGTAAACTCTGAGAATTGTTTCCATTTTCTATTACAGAAATGATAAGCATCAATCTGTATAATGCACCAGTAATTTTATAACTCTTGAGTTTTCATTAGGATTTTCTAGAGCCAATAATGCCTCCAGTCTTCTGGAATTTCTGAAGGAAAGCCAGATGTGTGCCAGGTTTCACTGGAGGTGCAGTAACATATGTACATGATCTTGCAGTGCCAGAGCTTTTGTGCTGTTGGCACAGCCACTTTAACAGCCTTGCAGAACGGAGAGCAACTCTTTCCAAGACAGCATGACCATTCTGTGGCTGCCTTCCTAATTACCCCCGATACAGAGACACTGATTGCCGACTGCAGTGATTCAGACTGAGAAAGCACCTTGCAACATCCTTTAACCTCAAACGTTTAGTCTGTCCCAGTCCTCCTGTGTTAAGAGTTGCACCAGGAGTTAAGTCTTGAAGATATTTATGCCACAGAAATGACTCCAGCAAAAATCGCCTCCAACACAGATAACGCAAACCTTGTTCACCCAACACATCTTCAGGGAGCTCATGAGTAGCAGCTCAACTTGTTTGCTTTCATGGATGCCCCAGTCCTCTGGACAATACTTGTACACAGATCACCACATGCACTCAGCAATGGAATTGCCAGGCACAGAATTGGACAGGACTATTCATCCTGCTTCACCCTTTCCTGAACAAGTAAGATCTGGCAGCACATCACACAGTGTAACTTCCCATTCGAGGAAAAACAAAGCAAGTTTTTTTTAATTGCTCTGATATTATAAAAATTATTTTAAAGTTATAAGTTACGCAATATTTAGACAGGCTTGAGGGTTGAGAGAAATGTTAGAAACATCTGTACGTAGTCAAACACAGTGTACCCAGTCAGCACTACCACAAGACACATGTGAATCTACCAGAAATAAAGGGGGAGGCCCACACAAATGAAGATGAGTTTACTGTGCCTGTATTAGTAAGCTCTCCTTCTGTTTTTATCTTCCAAAAAACCCCAGTGCAACTCCCCCATGTTCTGTTTCTACGACTGAATTTTTGTAGTACATATCCCTGCTGAAAAAGCTCTATTAATACAGCTCTGCAGTAGAAACTGTGTGCAAGGACAGCTGAACAGAGCATCAGCAAGGAGTTCCTTGCTATAAAGCCTTTAACTGAGCTCCTTAATTGTGCAAAGCAATTTAGTGCCTTTTTATGAACCTAAAACACAGATATGATTTGAACATTGTAACACTGCTGAAGAAGACAGAAGCAAGACCACATAATTTTGTGAACAATTTAGGTTTCAATGAGGCTTTAGTTTTCACTTTGATCAATTAATATATTTTAGCCATTCAAGAAGCACTGTTTACCTAATAAATTCAGTTTGTTTTCACCCGGTGAAATTCTTCTCACTTGCAAACAGGTTTTGAGTAAGATCTTAAGTTTTTCCTGCTGCATGCCTTAACATTACCACTACTAACAACCAGGATTTGTTTGTCACTTTGGCTCTCCTTAATATTTGGAATCTTGCCATTCAGATTAATAGGGCCTGGAGCACAGCTGTAATGCCCATCAGAAATGCCGTTTCATTTATAAATACCTTAATTCCATAAACAACCTTACAATACGCCAAACTGGTTGCAGTTTCTTACAAATAAAAGCTTTGACCTAAGACCCATAGTTTCAAGTGGCATTGATGTTGACCAGCACAAGCACAATGCAGTTCTTCACTGCCTTTCCTCTGATTCTACACCCAGTTTGTTCTCAATGCTCTTTGGGGAAGAAAGAGCCCAGAACAGCTGTTTTTAGGCAATCTTCCCAGATACCAAATGCAGACTCACTGTACCCTGCCCTTTTCCTCCTACGTGCTTTTAAGTGCCTTTGGCTAAGAGTTTTTGTTCAAAGGACACATCAGCCAAAAAAGCAGATTTACTAACCCTTCACATGTCAAGCATTTTAAGAGAAAAACCTGACGTAACTTGAAGGAGCAAACAAAAATGTGCCTAGACACAGTAACATTATCTTGAGCAATGTCATTCCTACAGTAAGCAGCAAAAGATGTTTAAAACCCAAACCTGCAAACCAGAAGTGATATTTATAGACATCTTATCCCCATCACGTGTGACAATGACCATCAAAAGAATACCCGCAATGAATTCTTGTTTTCAGGCTTTTAATATTAATCTCAGGTGACGGCATTCTTTGGAAAATACTTCATGTCATTACAGATTCTCAACTTAGTCCCACACGTAACTGCATTAATGAACGTATCCTCTGGAGAGCACAGCTCTCGATTAAGCAGCAGCTTCTTCCTTCATAACAATCTCAAAAATAATACACCTCCTGCCAAAACTCTGTAATGGTAGAACTACTGATGCTGAGCTGCCCTTCTGTTAAATCTGTTAAAACTGGGTTCTCTCTGGTGCAGGCTTTTTACTTTGGATGGTCAGTATCTTCAGCTCCACATAGCCATAAATCAGCTTTACAGTGACGGAAATAGCAAGGCAGCAAAGCTTTCTGCCTGTCCTTTTTTCTCAGCTCACTGGGCAGTGCAGAGGAAGCTGACAGGGTAGAGATCTGCAGAGCAGAGCTGCTGCAGGGTGCTGTAATTGCTGAACCAGACAAAGCAAAGCCCCTTCCCGAGGTTCCAAGGAAACAGAGCAATGGCACAGTCGGCCAACAGAAGAGAAAAGAGTATCAGTGACCTATTAGATCAGCCAAAGAGAAAGCTGCTGCAGCTTAAAGAACATTGAGGGAGAAAAAATAGCTGAGAATGGACACAGGAAGATACAAGCAACAAGGTGGAAAGCACACGGTATGTTTTTGAGACCCCATCCTCCACCTGTTTCATGCACACAATAGAAAAGGAACCCGAGGTGTGAGTTGGTAAGTCATCACAATGGCTCAAAGAGAATGACCCTTCATGACTGAAGCAGGATAAACACATTATAAGAGCTTACAAAACACCTATCAACCAGGAATGATTACAGGAATTTTACAAGTCCTCATATGACTGAACTACTTGTTTCATTACTAATAATGTGGGTACTTTACAAACAGCAAGGCACATTCCTTGAATCAAAGGAAGCAGAGGATGCAACCCTAGAGTATTAAAAGCATTAGATATGTTAAACATGCTCAGGCTCAAAGGTCTTGCACAGCTTGTGATTAATTTTGATGAAAACCAATGCCATTCCTCTACACAAAACACTGTTTTATTAGCAAATATGCTCAGACTACCATTAGCAAAGATTTGCTTCTAACATTCACTCTAGCTACAGCTTGGCTCAGGAACTGAAGTTACTCTGGTGTGTTCTGTTTTCAGAAGTTCTTAAGATTAGAATGGAGATACTCATATCCTCTAGTGTCCAGTCAGCTGCTTTAGAACAGTATCAGAAACACACTGTAAAAATTAACTGCATCAGATTAGGGAGCAAAATTTTAAAATAAATGTCTTTAATTCTTAACAGAAGAATGACCTCTGCATTCATTTATAACAACTGTTTAAACAATTCCTGATTGTGGGGATGCATTTTACCTCTAAACATAATGCAAATCCCACATTAGGATACTCTTTGAAGCCTTTTGTATCTACAATAGAATTAATATAACTAAGTAGTAAAAGCTATAGTTTCTAACCTATTAAGACAGAAAAGCAGAGCCCACAGAATAATGTGCTTGTATGAATCCTACAGTTTTGGGAAAAGTCGTATGAGCAGCCCTAAATTCAGCATAATTACAGAAAGCAAACATTTATTCTGGTAATTAATTCAGAGGGAAAAGTTTATCTTCGGTAGAAGAGTGCACTGCCATTGTCAGTTCTCAGAATTTTTTATTTATAAACAAAAAAAAAGTCCTATAAACAGCAAATAATTCAAATTTAATACAGCAGACAATAGTCTTCAACACCATGAGGGGTAGAGGGACAGTGTCATAGCATCAAGGGGGAGGAAATACAAGAGTCTCTTTAAAAGAAAGACTGGGGGAGGAAAACCCCCTTCTTTTTTGTTAAGTACAACTTGAAACAGGTGGTTGTGATGACAAAATGATGCTGAGCTGTAGCTTTCTATGCAAGTCAAGGTTATTTAAGCTCTTCTGCAGCAAATCAATCAATACAATGATCATTAAGTTACACGACTTGTACTCAGGGATGAGCAAGCATGACGTTTGGTAAGAACACTCAGCAGAACACTTGCAAACCCAAGAGTAAGATACCAACTCCTTCAGACCTACATACCGGGTCTATGTGTGCATTCCCTTCGGAAGCAGGAAGCAGCTTTTACCATAGCCTTTAGTGGTAAATCATGAGGGTGCTGGGAGTCAGACACTGTAGTGGCACATCTATCATAACCACCTACAGACACAAAAAGCAAAGAAAGAGCAAATTCTTATTGCATGTAGGCTGCTTGGGCTAGACCAATAAAAGAAGCCACCTGCTTCTTAAAAATATCGATATAATGTAATTTTTTTAAACTTATCTTTACTAAATGACTGGTAATTGCAGAACTACATTGCTGTAGTTTAGAAAAATTAAGTAATGTCTCCAGATAAATAAGGAAACAAAAGCTTTGGGTTAATTTCAGATTAAAGGCTATGTACTGGAGAGGCATACTAGCTGCCCACAGAAAATTCTGAGTCGGAAGAGACCCACAGGGATCATAATTTATTTAATCATGCAAAACAGACAGAATCTAGAGACTCAGAATTATACATGAAGTCGTGCACAAAATTCCTACAAAACACGTTTGCAAATCCCTTTGGGAACATGACTGAGCCGACTCCACAGCAGTCTCGACCGGCCAAGGTAGAAAGCTAATCCTATTTTTAACATCAGCTTTTAAAACATTAGCAAACATTTAACATTAGCGAACAAAAGATTCCCACCAAGGAAGAATGTATTTTTCTGCTTTCAAACTGCTGAAAAATACCTCGAAATGCCCTAGCTGCTTCTGAGGATGTCAGCTATCACACCTAAAGGTGTGATACTCCTCTAGGTATTTCTTTCATTCTGAAAGGAGAGAGACAGTCCAACAGCAGCTGCAATGGCAAAGGACTCACCAGGGCTACATTAAAGTCCTGTTCTGTTGTGAGTTTCTCAGGACTGTAAGACAGCACCCTGAGAGATCCTTTCTTTGCAACCAGAGCATCAAGCCTTTTCTATTCACTAAGAATTTTGTCTGTAACAGAGAAATGAAAGACCACGCACTGAGATGCTGAAAAATGTATAAAGATGCACTCTTCCAATGCAAAACATTTTTTAAAACTAGCAACGTGTTTATCCTAGCTCCTTTTAGTCCCTAAACACGGAGTTCTAGTTTTGTCTTCCTTTAAATATAACCCAAACACAGACATAAACACTGCCACACAGGTTAAGACATGTATTTATACCTGTAAATTGAACACCATGGCTCCAGAGCTACCTCTTATACCAAAAAGACTTTTGAATACAGCTTTAACAGACAAAACTAAGAATTACAAAACATTAGGCATAACGTATTAAGGGAGCAAACTACACACAAACCAATCTGAAGTTGCACAACGTTCCATGATTGTTTTTCCTCATGCAGAATTATTACCCCTATCTTCCTTAAACCAGGTCTACATTATTAGGAGAAACTCAGTTCCCCAATCCTTTTGTCTAGGAAAGCAAGGCAAGTTACCAAGGCTGTCTCTAAGAACTTCTAGTTTTTTTACCTAAGCACGCACAGCAGCTCCTCAGCTGCAATTTCTTAAAATTCAGTAAGGAGGTTATGTGCTCAGTGCAATTGATATTTCAACATTTTAAAAAGTAACAGCTTTCAGCTTTCCCTACACCATTTGTAATCTGTAATCTTAACACCTACACACACAAAGTTCTGGGAAAATACCAGTTTTACCTCTCAAGTAAAGCTATTTTATGTCCCTGGAACTAAAATAAAGCCAAGTTACAAGTTACTAAGCATATTCAGACAGAAAAGAGCATTTCTGACCCATGCAGTTTTTTCAGGGATTGTGTAATTTAAGAACTGGTCTCTTATCCAAGTAAAAATGCCATGGAAACTAAGAAACCTGAACCACCAAAACTAAGCTACTTAAACTTCCTATTTAGAAACTGATCCATCTTAAAATGGTATTCTGGCATCAGCGGCCAAAACCACCAGTTGCTACAAAAAGACCATACCGCCCTTTGTCGTGGAGAAACCAAAATAGCACTCAGCCTTTAATCTTCTGAAAATATGACAGCAAGAGCTAAACTGTGTGGATTACACACATGAAAGTATTATTTAAGACGCCAACACCCTCAAGAAATTCCAGCATTAAGATTAAAATAAATCCAAGTTTATGCCTTTCTCATTACCAAGAATTTAGCAGTCTGGGAACTGTATTTCAAGCCACTCAGTGAAAGAACATGGAATCTTTGTGATCAGCCCTTCAGTTGTCATCCGTCTGCCATATATGATAAGAAAAATAAAGTTCATATAATAGGACAAGTGTCAAGTCCCTTTCAAAGTTCACCTTCATTTAACTACACAAAGATTTTCTGTCCGTGTAATTCCTCTAGAAATCCCAACCCCTAACGCTTTTTATATCATAAGCACTAGGGGCCCAAAGGACTAGACTGTTAAATTAAAGCTTTGATGCCTAAATCCTACAATCCAAGCTAACTCCTCGAGCAAAAACTTCCAGAGGAATGCACAGCAAAGATCATTAACAAATCAATCATAATAGGAAGAATGGTACCCAAAACGCACAGTTACCTATTTCATGCTTCTCATTTATGTGTATATTCACCATCAATATACCTCAAAATAAGTTTAGTCCCTTTACACAGAAAAACAATTGAGAATTAGCCCAGAAGGAGATAAAGTCATCATGTTTTGGAATGCCCACCCCCATTTTTAACTGTAATTCTACAAGTGTAGGTTCCAAAAATACTTCTGATGACTAAGATAAATGGAGTTCTTGCTCCAGAACAGCTCACATTAATGAGATGCATTTAATATATCTTTTAAAACTGTATTTAGGTTTCAAAACACCTCAAACTACTGCAAACACATCTCAATTCAGGTAACACAACCTAGATTTGCATCTTACAGGGAAGAGTTTGTATGATTCAGTGACCTCTACATGCTCTTTCCCTAAAGAATTGAAAGTAACTGAGACCCAAGACCTTGAACACACAGCTCCCTGCAGGGTTGCCAAAGCAATTACAGAATTTCAAATGCAAAAGATACAATAGAATAATTTCAATGTGCTCCTTGCTTAACTGCAGCAGACTGGACAGCACAAGTAAGGACAGGAGAGAGTCCTACAAGACAGACTCTCATGTGGCACAACAAAACTAAGGGAAAAAACTTGGCTGTTTCCCCTGGTAAATGCAATTCATTTCAAGAACAAATTTTTTCTAGGAAAAGGACCTTTTCTACAAGTACACCTGCACAGTACTTAAAAAAATGCTTAGAAATTTTATGTATTTTATGTTTCATTGTTCAGTGATCTCCTAGTACACCATCTGGGGCCAATTACGGACTCAGCATAATAATCACTGCCAAAGAATTAATCCATTTTAATCTCATACAGTTTACATATTCAAACAGCAATACAAAACCAATTGAAAAAAATCTTATCTATTTCAGTAATCTAGAAAAGGAAGCTCCAGTGGGAGCTTGGCTGTATTGCTCTTATCCCTGCAGCAGGCTGAAATACATTTAATGATACACAAGACCTAGCTAGTTTTAATAGCCCAGGCAATGGGACACAGCTGGAGTATGTCTTAATCCCTTAAAAATATCTGTTGCTCTACAGGCAATTTTTATAGCAGCCAGCAAGTGTGCACTGCACAACTGTCTTCAAAGAGAAACCATCACTCACCAAAAAGGGAAGAATCAGACAGGATGATTGCCAAAAACCTACTTTCTCTTCAAAATTCCGCAACATAGCACCGCCATCCACAGTGTGCTGATGTTCCAATTCTGCATTTCGAAAAAACAGCACACTATGAGGGGAAAAAAATATTTCAAGAAGTCAAGCTTATGAAAAAAGCATTTTACTTTTTGAAAGCAAACTTTGCAGATAGTGATGTTAAAACATTAATTGCACTTTAAAACATAATCACGATTCAGCACTTAAGTTTAAATACGTCAAAGGCTTTGTTTAAATGGAACAACTCGAAGTCAGTCATCCTCTCACCATGCAATTCACTGCAGCTCCATCAGTATTTACTACATCTACCTTCATCATCTACCTTCATCCTCAAGAGACTACTTATTAATCTCCATAAATTCCAAATGACTCCCCCAACCATTTTGTTCCCTCTCTGTTGGAAATGATACAACTTTTAAAATTTTTTTTTATGTACCTTTGGTCAAGGGTATCTAGAACTATACCCTCAACTTTAATAATCACAGATGTCTCTTCAGAAAACTGACTGGTTCTATCAAGCCAGAACCAATTTTCCTAAGGTATCTTGAACAGATTCCCAGCTGCAATGACAGTTACATTAGTACAAACACACCTACCCATCAATTTAACCTCGTATTTCCTGTTCAATTTGAATCAACCTTCTGAAGTGCTAACACCTTAAAAAGGTCAAGATGACACCTACCATGTCAGGCAGTTTCACTTCTCATTGCCGTAACCTCATTAAACTAAATTATGTCATTAAAAAAAAAAAATCAATTGCCATCACACTGCCCCCATATATCCAAAGCACAAGGCAAACAAATCCCGTTTTTCTGGAAAAAGATATGAAAAAGGAAAAGAGCAAATGTCAAAAGAAAAGAGGTCATCCTCAATAAGCATGAAATAAAGCAGCACCCAAAATTCCTGATAAGGTTTCAGGCAGTGTAGAAAATTTCTGCATCACAGCACTGCACAGCTATTTGGGTATGCTTAAAGCCCTCTGTGCTTCAACAAAATAAAACCATTTTTGCTGTGCTCATTCTAATACAGACTTTGGCATAAACCCCCCAAACCCTTGCTTTTTCTAACTGTGATTTTCTGACAAAAAATAACCTCAATAATTGTATCTTCTGTCCTTGAGTCTGTTCATTTTAAGTCTCAACAACGTGGGGCACTACTAACCAGTTTCAGCAAGTCATCCAAATGCCTTTTTTTTTCAGTTCCTTCCAACCTTTTGGATGCCAGCACAGCAGGACAGAAGACAGGGACCAAGAGAGGCAGTACAGCTGAATGGCCACTGTGTGAATTCAGTACTTCCCTGTTCTGTTTGGGCTCTTAACTGGCTGATGAGCACATGCACAGCTCCAAACCAGGCACTGCCTGTGCCACCTCTTGCCCTACCCATCCATCATGGCACGCACACAAAGCAAGACTCTCAGTGGTTAAAACCATTTTATGAGCAAGCCTTTCTTCTCCCAGTAAAAATACAAAACTGGGCAGTAACTGGTTCCAGCTGTCTCCAGTAGAGAATCCTCCACGTGCAGGAGCAATCCAGACACAGGGTCAAAGGCTGCATGTTGATAGCTGATAACAGCAGAGTGGTACATTCTGTACCTATTATGAAGATTATCATTCCCTTACTCTAACACAGCCCCTTTCAGAGACACAGTCACAGCTTCAAAGGCTTTGTGCCACACAAGCCAAGAATTTGCAGAAGATTTCAAGCTCTGAACACCTGATTAAACACAACCAATGATAGCTCTTCATTTGAACAAACAATTCCGTTTCCATTATTCCTTCCAGTATTTCACATTTTGCAGAAGGAGAAATTTCTAGCTACTTGGAGCACATGATACAATGTCATACAGCTTTTTGCAAAAGAGGGAAAAAAGAACTATTTTGCAATAAAATAAGTTACTATGAAAGGCCCAAAATTAACATTCTAATGAGACATTTTTAACAAAAGTTATAGAAAGACGTATCTGCAGTTATACCTTAAAACTCTTAAAAAATGTAACCTCTTGATATTTGTAAACCATCCCTGTATTGTCTCAAAGATACAATAACCTTGGGCAAGACAGGAAGCCAGATAAAAGAATTAGCAAGAGGAAAAATCCTCTCCCTGCAATGGAAAATTTTCATCTCTTCAAGCAAGGCAGAGATGCTCAGCCGGACCTGCGTTGCCTGGAGACCAACTGCAGCTTCTTGCCAACAGGGACGAGCTAAGCATCAGCAAATTCAACAGCTGATAAGTGGATGAACTGAATGAGAGGCGGCAAGGTTTTTCCACACATCAGTGTAAAAACCTGACAGCTTTCAGATAATGGTTCTAGCCCATGCTCACTAGATAAACAAGAATTATTATGAATGTAAAATGTCAGCTTAAGAAAGCTTCAAACTGCTCTATATTTGGCTCTTACCCCCACACTTTGGGTACAAGTAGAGCAGTAAATACCACACTCAAAAACATTAGCTGCACCTCAGTTTCTGCCCTTTCAATCTTTGGATGTGGTACACGAACTTCTGGAATACATTCCTACCCACTAAACAAGTTTTGTGTTTAAGCAAGGGTGCAGAAATATTAAGGAAACCAGTGAATTACATCAAAAAGGAAGAGCCTATACCTCGGCTTAGCATTAAAAACCACATCAAATCTTGTTTCACTTCAAAAACCAGCCTTTGCCCCCAGCCTTTCCCACTTGAAGCACAGCTCTGCAGGAAGGCCAGCATCATGTATGTTGGAGAGGAGACATTTGTTTTGCCTGTTCTGGTCCTGGACCTGCTCTCAAACTCAGGCAGGCATTAACCCGGCTGCAGGAGCAGCACTCCTGACCTCTCAAAGAAACACCTCAGCTATCTCCCACACCATCAAATATGAATCGTTGAAAAGAATTGACATTTAATATCAGTTACTCCAGAATTTCCCTAGACCTTACCTAATTCAATCCACTAAAAATACTCAGACAGTAGAGAACTAGAGATTTCTAAAGAACAGCTTCTATTTAATTTATTCCTGTAGGTAAATTCCACAAGGATATTGTACGTCACTAGTGAAGCAGATCTTTCACCGCCAACCTGACACATTTCCCTGCCTCCGGTGAAACCAAAAGGGCAGACATTTGTGTGTCAACACTGCTGACAGACTGAGACACCCTCAGTGCCTCCAGGTTTGCACCCTTCCCCTACCCGTCAAAAGAAAAAACAACCCCAAATTAGCCTCACACTCCCCAGCTGAGTGGAGAACAACTAAAGCACCACCAGTACCAGCGACCTGGATGGAAGCCCAACCACTGACAGGCAGCAAAAAGGTTCTTGAACATCTTTACTTATCCTGGTTTTTCAAAACGTCACGCCTGACAAATGTTAAATCTCCCTTCCAAGCAAATGGTAGGGAAAGAATTTTTGAGTACAAAGCCCAGGATTCATATGACTGACCACTGTCCAGTTTTCCAGCTGCTTCCAAACTATCACACCACATGGTTATGACAGCTCTGATCTACCTTTCCTCCAGAAGAAACAGCAACGTAAAGCTTCCATTGCTTGTATGACTGAAGTACCATAGACAAGATAACGGACTGTTACTTCAGAAAGGTATAAACATTAAAGACAGAAAAGGCAGAAAACCAGTTTTTCAATTAAATGAATATAAATTCATGAAAAGCTACATGCCAAGGTTTAATGTCTGGAATTTTTAACGAACAAGTACATGTGAATGGCTGTAATCCTCCCCATGACCCTTAACCAGGAGACACTTCGAATGCTTAAGATTATTTTATTTAAAGAAATTTTCCTGAATTCTGGCAGTTAAATCACTGGGTTCTTCCTTATTTACTAAAGAAAAAAATGTAACAGCAATCTGAAAGATGCTAAATCAGTCAACTGTAAACAAATTAATCAGTCCATTTTTAAAACACACATATTTATGTGTGGATGTATGTGTTTTTATAAACCCTTAATGTTACCATTAAGCCCTGAAAACACACAAACTAATTAAACTTAAAGAAAACTTTACAAGTCGGTTTTGTCTTATATAATATGAGAAAAATTATGAGCAAAGAGGCCAATTCTTGGCCAAAACAACCCTGACCTTGTTATTCTCAAGTGTCAGATCTGAACTGTTCTACTGCCATTTCACTGCTGCACGTTGAGTAATGACCAATACATCACCTGACTGAAAAGTTAAAACAAACATTAATATTCCAGAACCAAATATTAAAGCAAAATTCTAATTATAATATTTGACACAGAACTGTCCCCTTAGATGTTCACGAAAAGCATAGGGGGAATGGATCCATTTCTGAAACATCTGAGTATATGGGACACATAAGGCATTGTGCCAAAAAAAAAGAAGAGAAAAAAAAAAAAAAGACAGCCTAGAAGTAGAGGGCGATTAAATTCCAGCATATATCAGGAAAGATATCAGTGTTAAACATGCGTACTTTTCACAGTGGAATTAAGGCCAAGGGCATATCAGGGTGTAACTACCAAGCTGTTATTCTATCAACAACGATAACATTTATTTTTCTTAAGCTAGATGCCTATTTCCAAAGCCTCAACCGTACGTGTTTTTGTTTAAACCGTCTGCAGCTCCCAAGCCACGTTAACAAAGTATTACAAAATCGTGATGCTCAAACCAGTTCCTAACAAGGCATCACCCAGCACTTCCAGTTTATAGAGAAAAAGGGTATTTTTGAGCATCACATCCACTTACGCAACACATCCCGCAGCACCCGTTTTTCATTCTGAACTATCACCGAGCGTACCGAGCAGCCATCAGAGCAGCAGCACACCCATCACCCGGGCAAAACGGACAGACAACGTCCGACGATTCAGAGAACTGCTGAGTAACAGCGTGAGGCGACCAGCAGCCCCGGGGCCAGCAGCCACAACAGGGACACAACTGCGGCCCCCCCGCGCCCAGCCCGGGCCAGCGCGGCCGGCAGCCCCCGCCCCGCAAGCCCCGCGGGGAGCGCAGGAAGCGCTGTGCGAACGGGGATGCTCCGCGAAAGCTGTCACCGCTGTCCCCCACCCCGACCAGACCCGCATCCCCGGGGTGACGCCAGGCCAGCGCGCCCCTCCCTGCCCGCTGAGCCCGGCAATGCCCCGAGGCCGCCACCGAGCATCCCCTCCGGGCAGCCGCCCATCCCCGCCTCGCCGGGCACCGACCTGCGGGCGGGCGGGGCTGCGGCCGTCCCCTCAGCGGCGAGCGCCCCGGGGGCAGGAGCAGCAGCGGGGGGAGCGGGGCGCGCCCGTTACCTGGTGCGGGGCCGGCGCCAGCGGCGGCCTNGGGAGCGGGGCAGGGCAGGCGAGGCCGGGGTGGCTCCGGGCTCTCTCCGCGTCCCGGCCCGGCCCCGCGCCCCTTCCACGGAGAGCACGGGCGGCGGCCGGCGGGGCCGCGGGGACAAGCGGCCCTTCTGGCTCTCCCAGCTGGCCCTGTCTCCGCTCCGCGAGGCAAACGCAGGGCACGGCCTCCGCCCGAGCTGGGCACCCGGCCGTGCCCCCAGGGGCTTGGAGGCACCACCCAGGCACGCGCAGGCTGAGGCCTGACCCGTTCACCTCCCTGGCCTGTGGATTCCACCTCCGCAGGCCGCAGCAGCCATTGACAGGGCTCTCCCTAACTTCCCCTCAGTGCCTGCCTGGAAACCATTTGTCTCTTGGTGTGCGACACGTGCCGTCAGTTCGGACGGGCCCAGGGCATGGCTACAGGGCTCCTTCACAGCTCGCCCCCGAGGAGGCAGAGGAAGAGCATCTACAGAGCCCTTGAAGCAAAGGAGGTGCGTAGGGCTGTCTGTCTGAGCTCTCTGCACATTCCTGTGCTTCTGTTTCTATACGCCAAAAATCTCACAGGCAAACGCAGCTGAAAGTCCCGGAGGCTCCCCTCACTCAGCTTTACCCTGGATGACTTTTTCGAGCAAGTGCCTGATGTTCAAAATGCAGTCGCAGTCTTCGAGGTTTGAATGTAAGGCCACGAACTGCGGGTAACAACAGAGCCACCATCATAGTAAGGAAAAAAGAATAATGAGATTATTGCAGTTTAAATTACTAAGCAACAGTCTCTCTGACAATGAACTTAGTAACGCTCTGCCATCTATTTAATCACACTAATGAGACAGAACAACTCCACTTAGATACAAATTACTCTGCATTTCATTTAAATAAAGGTCAGGGAGCTAAAAGCCACATAAGACACCACGCTTCTGCTGTACAACACACCCAGACACAGGCATCTTTTTTTTCTAGAAGGGTCCCAGCCTTTCTGGCCCTTTGCTGCCAAGTCAGGGCTGCACAGGGCATCTTGCTCAAATCTCCCACTTCTGCTTCCTGACTGCCTGCGTGTGCACGGGCCTCAGGTTTCTCTGGCTCAAGAATGGCTCCTTGGTTTGGAGAGGTGAGCACTGGTTCACCAAAGAGGTTTAGAGGGCAAGAGATCTCTGATTTCTAATTGTTCTAAAGTAAAAACATGACTAGAGTCTTGTGTAAGAAACAATTATACCCCTTGGTTCTCACTGCATGAAATACACCTCTTGTTCATCAGGCTGACAGTCAAAGCCAAGCAGGGCTGCTTGGTAAGAGTGTTCTCATTTATCTGGCTGGTGCCATCATGATTACCTTAATACAAAAATCTGGGTTTGTGTGTGTCTCTCACCATTTAAACCTGATGACTTCCCTTGGATATTTAAAAATTTTGTTTCAAATCTATGCCTCTTTGGGCTGAAGCTGGTCATGAGAGGGCAGGTCTGTTATTTACTGAAGAAAACTGACTGGCAGTTATGACTGGAGGTTATTGACACATGCTACTAGTTTTAATCTGTGTTTGCAAGTCCAGAGCTAGCCCAGGGCTCACACTGGATTTGTGTTCCCTTGCCACAGGGAGAGAGGAGCTGAGGTGACCATGGGACCCTTTCCCAGTGGGCGGCTGCATGATCCCTCCAGAGGCCGGGAATACTCCCACATGCTCACAGCAGCATTAGGTTTCCTCAAGCCTCACTCCTCGCTGCACTTCTTTGCGTTCCTCTTAATTAGCGGGGGAGTAATTCCAAGCTATTCGAGTTACTTGGCATCTCCTACCTCCTCCACGATCAGCTTCCCTGATACAGTTCATGCCTGTAATAAGATGTTAGCATCGAGTTCAGCTTGACAAGCCTTTCATTCCTGCACTAGTCTTGCCTGCACACCTCCTAGAGTCACTTCCTAAACTTCCAGCCCCCCATGCCATCCGGTCCAGGATGAACCTCCAGCTCACCGTGCTCCCAGACGCACAAGGAAGGCTGATCCTTTGGCTGCATGGCAGTCCAGGTGACCCTGCAGCACTTCTTGAGAGCATTTCCCCCTGAGCAATGGCATGAGGCCAATGTAAGGAGCTTTAGCTGCAGGAGTCACTGCAATAGCAACGCAACACAACTCAACCCTCCTCCTCCTCCTCGCCAAGGCAAAGGAGATACGTTTAAGCCAGGGAGGATCTGCTCCTGGCAGGCAGTTTCTCCCACTGCCAAGAAGCATTCACAAAACAAATAGGCAACAAACACTCCGATTCCACAAACACCTTCCTCTCCCTTGTGTATGCTGTGTATATATATACACATATGTACAATTTTTAAGACATGGTGAAAAGTGCCAGACTGACAGTTTAAAAGAACAAGCACTTCCTGTTATTTACCAAACTGGTACAATATAGGAAGCAGCAGAGCAAGCTTCTCCCTCTTGGGCTGTCAAATCCTCAATCCAGAGGACACAGCCTCAAACATAAAGTTAATGCATTTCCATTTTTTCATCTCTCTTGATAAGGATCTGAGCTTTGAACCTTTCACAGGGAGCAGTGGACTGTTATAAGGTTCCCTAATTCAGTATTCTTACCATGCGAGGGTCACAAAATTTCATTTATATGAAAACTGAGACCTTGAATCGAAAAATTATAAACCTCCCAAAATTCAACCACTTCTCACCAACCCAGTTTCAAACCAATACAATGTTCTAACTGCATATTCCTCACCAACAGTCTTAATCCCATGCTCTGTCTGTGTGGTGTGGTCTGTGCCATTTTTACATGCCTGTGGTAGTTCAAATTAATGCACATGGTTCTAGTTATTATTTACTTGCAAAACATTTCATCAGAGGATATGTCTGATTCAGGACTGAAAAAGCCAGGCCACTAAGGGAGGACAGTGCTTAATGAAGTGGCAGGGAAACGTCATGCTTTAAAGCTGTCTTGCACGGAAATAGATTCCATGCTCTATCCTCAGGCCTCCCAAGGTCAAAAATAGTAATTATGAGATGAGCTACGAGAAGAAGGATAGCAGTGGGCTGCATTCTTTTGGCATGGGGCAGCAGCAAAGCTAGCAAAGCCCCAGCAGTTCAGTCACCCTCTGGGCAACCCTGTCCCTTGCCAGGCACTTTCTGTTACTCCTGAGTAATTACATATTGATGGATGGGTTGCAGAAGAAAAACAACTTTGTTTACTGGATAGAAGCACAGCTCTGTAATTTCTCAAGAGCTACAGGGATGGAGAGCGGACAGCTGCTGCTCCACCACGCAAGGTGTGAGGGATTGCAGGTGAAGGATCTGAGCTTTCCTGAGAAAAGCTGTGATTAATGGAAAGGGTTTTCTCCACCCCAAGTTGCTTTCAGCTGATCTGACCAGATCCGGGAACCACAGGCAAAATACATCTGTAATTTATGGTTTAAGGTTTAATTTGTTGGCTGTGCTTCAGGCAAGCAGGGAGCACGTGTGAGCCACAGTGTGCTGGCAGTGGGGCCAGGAGCAGTGCCCAGCGAGCAGGCTGCTTTCCTGCTGGGAAGGGGCTGAGTGTCACAGCCCAGCTGCCTGTGCTTGTTGGGTTTCTGCAGGAGTCTGAACTGGCTGTGTGTGCCCACGTCCTGCTGCAGCCTGCTCTGCGGCCTGGGGAAGAGGAAGGAGTGCAATCAGAAAAGAGGGCAGCAACAAAGAGCTGCCTCTGAGCCAGCGACACACGCAAACCACTCCCTGGCCCAACACAGGAGATCTTCAGCTCCTTCAGAGAACAAGGACTCTTGCCAGACCCACTCCCAAACCCGCTCCTGTGGGTTTCAGATGAGATCCCCAGCCTCAGAAAGATTGTCTTGCCCATCTGCCATACAGCACTCTGGAAACAGTGTCCATGGGCTGCTAACGGAGATCCGGCTTGGTCTCCTGACAACAAAATGCCACTTACAGCTGTGTCCCCTCACTGCCCTCCCTTCACCAGTCCTGTCTGCCCAGGCTGTAACTCTCCAGTGGGACTCTTACCTAGTGCTCTGCTGCCATGGCAGAATTCATGTGCTATTGTAGGATGAAACAACTTGCCAAAAAACACACGAAAAGAACAATACAGAGATAGCAAGTTCCCAAAGGCTGGGAGAGGCCAGAGGGTTTTTTCCATACAATCTTTATAAGTTTTCCTGCTGGGCAAGACAAAGCCTTTAAATGCCCAGACAGGACCCCAGCTCCTGGTGGGCACTGGTAACACTGGAAGTACACAGCCATGGCCACCCTGGCACACTGACATCACCCACACATGGTCTTCCAGAACTACTGGGAGAGTGTGCTGGGAATCTGTCAGGCTGGTGGGCTGTGTTTGGGGCAGCAGACTGCAGCCAGAGTGAAAACCCAAATAACACAGGTTTGGGTCAGCCCCTTGCTCCTGCCTCCCCTGTCAGTGCTGCAGTACTCTGTGGGCGACCATCTCAGCTGCAGCTGAAGCTGGAAAGACCCAGCAGTTTCGGTTTCCTCTTGTGCTCATAGGCTGAGGCAGCCCCATCCACCAGTGCCTGATCTCCTGCAGCTTCACTGGCTGATTCTCCTTCTTCTGAGCCTCCCCTAGGCACTCCTTGGTGAATAAATCCCTCTGCTCCTTTCTCCATCCCACAGGGCCAGGCAGTGGTACAAGGGCTGTTCCAGCAGGCTGGACTAATTATCTCCATTTGTATTATTATTTGTGGAATAATTACGTTTATCATAGGGGTGCTCAGGGCCAGATCCGTGTGTCTGGGATTGTGCTTTCTGCTCCAGGCTTTGGCCAGAGACCTCAGTCTTGGTTGGGGCACCCAGACCTCGCCACTCAGCACTGCTCTCTGCCCTCTATATGGTCACAATTTCATGATTTTGCCTTCAGCAAAACAAGCCCAACTCCCCAGCATGCACGGTAGCATGACTAAGAGCTGAAACTCCTCCAGTGAACATTTTGGGAACTTCCCAAGCGGGGTGATACTGGGCTTTGGCTGGTGTCCCGCAGACGCACGCCCCACCACACCTACCCACCTGGTACTGCCGAAATGTCACCAGCACTGCTCAGTGCAGCGCAGCAGTGCAGACTATTTAGGGCAGGGTAAAGCCAGTTCAGATATAAACATCAAGCAAAATAAGTCAGCTTCTCCTTCAGCTGCTTTAAACCTGTCACCCCCGGCCTTTGAATGCCATTTTCACTTCTGCGGCCGCTTTGCACAGCCTGGTTTTGCCCAGAGATACACCACAAATCCTGCTCCCACTTTTGTGGGATCAGGGTCAGTCTCAGCAGACCTTTTGGAAGGTGTCTGCCGGCAAGAGAAGGTCAAAAGCTTTGTCTCAGCAGCTGCAGACATCCCTCATTGAGTCTCTCAGGTAAAGAACTGGTTAAAACTTCTCATCCCTATTCAACAGACTTAATGCTTGCAAGACTTTACACCAGTAAGTCAAATGAGAGAAATAAATGCTGGCAGAAATAGCAATTGAGAGGGGACTGTCTGTCTGTCACACATCACAGGGCGCCTTTTGTGCAGGAAGGAAAGGGCTTGCGACGCCTCACTCACCACAATCCATCTCACTGCAGATGAGCCAGGTGCTGTCTGCGATACCTCCTTCCTCACAGAAATCAAGCGTGCCTCCAGCTTGTGACAGCTCACACTCACCAACAGCTCTGTCCCCTGCCCGCCAAGCCTGCAGCAACCAAATAACTGCAGGCTCAGGCTGCAGATGCTGCAGCAGTAATGCCCCACTGCAGGAACCAAAGCCTCCCTCCTTTTCCCTTTCACCCTTCAGTGTGGCCCCAAAGGCAGTCTCCCCGTTGCTCTCTCATTTTATCTCCTGTGGAGGAGCTGGAATGTGAGTTTTGTCCTATTCCTTCCCCTTGCCTGCTCCTGCTGTTGGTTTCCCCCTGAGCAGTCATGCACGTTAGTGCAGCCATCAAGGAGGAGATGATGCTGTAGAAGTCAGAACATAATCTCATGTACCTTTTAGCTTTGCAGATAAGCATTTTCATTCCACCTTGAAGGGGAAAACTGCCAGGATGTCCTAAACAAGGAGGTCTAGCTTATCTGAAAATAAATCTAAATCTCTTTAGTCATGGAAGAGCAAAATCCCTCCCTTCAATGGGTTTGTTCCCCCTGAGGAGCTGACGGTGCTCAAGGCAGAGCCCACAGTACTGCAGGGCAGGCTGGCAGTGGCTGTGAGCTCCAGGTCTACGAGTCCCCTTGGGGCCATGGCCATGCAGGGAAGCTCAGCCTCATGTGATGGGCGCCATGGAGGAATGGGCTGAACTACTGCAGACTCCACAGTTAGTTCATGGGGGCTTCCCAGGCAGATTGCTTCACTCACTAGCAGACCAGTCCCAAAAAAATGCTGTAACATGCGTGTCCATGGCTGTGACTTGCACTCTCCTGTCCCTTGCTGCAGGCTCTCACCCCTTCCCTACCACACAGCTTTAGCTTTCTCCACCAGCTTTCCCCACCAGCTCTCCATGGATAAGAATGCAAACCAGAAGACCCACATGAGAGTTGGGAAGGATGGGGATGAGCAGAGCTGTCTCCCAGCTGGGATGAACATGCTCCATCAGGTCTTCAGGACCCAGGGAGCTGGCAGCAGCAAGTGCTCCTGGCCCATCGCCCCTGCAGCAGCAGCACTCCAGGCAATGCCAAGTGGATAGACTGAATCAGCACTGATTGGGAATGTAACTTCTTGTGAATCCCGTCCTCCCTTCCATCCCTTCCCTGCAGTTTCTCATGCTGCTTCAGGAACTCTTCCTCAGGCTATTTTTAGTACCTGGTTACATCACTGCCGGCTTCTGCTGCTTTGAAACAGGCAGCGGCCGCAAACATCCAGGCATCAGCAACCGTGAGCTCTAAGGATGGGAGCTTTATCACTCAGCCAGCAGACAACCCAGGCTGCACTCACCAGCTGCTGGATGGAGCCCGCTTTGGGAGAGCAAACACAGGGCATCCCAATCGTGTCCAATAGGGAGGAGGAGCACCCTGCTGCAAGAGCCCCGGCTTCCCTCGGGACCGGGGGATGCTTTCTGACAGTGCTGCCATTGCCTAGCTGTGCAATACCAAGTAAGTTAATTAATCCTCTGTGCTTCTCCTCTTTCCAAAGAGAGAGTTTATGCTGACCTACTTCTTTATAGAGAAATTTGCAAAGGGTTTCAATGCCCATGATGAGCAAGTGGCACCAAAAGCGCTAATTATGCTGGCTGTTCCCAGAGCCCAGACCACTGCCGAGCCAAAACAAGAACATCACGGCTCTGGAGCAAGTAAAAGAGAGAGTTGCTACTGCAGGGAAGTCATGATTTCCAGCCTGGCAACTGCTTCATGCTTTTGGGCAAGAGCAACTCACGTGCTGGCTGGCCACGTGGAAGGGTGGCTCAGCTTGTAAGGTGGCACAAGCAGCCACGTGGCAAAGAGGAAGCTTCGCCTGGCACCTCTTTGCAAAGAGGTCATGGGGGTGCCTGCAGCCCCTGGGTGGACAGCTGTGGGCAGCTTGCCTGGGGCAAGCTATACAGGCCTGGGGCAGCAAGGAGAGGCAGTGGATCTCCATCGAGCCCTCAGCATGCCAGAGAGGCTGCAAATGCTTGGCATGCCTCCCCAGGCATGCTGACGCTGTCACTGTGTATACCAGCACCTCTGGGGCCCTGCAGGGGCTGCCTGAGCCACAACGGGTTTTAACCTCTCTCCTCCCCAGCTCTCCATCTCAGAACTTCCCTGGTAGCCAGCTACAGAAACCTGTGCCAGAGCCATTAGCAGAAATTAGGGAATAAGGGGATCTAAGCTTGTAGCACCCTTACCCAGAGGCATCCCATCCCTAAAGCCACCCTCTGCTCTCTTTCTGCATCCCAGCTGGACAAAATCCCTCTTCCAGAAGCATCTGGCCAGAACAAGGGCTGGAGCTCTTAAGGAGGAAATTCTGAGTTAAATTCCTTCCTCCCGAGTCATTCGCAGAAGGGAACAACATGTTCTCCCAGCACAGAGATGACGTCTTGCTGGCCTCTTGCTGCTCTCCAGCTGCCTGTCACCACGGGGCTAAGGCTCTCCCAGTGAGGCAGGAGGGGTTGGCCGATGGAGAAGGACTGCAGGGTGTATCATGGTGCCTCTGCCCGGGGAAGGGCTGGCAGGGGGTGCGTGTCAGCAGCACGGGGCAAACACCTCACCAGAAAAGCTCAGCATCCCCCAAAGGGGAGAGGATATAGAAGGTGATCAGAGAATTGCAAAGATCCTCTCCATCTCCCAAGGGAAAAGGAGTAACAGGAGATTGCAGATTATGTGTGAGCCCAGCATAAAGCCATTATCACAAATTCACAGAATAATAGAATATCCCTGAGGAAGGGACCCACAAGGATCATCGAGTCCAGCTCCTCACCCTGCACAGGACAGCTCCAGAAAGTCCATGTGCCCGAGAGCATTGTCCTAACACTTTGTGATCTCTGGCAGCTTTGGTGCCACTACCACTTCCCTTGGAGGCCTGTTCCAGTGCCCAGCCACCCTCCAGGTGAAGAACCTTTTCCTAATATCCAACCTAAACCTCACCTGACACAGTTCCATGCCATTCCCTTGGGTTCTGTCACTGGTCATCATAGAGAAGAGATCAGTGCCTGCCCCTCTGCTTCCCCTCAAGAGGAAGCCGTAGATCACACTGAAGTTCCCCCAGTCTCCTCTTCAGTTTTTAGTGAGGGCTCAATAATCAAATGCAGAATTAAGCAGAAGAACTGAAGCCTCATCCAGTGCAAACAGCCACAGCCATACGAAAAAGGCTGTGAGCCCCATCCCAATTCATACTGAATTCCTCTGCAGGAATACTGAAACGGTTAAAGCAGCCCAAGGAAGCTGTTAGTTCTGTATTTACATTGAGCTGCTTAAAAAGTAAACACGGCATAAGGGCGTGCAGGCTTGCCAGCAGTTGTCACTGACCTCAAAATCAAAGATGTTGTGGGCCGATCCAAAGTAGGGCAGGCTTCATAAGCTGAGTGAGTGCAGCAGCTGTGCCGGAGATGGGAGGAACGTGAGCTGTGTCTGGCATGGAGTAGGGCAGCTGCCCCCCTTCCTAGGCCAATCTGTCAGATGGGTCATGGAGATGATGAAGTTTTCTGAAAAAAATATTCCTGATGATTTTCTCTGTCTCTCATCTCAGAGATGAGGCAAATGCTGCCCTGATCTGGGCAATCTGTGTAGGGATTATTAAACTAAACTGTATCTGGGCCAAGGTTAATGAAAGAGCCTGCAAAATCCTCCTGACTGCTGCGTTTTGGTTCCCTCATTGCAAGCGCCTTGGCTCTGTGCTGGTGGGGAGGCACAAGGCCGGTGGCGTGCACACGTGCCAGGGAGCCAAAGGGGCTGGCCCTGGCTTTCCCATCCTTGGGAAGCTGACAAGAGGCTCACTTCATGCTTGCTTCTGAAGCCCGTGGCACACATCTGCTGACAACTGGCAGGGATTGTTGTCACCTGTTATCACCATCACCCCACAGGGACACAGTTTTTGTGGCTCAGTGAGGGCTGCAGCCCTCTCAGAGCAGCTCCAGTCCTGCTTGCCCTATCCCCAGGCTTTTGGAGCACAGCTTGTGCCACCCTGCACAAGCCACAGAAGCAATCCACAGCCAGTCAACATCACAGACAGAGCACCTGTGTCATGTGCAGGTACCCATCCAGGAGAGTTTTCCTTACCCTCCTGCAGAGTCCCAAATCCTGCATCTCTACTTGGGCAGCTTCAAGTCAGCCTCACTCCTGTGGGCTGCCCTGGGGACGATAGGGAAACATGCTCAGGCTCTTTTCCCTCTTATTTTAGGTGAACAGAGAAGTTCTTCAAAGTGTGAATTTGTGGTTCTTCATTTTCCTGCTTTTCTTATCACTGAGGGCTTCGGAAAGGGCGAAGCGGGGACATCACAGTGTGAGGTCACACATCCCTATCACTCCTTATCACTGGAGCAGTTTCCAGCATCTCAGTTAAAACCAGTAAGTCTGTGAGCATCAATGCAAAGCAAACTGGGAACAATGGCACAGCAGTCGTAAGAGTAATAAGGTTTTCTGCTTCTATCAGCTTGAGGCTGCCCAGATCCTGCTGCCTAAATCTGCCGGGAAACCCAGGCTCTCCGGTCTCAGCCGCTTCCCCAGGGCTCTCACCAGGGCACTTCCCTTCCAGTGCCAGCACCTTAATAAATACTGGTTGTTCCCATCAAATTTCTCTCACACTGGCTGGTGACGCCAGCCCTGCTGGCAAGTGATCAATTCCCTATTCACTGAGTTATGCGAATTCATCAAAAATCACCCCGGATCCACAGAGACAGGCTCCTCGAAGTGTCGTAGGAGGTTCAAGGCAGAACCTTCAAGGTTCAAGGCAAGTTCAGTGGTGGCCCATGGCCTGGAGGTGCAGCCCCATGCTTGGTATATCAGCCATCTGCCCTCATCCTGCATGGCAGGTCCATGAGGAGCTACTGCAGTTGAAATAAGCAGAGGCCATACCCCATCTTTTGTCTCTTCAACATCCTCCCTTCAATAAGGCAAAATTATCTGTTTACTTAAGAGCAAGGGTAATTAACCACCCAAATGATGACCGAGGAATGTGAAAGTCACAAAGTCCCTATTATGGAATAGACCTACTAAGTGGAGATCATTGTTCTTCCTGGCCTTAAAAACCTGGCAGCACACCCCAGAACCTTCATCCACTGTGACTGGCATAAAAAACCCACAGGGAACTGGGATCCCTCGAGGGCAGCACTGTGAAACAAGGCCAGCTGGTCCACGCTCTCCATGGCAGGACCGGAGCAGGGCAAAGCCACCAGCTTGCCAACATTTCTGTTCAGCATAGGAATTGGTGCTCAAGGTTTCCCAACCCGGAAGATCACAGCACTAATTTGAATGCTGTAAATATTTGACTTTCATCTGCAATTTAACCTCGCCTGCCTGCAGCTGAGAGTAATTTCTCAGTAAATAGCTGACTTCACTGCGCCTTGGGCTGGGAACTGCATCACCAGCCCCCAAACTCTGCAGAGACTGCTACCAAGCAGACACCCCTGGCACCACAGTGCTCACTGTCAAGGTCAGCTCAATCCCTGCCATCATTTTCAATGTCCTTAACTTCCCAGGTGTGGATTTGTATGGAGGACAAGGAGGCCAAAGGCCCCGTTATCTCTGCTGACTCTGCCATCCTGTCAGAGCTGCAGGCTCTGCTCATCCTGCTCCCCACCTCGCAGCCATGCTGAGGATATTTATGTCACTGGGCCACACTTGTAAGATGCTGGTGGTGTCATTGAGCTGCATTTGGCGGACACAGCAGCCACCTGTGTTTACCCATTCCCGTCTCGTGCTGGCACGTACATGATTACAGCTTTGGGTTTGAGCCACCCATCTATTTATATCAAACGCCTTTGAGCAATGTGCTGACGCTTCCTGGGAGTGTTGCTGTGCCAGGCCAGTCAGCCTGGCACCTCCTCGTCAGAGATGGCTGCAGGGTGACTCGGTGCACCTACACAGCAAAAAAAGCTCCTATGATGGTCTTTCTGCCGTCCATGACACACTTACAGGGCTCTGAAGCCACACTCGGGAAATATGCTGGATTCTGCTAACATGCAACTGAAGCATGGGACACCACATGACTGCACTGTCTCTGTCCACAGGGACAGGGATCTGCCATGCTGCCTGGCTGCTCACAGCTACTGTGGAGCAAGGCCACAGCCTGAACGGTTCTGCTCTGCAGTTCCAGGACAGTGGGAGCCCAGCAGTGGGGCCTGGCACACAGCAGTGGGATTTTGGGGTCAGCACTTGGAAGACAGAAGGGATGTGGCTGAGCAGCAGAAAGGGATGCTGTGATGAGATTTGGTCAGAGGCACCCTCAGAGCTATTGCCATCGAAACTAAAAGGAGGAGACAGCCCCAGACAAGCCCGCCTGCCCACTCCCATTCCCAGAGCCATGACGAAATGTTACACAACCATGCCGGGAGGCTCTCTGCTGACATCACGCCTGGGCAAGAAATGGTGAGAGCTGGGCACATGTAATCAGGAGCAAACCCTATTTATAGCACCATATAATAAGCTACGTCTGAGAGAGAAGATGAAAGGGAAGATGAGTCAACAGGGTAAACAGGAATGACCTTTCCTCCTAGCGGGGCAGTCAGTCCATGTAATGAGAGACATTACTGGGAGAGCTCTCCCCAGCAGCATTACTTCCAGTGGATAAAGGCTGACAGCCACATCCTGCTCAGGACACATCCAACTCCCACAGAGGCAGCCCTCGATGCACCCCTGGGGAGAGAGGCAGGGGCTGGGCAGACCCAGCTGTTGAGTTATGGTTCTGTAGCTGCATCCTGCTCATCAGCTCCTGACTTCCTCCTTGCTGGAGGTGGGGAGAAGCTGGGGGCTTCAGCTCCCCCTGAGCAGCCCTGCCTTGTGCACCCATGCCATTTGCAATGCTCCTGTGGGGATTCTGTGTCCCCATCCAGCCATCAAGAGCTCACACAAGGAGAGGGGATGTCTCGGGAGGACTACATCTCAGGAGAGGGGATGTCTGCCCCTAATGCAGCATAACCAAGGTTAGCTCCAGAGAAAAGCAATGCTGAGCTTGTCCCGTGAACCAGCCACGTGCCCCAGTGAAGCAAGGGTTAACCATCAGCAAGGGTCTCCTTGGACACAGCCCTGAGGACCACCAGGTCCCCTCCCCAGCTCAGCAAGCAGCCCCTGCCCAGCCCATGCAGCCAGAGGCTCACACGATGCTATTTTTAGCCTACTCACTCAGCCTTCCATTCTAAAGCCACCCATGAGAAACATTTCCATTTTATCATGAAAACAACTCTGCTGCAAAAATAAATTATGAGGACATTGAAGTGCTAAAATAAAAGGGGAAAAGAAAGGCCTCCTTACACCAGGGAGGAAGGAGAGCAGAGGGGTGGCTCTGCTTCTTCCCAGCAGGATGGACACGAAGCGATCTCCTGAAGTTCTTTCAGGACAAAATAACAGTGTAGCAAATGAGAAAAGGACGTTAAAATGAGAGAGCTGCAGGGTGAGTGGATACACTGGCAGCGATGCAGTGAGCCCTCACAGGGCAGATGGATCTCCTCCATCCAGGCTGGGGTGGCTATGCATGGATTTCACCAGGCTGCATGCCAGGGTAAAGTCTGGCTGCACATCACCCCTGCTCTGGGTCCCCAAGAGCTAATGAGCACCAGCCCTTGGCTCCTTCCACCTTTCCAGGTCATGAGGAAGCTGCTCTAGTTAATGCCAGTACTTTTGCTAACCCATGGCATTGGGAATGCAATGTTTGTGGGATGTAAAAATAGCTGCAGACATGCTGGGATCGGGGAGGGGTTGCAGCCAGTGCTGCCATCCCGCTGCCGTGCCAATCAACAGCATGTGCCACCTCCCTCACCTGACAAAAACGGGAACACCGTGAGCATGAGGTGATGCTGGGCTCACGCCAGCCTCTGTACAGTCCCCCATGCCTTGAACTGGGATGCTGGGAGATGTCCTGGAGACCCTCTGTGTTCCTTCCCCATCCACGAGACCCCAAGGAGCAGCTCCTGCACCACAAACCATACATGCCAGTCCCAGGCCCCAGCTCCTGCCTGTGCCATGCACAGGGCAGGCAACAGAGATGCTCTTCTGCCCTCACAGCAGCCACAGGCAGCACAGCCCTTAAATGAGGGCAGGGGACGAGCCAAGAGCCTGACCTCCATTTGACACCACAGTGGGTGAAACCCAAACCTCAACCCCCAGTGTCCATTACCTAATTAATGCGTTATAATATGCCTGAGGAAACAAACCTTTCCCAGCCCAGTGGCAAGGGCTCTTGCAGGGGAAAGGAGGCAACTGCCCATGTCCCTGCACCACTATTCTCTCGTGCACACAACTGGGCAGGAGCAAGTTCTGGGTTCAGCTGTGCTGGTTTCAGCAATTCAAAACCTTCAGCCCTCTGCAGAAACCACAGGGGAAGAAATCCCTAGAAGAGCAAGGCCCACTGCCTGGGCCCCCCAGGACATCTACCACCACCCTCACAGCACCCAGGGCACAGCAGGGAAGGTGGACAGACAAAATTGGCTGTCAGCTGCCAATGTTCTGGGGAGAAACCACAGAGAAGTCACCCCCCTGGGCTGGTGACGCACAGAGCGAAACCCAAACTCTCTGTCCCAGCACACTCACGACTCCTCCCGGCGTGGGGTCCTGCATGCCCCGAGCTAAGCAGCCTAGGCAGGCACCATTTAATTGTGGTTTATGAGACATCCCACTGTGCTGATGCAGTGGGAGGCAACGGTGTCCCACACAGGCTCGTGATCCCAACAGATGTGACATCACCTCCCTGCTGTGCAGCTCAGTGGGGACCAGGATGTGCTTGCTTCTGTCAGGGCGACTTGAGTCAAACATGTAATGATTTTCCAGGAAAAAGCCCTGCACTGCTCCCCCCCCCACAGCCATCCGATGCTGGAGCCAGCCAGTGGCTTCCCAAAGGAACTCACCTGCTCCAGGGTCCTCAGTCCTGGGCAGCCAAGTAGGGATGAGTCACTTATTTTTGGAAAATGTTGCAAATTTACCTGGATGGGAAGGGAATGCCAAATTACCCTGGCTCCCTCCTTCCCTCCCTCCCTCTATGCATCAGGGCTGGCACCCCTCAGCTCTCTGCTCCTGTTAGCAATTAACTGTACTTAGTGGAAGGTCATTCCTTGGTCCAATTTTTCAAAGAAATGCCTTTAGGGGAAAATGCCCACGTGTCATATTACTAACAATGACATCAGCCTATACTCACTCCAGAGGAGTAGGCTGGGGTGACACAGGCATGGGCAGCCATCAGAGCAGCGTATGTGGCTGAGCCTTGAAAAACATCTGTCTGTGATGAGGCTGGTGAGGCGCTGCTGCAGTTTGGCTGGTATGTCTGCACAGCTCTCCTGGAGCCCTCTGCGTCGGGACTGTGCCAAAGAGAAACTGCCCTGGTTTTACTCTTCTTGCACTAAACAGACTTGCTATCTGGTTATCTTAAGAAGATGGCATAGCCAGATGTACCTGTGCTTTCTTTGGAGTACTGACCTGTGCAAGCTGCCCCTAGAGCCATCCAGCCCTGTCATTAGCAGAGGTGCAGATCTGGGGGTTGTGGGTAGCTCTGTTTGCTTTGGGTGTTGCACATGGTCCTGTATTCCTTGGTATCTGCTCCTGCAGCTCCAGCTGGACACTTATGGGCGCAGCTCAACCAGCTACCCCTGAGGTTCTGACCTCCCTGGTGCCACATTCCCGTTTGCTCCAGTTTCAGATTGTTTCAGACTATACTGGCTAAAAATACAGACAAGCAATTAATCCCTTTCTGCAAGGTGGGACATTCACCCCTCTGCAGAAAACAGGTGAGGACGTGAAGCCGAACTATGCAATGTAAAAAATCCTGAGCAAGTAAGGTCTGACTGACAGGTCCTGACTGTCAAGGCAGCACATTTCTGCTGGTAAACACAGGGCTGAAGTTCATCCCTTCCCAAGATATGTCCTCTGTAGCTCAAAACCCTTTCACCAGCTGGACCTCTGTCCCTGCACAGCCAAGGCTCAGCTCCACCACTAACTCAGAAACAACAGTTTCTAGTGCTTTGTGACATGGGGCTTCTGTGGCCCTTGGTGCTGCTACCCTGGCATCCCACCATGCAAAGTTATTTCATCCTGCTGACAGTCGTGTTATTAAGTGCTGACCTCAGAGGCAGAATTTTAGTTGCTTTTGACCACAGGAAAGCTGCAATGTGGCTGGAGCTGAGCGAGATCGAGCACCATCCCTAATGGAGAATGTCCCAGCAGCCACACAGAAGCAGCCCCAGAAAACCTGCTGGTTGGTCTCCCATCCCTGCCCTGCCCCAGGAGATTCGATTGGGTCCCATCCCCTTCAACACACCGCAGGGGCTTCCATCGGTGTTTTGCAGCACTGGGGAGTCCCTCAGCTCCTGCTAGAGTTGACACCGGGGGCATTTCCCAGGTCCCCCTCAGAGCACACAGAAACTTGCCGGAACAGGTTTGCAGCCCAGGACAGCCCGTGCTGTTCCCACGGCGGGTACGGATGTCACACTCCTCCCCGATGCCCAAACAAACACATCGCCGCGCTCATTAAAGCAGCTGGTTTTCGTATCCGGCTCCCTGCGGTCACACCTCCGTGGGCGGGTGCCAGCGGCACGGTGACACACCGGAGGCCTTTCAGCAGCCTTGTGGTGACGCTCAGCATCAATCGGAGGTGGCACTTTCTGCCACCTCGCCTGGCAGCACGGGGAGCTGGAGCCACCTCTGCTGCAGCTCGGCCGCCTGCTCTGCACCACGGCAGCACTGCCCCGCTCGGGGCTCCCCTGCCTGCCTGGGGCACACAAAGGACCTGCAGCAGAAACATAGTTCAAGGGGATGTCCTGCAGCCACAGCACCTGGACCCTTCCGCACGGCACGTCTGCTGCCAGGCCAGGAGTACCACCACTCCAGAGCCTCCTGCAGCCTTTGCAAGGGGGTCCCCAGGGCGTACCAACCCCCAAGTTACCGCTGCTGAGGGTGGTGACACGTTACCAGTGCCAACATCCACGCTGGGGACAACAACAGCCATTTAGGGTATCATGAGAGACAGAGTGGCGAGAGGTGACACTTCACTTCCTGCAGTTCTGGCCACACACATCAGTTTCAGGGGGTCTGTGTGTCTCCCTGCATGGCCCATTTGGGTCCCCAGCTTCAGCCCCGAGCACAGTGGGCAGACACACAGACATATAAACCCCCTGTATAGCACACAAGCAGATCCTCTCCCTGCAAGCGCCCCAGCCGTGCCCACCCAGGGTGCAGGTTGGACCTGGCTGCTGGCACAGGGCTCAGCACGGAGTGAGGTTATCCTTTATTGCACAATGTTGGAGCACAGAGGGTTTCCTCCCTCCTGCTGCCCTGGATTTCACCCCTCCCTCCCAGGCCTGCCCCAGCTCCTCCAGCTCCAGCTCACTGGCGTCCCTGGCTCTATTTTAGCGCACGAGACCAGTTGTTTCCCTGTCAGACGTTCATGTTTTTATTTAACTCACTTTCAGCTTCCGAAATTAGCACGGACAGGCTCCTGCACTGTTTGCCTTGGAAGAAGATGCGTTGCCACAAGTTATTTTTGATTCAAGTAAACAAAACCTCTCCTCTCTTTTTTTAACCCCCCTCTTCTTTGATATTGGTGACTAATTTCAGTGCCCAGAGAAGCGAGCGCAAGGGCACTGGCCAGGGTCCAGCGTGAGGCACCGGGGACACCGTGGGCTCCCTGCCCTGCCACTTCTGCAAAGCCAGCAAAGGCCCAGTCCTGCTGCAAAAAGCTGCTTGTGTCCCTGAGCCCCAAAACAGCCCCAAGCTGTAGTATCACTCCAACAGGAGCACCTACAGCTCTGCTTTCCAAACCTCCTGGCAGCTGGTGCAGCACCAGCCTGCTCCATCCCTCCTGCCCTGCTGCTGCATGTGCTTGTTGGTGCCAGGACAAGGGCCAGGCTCACCACTGGCACACTGCAGATCACTGCATCATTTCCCTCACCCAGCACGCCACCGCAGGCGTTTCCCAACCTGGAGCAGCTGGGGAGAGAGACAGGTGGGCAGACATGTGGCTGCCACTGCCACCAGGCGTCACCCAGCCAGGCCAGGGGAAACCACACCTTGGAGCTGGTGTGAAATGTGTCAACTTGACATTGCTGCCCGGTGACGGGTATGAGGACAGGTGGCCATGCTGTGAGGGGACATCACCTGTTCCCGGCATGTACATGCAGTTGCAAAAGCAGGGATTTGTCCCGGTTTGGCTGTTCCAATTGGCTAAGCCAAGAGATTACCCAGTGTAACTATTTCTTCCTAACCTAGAGGGGAACAGCACAGGTTCCTATTCCAAATCCCCAGTTAGTTGCTCACCCTCCTCACTGACCCAGCCAGCCCTACCCTGTTCTCCTCAGACAGTTTCTTTTGCTGCCTCCATTCCAAAGATCCTCTGCCTTTGCAGCTGGGAGAACACACAACTCCCTGGGGATGGGGAAGGTTGGCACGGGGGAGCAGCAAAATCTGGGGTGTAGATATTAAATTATAGGGTGCCGGGAGCCCACCCTTGGCAACCATGGAACACCACAGGGGCTGCAGCAAGCCCTGGATGGCACAGCACAGCACGGCACAGCATGGCACATCAGCGTGGGTGAGACCGGGTAGGATGAGGCCGGGTAGGACCCCCACAGCAAACCCTTGGGGCCAGGCCCTGCAGCCATAACGGTGCCAGGGGATTTTCAGGTAACATGCTGGGCAAGGCCGCGTGTCAGAGAGGGTGCATGGGGTAGTGTTTATTCAGCTATTTCTGGGACCTGTTTTGCAACAGGACAGAGCCTCTGCACCCATTGGCATGCAGCTACCTTGGGGGAACAGCCCTTCCCAGCATGGCCAGCACAGTGGGGCCAAAGCAGCAGCTTTGCAGCCTGGTGCAGAGAGCCCCCCTTGCAGTGGGGTCAGCCCCTGACAGGGGACAGTGACCCCACCGTGCTCCACACCCTGCAACCCACCTCGATATATGCATGGCTATTTATAGCTGGGACTGATGTTGATTTGGATCAAGTGGAAGATAACAAGGTTATTTTTAGGTTTATCTCTCAGCTTGTGAAGGGAAATAGGCTTTGCTGGCTCAGACAGGCGCTGCCCAAGCTGTTGAGGCACAGCCGGGTTCTGGGCCAAGTAACCCCAGTGGTGGGGTTGGAGAAGGGACACACTCCGGATACACTGAGGGCACAGAGGACGCAGTAGAAGAGGCCTTGATGCACTGGTCTCCACCGTGCCACCCTGCCTGCCACCTTCATCGAGGGAGCAGCAGCACAGAGACCCCACAGCTCTGGAATCTCAGGTCTCAAAAAAACCAGAGCCCACCATGTCTGTACCCCTCAAGCCCCTCCATCCCTCCTGACAGGGTGGGCAGGTGCCCAAAGGGATCCTGTCCCTCCTGGCATGGCCATGCCCTCACTGGGACGGGAGGCCGGCGCCGCCCATACTTCTGGGGAGGCGGTTTCAAACCAAGAGCTCCAGCTTGGCAACATCCAGCTGCCAAAACAGTTCCTTTAATTACAGAGTCCTGACACTGGGCTGAGTGGCATCTAAAAATATTGAAAATACTAACTCATCCCGTAAGGTGGCACTTAGCAGAGAGCCACCACAAAAACCAAACCAACAGCAAGGGAGGCTTTTCCCATTGGGAAAGCTCATGGAGTCACCATGTTATCCTCTAAAATGCTCCAGTGAAACCACAGCTTTTGGGGGGGGGGAGGTGGGGCAGACAGCTTCTCCATGGCTGCATATCCCCTTTGCTTCAGCTGCCTGCATGAACCCTGGGGGCACAGGGTCGCAGCAGGACAGGGTCTGGGAAAAGCGAGAGGATGCCCCAGGTCAGGCCAGACTCATCCCACAGGGTGCCAGTGCCTGTAATGCCATAAAATCTTATATTTGCTCTTAGATTTTATATTTCCTTTCTGATTATGCAGAGGTGATGATGTGACTGGGTTTGGCCACATCTGAAATGATTTCAGCAACGACTGCCTCAGGCAGTGACTTGTCTCAGAAGCTGCCAGTCCTACAGCTGAGACAGGGTAAAGCAGGGGGCAGTTGCAAATAAAGTTTCAAAACTGCAATTTCTGGGCAATTGTAACACCACATGGTGCCAGTCAGCCCAGCCTATGACAACAGGACTGCTTTGCAAGTGCTTGGAGAGGTTTAATGGTCAAAATTTGGTCATGCTGAAGGCACACCGGCAGGGCTGCAGGGGGATGGGTGTCCGGCATCAGGTCTTGGGTGTCCTCAGCTCTGGCGTGGGACCTGGAATTACTTTGGGGCAGATTTCTGAAGGCCATGGGGATCATTAAGGATGGGAGATAGTGCAGAGCCTGGAAATAGGGAACCAGCTCCTGCTGGTGACAAAGCTGGAGGAGTCACTTCAGCTGCAGTAATGGTCCCGGGAGACTGATCCCCACCCCCGATGACTAAATCTTACACAAACTGCTCCTGATTTCCCTAAAAGAACACTGAGAACCTCATTGCTGCTGGAATCTGCAAGGGAAACAGGGACGCCCTGCTCGCAGTACCCACTAACCTTTGTCCCTCCACAAAGGGAAGGGGGCAGGACACCAGCTGTCCTCAGCACAGGGAGAGGTGTGAGTATGGTGGGAGCAAGCTTTGACCACAAACACGCTGCAGACGAACACCAGTGTCACATCCCACCCCTGCAGCCTGGGACTCAAGGGCACATCCCAGGAGAGATCCTGGTTGTTGTACAGCTTTTGATTTATGGCAGTTCTTATCAAGAAAGCTTGCTGTGCTCTTTATAATGGGGAAAACACAGACAGGACTGTACAAAGGTTTCTGCCACTCTTTCAGTCCCTCCCAGCACCACCACTGAGAATCTGGCACTTCCCAGGGCTACTCTCACACTCGTCTCCCTAAGGATTTGTGCTCCCCAGAGCAGTGTGATATTCCCGTCCCAGGAGCTGGCTGATGCCACTGCAGTAGTTTTCTCTCTTTCCTGGGGGTCCCTCAGTTTCCTGAAGCAATGTGAATAACTCCAGCTGAACCCAGTGGCACAGGCAATAACCTTCCCGGGCGTAGGAGCGACTCACAACCCCAATGCTGACACACACAGTTTTCAATACATGGTCTGCCTGGGCAGCCCTGAGCGGGCAGGAGGGTGATGCCTGGGCACATTGCCTGCCAGCCCTTGGTGGCCTTTTGCATGCCAGCCTCCCTCAGTCAGCAGGGCAAGATATCAGGCTCCCTGCTTCCCTGCTTCTCGTGCCTGGCACGAGATTGCACCCAGGAGATCTGGAACTGACCCCGAGCTGATCTTTGGCAGGCACCTCGCTCACTCAATTAAAGGCAAACCGAGAGAGAGCAGTGTCCCAGGGCTGTGGTGAAGTCAAGTGACGAGTGTTTCGTTTGTGGCATGCCCAGCACGAGGGCACGGTCACCTGGTGCCTGGGGACCGTGGGGATGACCTAAGTAACAGCCTGAAAAAGCTGAGGGACTTTTTGCAGGCAGCTACTCACTGCCTCATCTGATCCACCCATCCCAACCCAACCCTGGACACCTCTCAGGAGCTGGCTGCCTTTCACTGGTGGGCCACTGGCATGGTGGGAAGGGCTGGAGGCAGTGGGAGGAGAGCACTCCTTCCCCATGGCACTCACCCAAAAGCAAAAGGCCAAGGAGAGCACCTGCCCCATCTCAGAGCCCCTCAGTGCCAGCCACACACGGGTCACTCTCCGCAGCTGGTGATGCCACCAGCTCTTGGTGCCCAGCACATGGAGATGGGGAGAGGGTTGCCCCATGCCCCGCTGGTGACAGAGCACCCCAGCCCAGGGACAGCACATGTGTCAATGGCACCATGATCATGTGGGCTTCACCCCTCATGGGCCAGGACGCCAGGTTCCTGCCAGCGTTAGCAGCCTCTCCAGGGGTTGTTTTTCCAAATGCTGCCCATGCCCTGACGCCCTCTGAACCATGGACAGCATGTCAGCCGCACACCTCTTGCTCTGGCCCCTGGGTTTTGCAACTTTTCCCTGCCTTTCCCCCTACACACCACAAACAGCTTCACCTTGGGAAACTCAGTGCCCATACCCTGCATCCCTGTGCCTGCTCTGGGAACCACAAGCAGAAACACAGTGAGATCAGGGGTACACACAGACAAAATGCCTGAAATCCAGTAAATATGGGTCTTGCTAGAAAGATGCTGGTTAGAGCACACAGTGCTGTGCCTTACTCCTGTCCCCAGCTGCACCCCAAGACCAACGAGGAGAGGACCAAACTGGAAGTGGGGAGTAGGGATGTGGCATTTGGCAGGTTTCAGAGCAGAGAGGAGCTCACATCTCAGTCCTGTCCAGCCAGGAGCCTGAAGCCCCATGGGCAGGGCTCAAGTGGGGCTCTACACAAGTGGGATGAGCTCAGCTGTCCTTTGCCCCCAGCACAAGGTCTGGAGCAGAGGTGTCGGTACCCAAAGCCCAGGGCCCTGTGTGCGTAGGGGATGGATGAGTGGGTTCATACCCTGGACTGAACTATTAAATAAGAGCAGACACATGTGTGGGCTGCCAGGCAAAACTGTAAATAATGTTTGTACCAGAATCCCAGCTCCAGAGCCAGTGGGACTGGGGAGTTGCGCTCAGGAGAAGCCAGGGCTGGGCAGGTGAAGGCAGCTGGGGTGGGCACAGGGAGCTCCTGGTGCAGGACACAGCCCTTCAGGGCAGGCTAGGCAAGGTTCGTGCCCCCTCTCAGCCTGTACTATTTAAATTCCTTGTTTGTGAAAGCAAGACCCAAAACAAGCAAATAAATATTAACTGAAAACACAAAAGCCCTGACAAATCTCCCAAAAATTCCCTATGTGGGCTGTGCAGCAGTTGCACAACAGGAAGAAGCTGTTGATCCCATTTCTGTGTGCCGGCGCCGTACTGGCCTCCACCCAGAGCCGCCCGCTCGGGCTTTAAACTCAGCTAAACCTAAGTCAGGCACTGAGACAGAGAACACTGCCAGGTAACCTGTGGCCAGGTGCATCTCCCACTAGCTGAATCCAGGTCGGTAGCTCTTGAGCACTGCAGGGAAAATTGCAGGAGCCCTCCTGGCCACAGTGCTCCGTTTGCTTGGATGGGAACTGCTGGCAGGGCAGCGGGTTCTGAAGAGAGATGCAGAGGGGAGAGGAGAATGCTGCATGGGCTCTCCTGAGCTGTGTGGGATGGGAGGCCTGACATCATTTCTCCAGGGATAAAGTGAGTAGATACATCGCCCCCACCTCCTCCAGCCCCCCTAGAATGGGATGCATGGACTGACACTACTGCCAGCAGTGGTGGCCTGGCCCAGCACCACCTAGCTTTCTCCTTTCACATCCCTCACATCATCCCCCTCTGAGCCAGAGCCCAAAACCAACACTTGTGAGCTAGTGAGAGCATCTCCAGGAGCACAGAGGGGTTTGCTTGCAGGGCAAATTGAGGCTCTTGCGAAACAGGTTAATTATTTAACTCCTTGCAGGGGTGACTTGCCCTTAAACTTCAAAGTCTGGACATCTTATGGAAGGAAAGAATTTGACCCCAAGAGGACCCAGTTCCAAGCATGAGACAGGAATGGTGGGCTTTGCCCTTGGACGGGTGACGCAAGGCTTGGGGCCGTATGCAGGACCCAGCTCCCACAGAGAGAGAGACCAGACCCTGCCCGGACATCAGTCCCAAGCCATGAGCTGGACCCCATCCGCCTGTGGTTTGGAGCAGGGGGTGCAGCATTAGGGTTCTCTCTGCTCCCCTCGGAGTGCCGCAGCAGCTCCCCATGCTGGTCCCTTGCTGCCACCTGGTGCCACCTCGCCACAAGTGCTGGGGAGCTGGCGTGTTGAAATTTGGGATGCCACGGGTGTCGAGGACGGGGACCCCATGGGCACAAAAGCATCTGTGAGGTCCCATTCTCAACATCCATGGTCCCAAGCAGCCTCACGTCCTCCAGCCTTCACCTGGATCTGCAAACAAGCCAGTGATCTCTCCTGCCTACAGGGTCAACAGGACTCCAAATATTGCCCAACCTCATGGACACCACCGAGGGTTATTTACGCTAAGGCAAATATGTTCCAGGCATTGGGTCTGGTCCCCATGGCATCCCCGAACAGCTTGGGAACGGAAGTACAAAGCACCTAGAAACAGTCAGGATGGTCAGTAACAAGAGTTATTCCTGTTACTCCAAATCAATTTTCTTTTGCAACAGGGCAACAGGCCCCCGAAGCAGAGAGAGCAGCATGGACTGTATTTCTTTAGTACGGTTTTTTCTAAGCAAGACTCTGTCATTCCCACTGGAAAAATAAAGAAACTCAAGATTAACTCAACCTGCAAGATGGCTGCAAAACATGCAGCAAAATTCTTTTCATTAGTTCCGCGTGGTTCCCTGTGGAAGTGGGAGGCGACAGTGGGAGATCCTCCACAGCTCCATCAGTGGCTCAGTAATTGAGCAGGAGGCCAGGGTACTTAAGGAACACACAGCTGAGACTGCCCCAAGGGGATGTGCTGGAGGGCTGGGGTAGGACACAGATGATCTTGGCAAATGGACAAAAAAAAAGGGCTGCAAAGGAGGATGTAGTTTCGGAAAGACTTATGTAGGATTGTGCTTCCGGGTATGAATAACCAGTGTGCAAAAGCTGCCGGGGATCGAGGTTGCAGGAGAGGGTGACTCATGGGCTGAGCCTCCTCATTTGGGCCAGGGGGTGATGGAGGGGTTGTTATTGTTACTATTTTTCATTTTAAACCAAACTGACTGCGATGTTTGCTCTTAAAACACTGTTGCAAGATACCCACTGCTTGAAGCCAGCAAAGCATAAGCCCAGAGCTTGTGCCCAGCTGCCTGCATTATCCCTCCAGGTACAGGAGCAGCTGGCAAAGCCTGCAGGATTTTATTCTGGGCACAGGAGGTCTGTGAACACGTAAGAGGGAGCTTCAGGGAGCTGTGAACACTCTGACAGCATCTGATGGGAACAGGAGAAGTAATAAGCTTAAATTTCAGCACAGTTTCAGGCTATTCATTAGGATGCCCTCTGAGCCCATCAGCTCCTGGGGAACTCTGGTGCGGTGTCCAAGACCAGAGGGAACATTCAAGGCTCATGCAGGAGATGATCTAGGGATGGTCTGCGTGGTCTCCCAAGATTTCTCCCAGCCCTACATTACTACTGGCCCATGAAATGGCTGTGGAGCAGCATAGGCTGCTCCTTCAGTGCACAGACAGGCACTGACCTGGTACTCGAGCTCTCCTGGGCGTTCCCAGTGCTTGGGTGGCAAAGGCAGAGGCCATGGCAGACCTGAGTGGAGCCTCCCCTGCAGCTGAATGTGTCCGTCCCTTGAGAGGACTTTGCATTATCCAGGCAGGAATGCAGGTCACCTGCACGGAGGTGATCCAGAGCCCGGGCCAAGGGAATGCTCTGCAAACCCACGGGGAAGCACAAATCCCAGCGCTGTTACCGGAAACCTGCCCACACACCCAGTGCTCCTGTCCAGCTGTCCCGGAACACAACAGAACAAATAAAATCAATAGAGCAGCACACGAGGGCTGTGTCTGGGTCCTGCTCTCTAGAGCGAATCGGAGGTTTCTGGGAAAGAGTGGGATTCTGAGAGGGGTGAGGTGGCACTGTCTGCTGTGTGCCTGACTCCTGCAACCACCGGAGCCCTTGCCAGAGCACCCTGCTCACGGCTATTTGCTGGGCACAAAAAAATGAAAATACAAATAAAAAAGAAAAAAAAAAGGCAGTGACTCTGTCGAGATGTCACTTCAACCTGTTGGCTGAAACGCCATTTCACACCAAGCGAAATTTTATTTCAGCTAACAGGCACACACCAAGTGCAGGGAGCAGCTGCCATCGGCATCCACAGACCTGGAAGCTCAGCAGCAAAACAGCTTGCTCAGAGGCAGTATTGGATTTTTTTTCAAGCCAGCCGTGTTGTGTTTTGCAGCCTCTTTTCAGGATATAGTGAAACAGCCTTAGCAAGACTCATAACAACCTAGGAGCCTGTCTTCTCCGTGTGAAAGGAGAATCGAGGTTTGCTCTCCACGTCTGGAGCTGCGGGCAGAGGCAGCAGACAGGCAGCGCTGTCGGGCAGGGAATGGCAGGGAGAAGTCACCGAGTACTAGCGGCTCAGCGAGTGCTTGATGAACAATCCCAAACCGCCCCCAAGAGGCTCCTGTTCGGAAAATGGCCTCCCAGTAGGAAAAACAACCAAACCCGACCCCCCTGCCAGACCCTGTATGTTTTTTCTTGCATTCGCTGCAAGTCTCAGCTGGAGGGTCCTGGCAGGGGACCCTCGTCGTGTCACAAGGCAGCCACGGGCAGCACAGGGAACATGTGCCTCCAGCACTGCAGGGACATGGCTTGGGGGCTGTGGTGCCCCCTCTACAGTGGGTGAGTGGAGGCACGCTCCAGGGCACTCTCATCCTCTCATCCAGGCTTCCATGGGAAAAAATGTGTCCAAGAGGATTGTGTCACACACTGAGTCAGGGGAAGGTTGACTGGTGGCCTACCAGGGCAGGGAACAACCACGACAGCACCCAAACCATAGTGCCAGATCCCCTGAGCATCACTCTGCCTGTCAGAGGATGCTCTGTGCAGACCTGTGCTGGTGAAACCATCCCACAAGGCAGCAAATGTTAATTTCCTTTGCTGGGGAAAAAAAGGAGAAAGATGCATTTCCGCTGCAGACAAGCACCTGTCTGCAGCTGTGTGGAAAGGACCCAGCCCAGGTTTCCCTGAAGGTCCATGTTTCAAGGACATCACATTTTCCCTTTCAGCATCAACTGGGCACACAGCAAGTACCCAGGTACTTGGCTGCCACCAGCTCTGTCCCTCCTGCTCCCAGTGACACTCCAGGAGCAGCTGCCACTACAGACTTGGATGCTCAGCAGCAAAACAGCTTGCTCAGAGGCAGCGTTAGGTTCATTTCAAGCCAGCCCTGTTGTGCTTTGCAGCCTCTTTTCAGGATGCAGTGAAACAGCCTTAGCAAGGCCCACAGCAACCAAGGGCCTACTCCTCACTTAGCTGTTGTGTGAACCTTTACCTCCAGGAGCCTCATGACCCAGCCCAGCCCCAGTACAGACCCGGTTTAGCCACACGGTTACAAGGGAAGCAAAACTTAGACTTGGGCCAACAAACCAAAAGGACACCTCTTCCCTCCTGACACGCCAGGATGCTCAGGCTGTGTGCAGGTTCCCAGTACCCAAGCTTTCCACAGCTGGGATCCAGTAGTTTCCTTATGGTTCCATCAGCGCTGCCCTCAAGACACACAAACCCACCAGGAAGAGCCGAAGCCTCTGCCCCCTCCCAAGCCCCATAACCAGCCTAGAGACACCCTTACCTGGACGGTGACCAGGGCTTGCTGGGGGCTCAGTGCCAAGGGGCAGCAGCCTAAACCAAGGGAGCGAGCCTTGTTTGTTGTGGGGCTTTTCTGGCTCCCAGCAGGAAATGAGGGTTAATGGGGGCAGCAGCCAGGTGTGTTTGCAGGTGCAGGCAGCTTACATCCCTGCCTCTCCAGCAGGCTCAGCTGCTGCGGGGCCACTCTGGGCCCCCTCCAATACAGACCTGAGGGTTTTTACTGCTGAACTACAAGAGGCTGCAACACGGGATGCAGATGCCCTAAGCCACCCTAGCCTCAGCCCCTGCCTGAGGGGGAGAAGCCCCCTCCCACCTTTGCGCTGTGGTCACCTTGATGCATGCATCACTGCAGCAGTGGCAGGGCACGGGCAGGGGGGGTCAGGTGCCAGGAAGATGCTCCTCAGCCCTCCCTGCAGCTCCTCTGGCAAACAGTGCAGCTGCTGGGCCCCAAGAGCCGCCTGGGGAAAGGAGAAATGCAAATACTTTTGCCTGTAAATTGACGTAATGCTATTCCTAGCACAGTGTATGAATTCAGTAAGACTTGCAATAATAGATGAAATTGGTATTTAACATGCTTGCAAGGGTTTTAAGAGGAATCTTGGTGCTTAAAACCTAATTCCCTTGCCCCTTGAGGTTTTATTTTCCTTCTTGAGTGTTTGGTGCCACTTCCTCTTAACAAAATGAAAAAAAGGAAAATTTGTGTTGTCCTTGAAGAGATGAGACTTGAGCCTTCCTGGTCTTCAACACCTCTCTTTCCATTACCAAATATTCCTCGAGCCAAAACCTGCATCTCCCAGAAATGTGGGGAGGAAAGAAGCAGTAGAGCAAGACCCCTGTATCATCCCCCACCACAGTCCCCTTCTTCTTCAAAGGAAAAAATAATCATTGCACCATGGACTCCTTAAATCACTAGATTTTAATAGCCATATAAATCCTTTGCATACAGCAATCTGTGGCATGAGAAACCATATAGATACCCAACAAATTCTTCTGGCTTTTACCACATAAAACTATCAGCAATTTTGTTTTTTAAATCAACTCCTGTAGTAGAAACAATAACCAAGCAGTTAACAGCAAATATCTAATTTTCTAAAAGAACAATGTTTCTTCTCTTAAAAAGAGCCGAGAAGCTGACGGGGAGTTTCAGATGTATGTACAGATCGGGGTACCTCAGGAAGCTGTCAGCACCACGAGCCTGTGTTCCCAGTCGGGGGGGGACACTCTAGCAGCACCCACTGTGACCCCCTGAGGAGGGCTGGGGGTGACCGAGGGGTGACAGCCACCTGCTGCTTTGCCTGTGAGGGCACCACACACCGCCTGCCCTCCAGCAGCACCCGCTGGTCCTGCCCGAGACCGGGACCGGCGCTCTGTCCCTGGTACAGGCAGTGAGGGACCACGCCTGGAGAGGTGCAGGATCCATCCCTGGACACCACCTTGCAGGCTATAAAGTGCAGCTTGCCTGTATTGCCTGTTTCTACCTACGGTTTCACTCGGTCAGGAGCTGTAATCATGGATGGGATGCAGAAGCACGTTGAACCTTTCCCCACCACCGCCCAGCACCTCGCGGGTGAGCTGATCCCTCCTCACCATCTCCTGTGCTGGTCACACACACAGCCCGCTCCCACCCTTCACGCCTGTTCCGGTGGCATTGGCTTTTGCAGAATTCACAGAATTCATTAAGAAAATCGTTATTTACATCCAGGTGTTCAGCAGCACGATGTGATAGAGGAGCTGAGAAGAGTTCGCCCGAGGTGGCTGAGTCACACCCTGGCCATGGGCTTATTGCTGACTCGGGCTCAGGGGCCGGATTGCCCCGGGCGGTTCCCATTGCCCCGGTTCCACAGCGGTGGCAAAGCTGCTGCCTGCACCCCGTTGTCGCTGGCTGTGTTCACCCTCAGGGAGAACCAACCCTGGGCAAGGTGGGCTGTGCACAGACACCGCACCCTGGGCAACGTTAAGGCATTACAAATACACAGGAGCTATTCAGGGATTTAGAAAAACCCACTCAGAGTGTAAACATTTTTGCACATACAGTCATTGGACTTCCACACATGAAGTTTTCTGTTGTTTTCTGCATAAATCATGAGTTAAGGAGCGACACAAAGAGCACTCAAGCAGACGCCTGGAGCACTTAGGGGTTCTCTTACAGCACAGCAGCATGCAACACGATGGACTCTAAGTAGTAGAAATATTGTAAGTTTCAGTCCAGGATGCTTTCTCCTTCCTACATTTCATATACAGTTTAGGTAAATGTCATGAACAACTACGTGCTGGTAACCCAGGTAAGATGGGCGGCTGTGTGATGAGCACTGGGTGATTTCAGCTCGTTTCTACCTTAACTCTAAGTAGAAAAGGGAGATACTCTGCTTCTGTTCCTGTATCTACGGAGGTTGCTCAATGACCCCAGGTTGCTGTGCCAGTGGTGCTATAGGTTTAGGTACCAGTGATTCTGCTTTCCTCAGGGACTTTGGCACATTGACCCCGATTCATACAAGATCCCTGAGAACTTATCAAAGCTGCAGTACTTTACAATTTAACCTGGCATGGGCACTTGGCTCCCTGCCACGCTCATGCCTGCTTCTTGTTGTTGTCTATGCTGTGCAGCAGCGCCAGGAACTCCAGGATGAGGTTGGCTGTCTTGCGGGGCCGCTCCACCACCACCGAGTGCCCACAGTTCTCCAGGAGGTACACATGGCAGTCTGGAATAGCACTCGCTAAAACACTGGCACCAGAAACATCCAGGACCTGGATGGCAGCGGAGAAAAGAGTCACTGCCACAGTCAGAGATGGGCTTTGCTGGACACTGTAGAAACCCTGTTGGGGTCCAACCGAGACGCAGAGCAGGGATGCAGACACAGTCCCTGTGATACCAGCGCCCTGCCTGGGGACAGGGCAGGGAGGCTGCATGGTGCCAGTCTCAGCATGCAGCGGGGAACTCTCTCGGGTGCTTTTTGGCTGCTGTCTCAATGCAAAGATATCATGGCAAGCAAACACTTGCGTCTTTGCATTTATAGAGCCCTCTGCATGCCTGCAGCTTGCTTCCTCCCACTTCTTCCCTCCCACTCCTGCCTCTGAAACAAACCCGAAGACTTTGCCTCAAAGCCTGCCCACAATCTTCTTCCCAGTTGCCAGGACAACTCTCTGCTGACACTTTATTCTTCTTCCCAGCCCTTGCCTGCTTCGGTGCTGGCACTTACTCCCCACCTGTCCCCTCACACTCCCCTCTCCTCCCTCTGGAAAGCTGGCTGTCAGCTTTCTGCCCATCACCCTGCTGAGCCCCTGGGGACAGGGGACACGTGCCAGCTCCCCGCAGAGCAGTGCACAGCTCGGCAGCACAGCCTCTACCGTGCGCAGGCAGAGATGGAGACAGGTCTGTGGGGGACATGCAGGGTGCTGCCTACCTGGTCCTGCTTTCCCCAGATGACCTGCGTCGGTGCTTTGATCTTGCTCATGTTCTCGTGGAGAGAGTGCCTGGACTTTTCATCCGCGATTTCTAAAAACACTAGTGGGGCAAGAGGAGAGTCAGTCCTACAGGGAGACGTTTTGCCTTTCCTTCTCAAAGGAGACCCTGTGGGCCAGTCCTGCGCTAGTATCCCCTCACTGGGAAACCCATGCAGAGATGATGGGCTGTCCTTGCTCTGCCGCCAAGCCCAGCTGCAGAGGGACCCTCAGCCAAAACATCTCTTCATAGGTACTTGTTTATCCAGATGGGAGGGCGAGGGTGAAGCAGCAACCCCGTCACCCGTGGGGGTGGCAGTGCGTTGCCACCAACTACCAAGGTGTGTCCCCAAATCTGTTAATGACATTGCCCGCTCCCACCCTCAGCGAGACAGCACGGGGATGCTGGGGCCTGCCCATGTGCTGGGGACACGGGGGCTGGGGACAGCTGGTCCCCACGCCCCGGGGATCCTGCTGGAAAGCCTGGTGAGGAGGCTGCCACCGTGCACTTACATTTCCGGTAAAATTCATTGTGTGGGATGCGAACGTCAACAAGGCCCTGGAGGATCTGCAGGGAGAGCAGAGGAGAGCTGCTGGAGGGGACCCATGCCCTGCACAGGGCTGAGCGTGCCCAAGAGCACTCAAGAACAGCCCTTGCCACCTCAGCAAGTCTGGCCCCAGCATGAGCTTCTTCCTAAGCGTGTGGGGCTGTTGAAACCACGCTTAAGCAACATATATTTCAGCAACAAGTAATACTGTCTTTTATGATGCAGACCCGATTTCTGCCCCTGGCCAGCAGCCACCTCAGCCATGACTGCACTTTTCCTCCTTCTTGTATTCTTTTGCCAAAACCACAAAAGGTCTTGGCATTACCTTACATTTTTTTCTTACTCTCCAATCTACTCACTCCAGACTTCCTAAGGAAAACTAGTTTAATAGCCAGCCCCTCACCAAGTTCCTCTCGCTCAACAATGACGCAATTAACATTTCCATCGCTTTTAGTTAAAAAGCAGCAAACAATTCCCCTCCACATCAGACAACAGCTGCCTTAGTTATTTAATGCTTCCTGCCAGCCATATTTGCTAAAAAACCCTTCCACATCTCAGCCTGCTGCCAAAAACTTCATGGGAGGAGGAATTCCAGCAGGCACTGCCAGAGGGAGCTTGGAAAAGAGGGTTTGAAAGGAAAGTGCTGGACAGATGGTGGGAGTGGGGCTGGGTGTGTCTCACCTGGGTGATGACAGGGTTGGCAGCTCCAGCTCCACTCCCAGCATTGCCTCAGCTGCCACCATGCAGGCTCAGGGAGAAGCAAGCCTGCTCATCACCTCCAAGCCCCCCTTTCCCAGCTGCCACAGCCAGCGTCGGCTTCTCACCTGCTGTGGCACCTTGAAGCGAACGTAGGAGCAAAGCTTCAGCATATCTGCCATCTCCTCGGGCGTCGAGGGGATTAAAGGGATCCTGTCAATGCGCTTGGACTCCTGCAGCTCCCGGAGCTGCTTAATGAACTTGCTGTCAGTGGTACTTGGCAGGCCTGGGTGAAATGAGAAGGGGTGAACCAGCTAAAACCCAGATGAGATCCCCCCAACAGCCCAAACAAAAAACCATTTTTGTACCAACCTCCCTCACCCCTGCCTCTGGCTTCCTGCCTGCTTACTGTTTAAAAAAAATTTTTAAAAAGAGGGGAAGAAAACATCTGTACATACAGCCACTTCAATATGCATCCAGAGATACCCAGCCTCCCTCCTGCTCCAGGGCTTGGCACCACCAACCCTGCAGGCTGGCACGACACGAGGTGTAGACATGCATGACTACTTCAGCAAAAGCTATAGTGATTATTTTTATGTGGTCAGCGGATGCAAACACTAGTGCCCAGCCTGCCACTGCACAGGGTTGGACAGAAAACTTCAGCAGCCCCATCTGCATGCACCACTGAGGAAAAATTCCCCAGCAATTTAATCCCAAACCTTTCTGCATCCCCCACACAGAGGTTTCACACCCAGAAACAGCCAAAGAGGCAGTCGACACCTCTCCCAGAGGGGACTGGAAACCTGACACCCCCAGAGCCTGGTAGCTAGGTAACATTCGCTTTGTTTCACTCCTCAGTGCTTATTTGGAAGCTGCTTTCCTTGCGTGGGAGGGGGAAGGAGCTGCTATGACAACCGGGATGCAGCAAAGCCTCCCCGGCAGAGAAGCTCCCTGCCCGCCATGCCTCCTGCAGGATGTCATGCCCAGGCCCCCCGAGCACCCTTTAAAGATCATCTTGTTCCTGGGGGGGATAGAGGGGCTGGAGGGGACACCCTGCTGACCTGTGCCCAGCCCTGAAGTGCTCTTCCCACTCAAGGCACGCAGAGGTGGGAGGTCAGAGCTCTCCGGCTCCCAAAGCCTCAGCCCTTCAGCACACCAGGGCTTCCAGGAGGCCAGAATGGAGAGGCTATTCCTGTTGCAGTCTTGGTTCCCTCTCCTGAACTGAGAGGGTGCAGACATGCCATGTAAAATGCCTGCCATCCCAAGGGAAAACGCATTTTCCTCCAGAGCAGAACTTGTCTCGTTTGCCCTAGTCCTGACCCTCACCAAAGCACAGCGGGGCAAACGCCAAAGCCCTGGAGAAGACTGGTCAGCACAAGGCTGCGGTTTTCTCTTGTGCCTTGCCAGAGATTTCCAGACTATAAATACAAATTATTTCTAAATGCTTTGCACTACACATCTATGCTACCCCCAGCACTGCCCAGGGCTTTTGCACCAGCTCCTGCTTGCCCTCTCACTGTCTTGCCTCCCCTGCCTTGCCCACCTGCAGGACAGATGAGGGTCAGGCTGCAAATATCTTCTGGGTACTGAGCAGCATAGACGCCAGCAACATTTCCCCCCATGGAAGTGCCAACCAGATGAAAGGGCTTTCTGTTCAGCTTGATGCACTCCACGAACTGGCAGGGAGCAGAAGGAGCATTGTTAGGAGAGAGGAAACAACAGCATGGGGTCAGGTCGTTAGAGAAATTCAACTCAAAAGCTTGAGGCTGGTGGCTCTGGCTGCCTGGGAAGGGAGGGAGCGACGCCACACAAGGCAGACTCATGGGGCTTAGCATCCCTCACTTCCCCATGTCCCTCATGTTCCCCACATCCCTCCGCAGAGGTGATGTGACGCTGGAGCTTTACCTGGTGTATTCTCTTAGCTTGCCCACTAATGGAGTAATCATCCAAGTCCGAGCGGGTCGTGCCCTCGTGCCCAGGCATGTCCACACACACCAAGTGCAGGTTGTTTGGCAGGAACTGCAGAAACAAACCAGGGGTGGTTACAGTGCAGGGAAACTGCTGCAAAGCCCAGGGATGGCAAGGGGGGAGCCCGGGTGGGAGCAGGGGTCACTCTCCTCCTGGCAGCCCCAGTTGCTCATGCACCAGAATAAGTCAGTTCAGGTACCAAGGATGACATGATGAGAGAGCGTGGCCAAGCCTTGCTTCCCGTGGAGGCAGCAGGTGTGTACTGCTCTGCCCCTGCAGCTCTGCATGTTATAGGGGTGAAGGGATGCAACAAGCAATGAGCATGGAGCTAAGGAGCGTGTTCCTAGCATGTTACAGCAGTCATCCCACCCCATGCATGCGACCACTGGGCCCCCACACCGCCCCCAAGCCCAGGACCATCAATTCTCAGTAAGGAGCAACATGACAGAAACGGAATCCCACCTTGACTATGGACAGCCACATGTCTTTGTGGGCGGAGAACCCATGTAACATCAGGACGGACGGTCGGTATCCAGGTCTTCCTCTATAGGAATAACAAAACTGATAGTCATCGTAGTTTGCATATCTAACCTGCATGCCCAGGGCTCGGCGCCAGTACCTGGAAACAAGGAGAAAACACCAGTGAGCAAGACAAGACCGGGGCCCAGCCACGGTATAAGCCAGGTGACAAGTCTGAAGGCAGCCACAGATTTGTTGTCTTACTAAGGCCCGTTAGGTTGGGGTTGGGCTCTCACTGGTGCCATAATGGGACTACTGGGATTAACCCTGCGCATCTGGTCCCTGGACAGGTGTAGTCCTGGCGGCCAGCTGCACTGCAGATGGTTTGTGGACACACTCTGTTAAGAACTTTGAAAAAAGACCCTAAATAACTCATTTAGAAATAGAAATGGGCCAAAATAACAAAACAGAAAATGCCCAAAGGCTGGTATGAGGACAGAGACTCAAGAGAGAGGGGCAGCCCACACAGCAGGGCAGCGTGCAGGACGGGCAGGCCAAGGGAGACAGTTCTCCCCGGTGGATAAGGTGCATCCGTCACAGGTTTATTTAGACACAGTCCTGCGTCAGTGGGAGTACATCACCCCACAGACAAGCACATCAGTTCCCAGCCAAAACAACCATGTCACCCTGGAGCACCAGACACCCGGTTCCCATGGACCAACTAGACAGCCTTTGAAAACGTATTTATACGCACACAAAGGACCAGAGAGGACCATCCTTACACTGCGTTTAGCACCCCAGAAGATAGCACGCTAACCCCAAGGCTGTTCCTCTGAAAGCAGAGGCAGACAGCTCCTGCCAGCATATGCTTGCAGCCTGCTCAGAGGATGCAGCGAAACTGCCGGCCAGAAGGACCTGGACAGAGATTATCGGTGACACTTTGGACACATGACGTGTACGTGCAGCCCAAGGCGGACAGCAGGGTTGCTTTCTCTGCGTTTCCCCTGTGCTCAGATACAACCCTTGTCAGGACAACTACTGGGCTACTCGTGGTGGCCAAGACACTGGCAAATACTTTTACATGCCGTATCAGAGTTTATTTAAGATACAAGAGCAAGGTCACCAACACTTCTGGACTGTCCTACCTCTCTGCCCACTCAAAGCTTAAGCATAGTGGAATCCTCTTTTAGCATAATCTCTTTTTCGAGGGAGTTAGTGGGACTTAAGCAGCATCTCAGCTCTGTGCTGGTCCTACAAGGAGAGGTGAATTTTTCCCTAATAAGTGTCTTAAGAGTCCTTGCCTCAAAGGCACTGGCGTGAACTACCAATGGGCAAGATGATAACATTTTTAGCAACTGATCCTAATGGATCAATTCAGCAGAAGGCAAAATAATCTGTGCAAAGCTGAACTGATCCCTCACAAGGTGTTAACTCACTTAGAGGCAGCAGCTAAACTGATTAACCCCTGTCGCAGCACAGGCAGAGCAGTTCCAGGGCCGGAATCAGCGGGACAGCCCTGGATGTCCTGCCAGGCAGGAAGGCGCATTAGTGGCAGGGAAAGCAGTGAGGCCGTGGGTGAGGGAGGCCCAGCATGACCCTTGACTGCGCCAGCTGAGGACACACAGACTGGCAGCGAGGAGAAGGAGCGGGCAGGGAATCACGGAAGAAAGGAGAACTTCCCCTGGGACCTCCCAGGAGCAGTGCCGCAAAGCTGGAGCTGCACGGGGCTGAAGGGGGAGGGCAGCACGGCATGCTGCCTGCACCTCTCCTGCCTCTGCTGATGGGGAAACACAACCATTTCACCCCTGAAAAAAATCCAGCTTGGAAAGAAACCAATAGAAAAGGAAGAGTAAGGGCAAACCCACGCTTCTCATCCTCTGTCCCTAACAAAAGAGGTGCCCATGGCACACAGGGCATCGCAGTTACTCCTGCAGGAAGCCCATACTGCCAGAAATGCTGGGAGAGAGACAGATGGGGGGAGCACACCCTTCAAAAGAAGACAGTCCTTCTGACCCCTGCTCACACGTTCTCTCCCTCACCCAAACACAGACCAACCTGCCCACAGTGCATCTTCTCTCAGCCCCTTATCTGCAACCCCAAAAGAGCAAAGGCAGCAGGGCATTCTCTACCTTCCGCTCAGCCTGGCTCCTCCAAACTCCTGGCATCAGACCCTGCACCTCCTTTGCCCTGTCCTGCCACCCCTGCCTGTGGCTGCTGAAGGCTTCACCCTGACCACGCTTACTCAGCAGTGTCTTCCAGGGATCCTCCTCGGAACCTCAGTCCATCAGGGTCCCTCAGAACCTCAGTCCCCTGGAACCTCAGTCCATCAGGGTCCTCCCTGGCTTCCACCAGCTGCTCATATATCCAAAGAAGTAAACCACTTTGACTGCCAAACCCTCTACCACCCGGACATCCATGGGGCAGCAGAAGGCTGTGACACTGCCTGCTCTCCTTTGCAGAGTGACGATCCCATCACTGGGGTTTTCATCCCACGCTCCCTCCTCTCTCAGATGCTGTGAATAAAAGGCTGCTAATTAAAGTGCCTTTAGAAACAGGCTTCATCCCGTTGCTACACCTGAGTGCTGCAGTGGGCAAACAGCTTCCTCTCATAGGAGGTCACTTGGATTTGGAAACACCCCATGAGCTGAAATGCAGAAGCCACCATCTGCCAGCAGCATGTGAGGGCAGCCTGACGTGCTGCCTGCTCTGCCCGTGCTGTCTGTCTGCTCTGCCCACACTGCCTGCTGCTGCCTGCTCCACGCTGGGGGATCAGACTCTGCCCCGACTTCTGAAGGGAGTTATTTCAGCTTTTCCTTGCAACAAACCCAGAGAGGAAAGCTGCCAGTGGGCTTATCACTGATTTCCAGGGACAAAGGAGGACCGAAGGACGTAGTGCTTGCCTCCCAGTATCAGAAAAGACAAGATTCAAGGGGATAAGGAAAAGCATCCCTCCATCTCCTCTGATGCTTCATTCCAGAAAAAAAAGAGAGGATGAGAAAAGCCTCATCCATAACCACTAATGAGGGAAAAGTCCCTGCCTGCTGAGCAGGCTGTCAGCTGGGATGGAGCGTGTGAGCCCGGGGACACCCACACCACAGTCACATTGATGAGGTGGGAGGTCACCAGACTGCCACGGCTGCCAGGCTGGTGGACAGGCTGCAACGGCAGTGCTTTTCCCAGTCTCAGTCCTGTCCTTGGGGAAAGCAACCGAAAAAGGTTTGGAGAGATCTTGCAAGCTGGCACTGCAGTGGCAGCCTGGCCAACAGCCCCTTGGCACAGCCAAACCGGTGGGACAGAGAGGGGCCTGACAGACACAGGCCTCAGCAGCAAAAACGCAATAGGAAAATGCCATTTTCTTCTCCCAGACAGGCTTAAAGCTGCACACAGCTGGCACGGCCCTGGAGGACCTCAGCTCACCTGCTGCCATCGCCGTCAGGGGCAGGGACACCCAGCTCTGTTACACCACTGTGACCTGTGTGTGTGGGGAGCCCTGCTGGGCACAGGTGCCACCCCCGCCACGCTGAGAGCAGCGGGGCTCCTGCACTCACCAGTAGTAGATGCGGATAAGCGCCGAGGGCCAGAGGAGGAATGAGGCCACGAAGGCCAGGATGGGGATAGCCAGGGTGCCGCCGGCGATGACAAACATGTTCAGCACATCCAGGTCCATGCTGCTCTTCGGTACTCAGCTTCACCTGCCTGCATTTAGGGAAGGTTCTGAGGTTAACCACCAGAAATTATGACAAGTCATTGCTAAATGAGAACTGCTGCCAGGTGAGGAGGAAAGCGGATCTGCAAGAGGCAGATATCACTCAGGAGCACAGCAAAGTCTCCTTCAGTTTTAAAACCCAATTACTTCTTCTGGTTCCTTAATGGATCTAATTATTGCAATGTTATCCTCTCAGGAGAGCACATCTCAAACGGGCAGTGAGCCTCCTAACAGGCACGGAACATGTCTGGAGTGACAGGGTACAACACGGCCCTTGGGACACTTTGCAGACATAGGAAGCACCACCCCCCGAGGGGTGCAGGCTGCCTTTCCCCCCATGGGTGCAGGCAGGGTCAGCTTCAGGCAGGCTCTATGCTTGTTTTCGGAGGCAGGTGTCCAGCTCTGTCTCTCTTCCCTCCCCCTGCCTGATTCCAAATCCCCAGCACACAACCACTGACCTAGAATTGATGGGTTGAGCCCAGCTCTCATTACTGCTCTGCACAGGCACCAACTAATCAAGGAAGCAGAGCCTATTAATGGACTTGGGAACAGAAGGAAACAACTTGGCAGGGCACTCTTTGGTGTCCAGCCCTTATCAGAGACAAATTTATCCCCACCCCCACATCCTCACTTCTGCCCCACATTTTGCACTTGCTGTGGATCACAGGTTCCCATCCCTGCTCCCCATCATAATTCAGACAGATCTCAGGGACAGCAGGTGGAGGACACTGGGAGCAAGGGCAAGCTCTCACACAGTGTCATGTTTGTCCCTGAACTCTCCCCACCCCAGGCAGCTGGGATATATTTTTCTCATTAAGAGATTAAATGCTGCCACACACACATCTCCTCTAATTCCCCCTGCTAACCAACTCATGGCTCCCCCTTTCCTCGGCACTAGCAGTTTTGTCCCACATTTGTAGAACAAAACATCCTCAATGCCTGCTCTCCCACCAGCCACTCACCCCCCATCACCACCTCCACATTTCTCTGTGCCAAGACAGTCAGATTTTTTCCAGCTTCCTGCAAGACTCCCAGTGGTGTGTGTGTGGTATGTGATGCCATGAAAGAGGAAGACAATCACCACAGTCACAGCCTCCTGCCCCTAGACACCATGATATTGGATCACACTGGACCCCCACATTACACACAACCAAGAGAAACGGTTTACAGAACCTCTGAAGCATCAGCCAGATTTGCCCTCTTCCCCAGGGAAAATAGGAATAACTGAAATTTGATGAATACTGTAAATATTTCCACCAGGCACCTCCTTAACAAAGCTAAACCTCATTTCCTCCTTCAAGCCTCAACAACACGTCGTTATTAATTTAATTAACATTTTGTAGAAAGATCCTCGATCTCAGCATGGCTTGTTCATAGATAAACTCTTTATGCAACCAATAAACCTTATCCATGGGAGCAGGGCTGCGAGGGAGCCCACCCCAGAGCACTCTCTGCCTTTTGCTATGTCACTAAAACAGGGCAGAAATCCAGCACAGAAAATCGCCATTGTTCCCATCGGTGACCCGTAACGAGAGAAGGCTGCAGGAAGGAAAAAGCGTGGGATGGTGGGAGCCCCTGTGCTCCCTGGCTCGGGGTCACCACCTCTGCCTCCACCTCCACACCGCTTTTAGAAAGCTAAACGAGGAGAAAGCCTTTAAAAAGCCTGGCTTACCTTGCAGAATTGCCCTTCTTCTCTCGGCACAAGTCCTGCTCGCTGTGGGCAGCGGCGGTGTCCGAAAACACTGTCAGAAGAGGAAAAAACCAAGGTCAAAATCGCAGTCCTACTTTTACTCCTCCCTTCAGGCTCGGCAGCCCGGTGAGTTTGGGGTATTTAAGCCACCAGCTTCCCTTCAAGACGTCTCATATTCACCTTCTGACCAACCTTTCCCCCGTTTATGTAAATATGGTCTTCTGTACAATAAAGCCCGCTTTGTGCCAAGCAGGAGCAAAGTGCAAGCTGCCATCGGAGAGGGAGCGAGAGCCGCGGCGGGGAGGGCCGAGCCCAGCAGCCCCGGGCAGGGCTGCGCGGACCCAGCGCCGCGGGCTCATGCTCGCCCTTCAGGTGATTACTGCTATTAGAACAAAGCCAGCTAAGCTGCTTCTCGTCCCCTTCCTCTTTGTCTTAAAGGTACTTTTCCAGGCGCTCTCCGTGCCCCCCCTCCGGCCTTCCCTGTGTGAGACAGGCTGAAGCGAAGCGCAGCCGCAGGAAACGACTGGGGAGGCAGCAAAATGCTGGCCTGAACTCGCTGTCAGATTTTGGCTGTGAAATGCACGGGGAACGATCAGTAGGAGCACCGGAGCCACCCGGCGTGAGTTCTGGGGGCTGCTTCAAGCCAGGAAATCCCTGAGAGCCCCCCCTTGCCAGGGCCGCAGGACCAGGGGCAGCCGCGCCGCGCTGTCCCCGTCCCGCCGGAGCGTTCCGGCACGGCCGCGGCCGCCACCGCTCACCACGTGAGCCCCGGCGCCCAATGCCGGCCGTGCGCCCCCGGCAAGCCCCGCTCAGGGCCCCGCTGCCCACGGCTGCCTGGCGGGGAGGATGCTCGGGGAGCCCCATGGCGCTTCCGAACCTCCTTCTGCGTGGGCAGAGCACCGCCGCTGATTTCCGTGGCTACCTCCGACGGAGGAAAATGTCAGCAGGCTCAGCTATGCAGTCAGGGGCAGCCGCCGTCGCCACAGTCCCCAGCACCCCCTGCCCCACCCAGCAGTGCTGCAGGGACACAGGCTCCCCAAAGCCTCGTGGGAGCACCCACGGTGGCAGTGCCCTGCGATGGTGCTTCGCCCAGGGAATGATAACCCTCCCTGCTGCACCAGGACCAGGCAGCATCACCCCAGGCCCCAGCACAGTCTTTTGCTACCAGCTAGAGAGTAGCTTTTTGAGCTACTGTGGGTTTAAAAATAAAACAAGCCCTCTGGCAACAGCCGTAAGTCTTCATACCACAGCTCATCCATCACTCTGAGGTGCCCTGTGACCAAGAGTCACAGTAAGCGGCCTGAAGTGTTGCTACTGCTTCTCCGAAGGATCTCCACGTACTTCATAAATTCACTTGCAAACATCAGTTAGGCAACTCTGATAAATGATGTGTGATCGTGATGGTGATAACGAACGCCAAGCACGCTGCACACATAGCAGGGCACAGAACGCCAAACCAGGAGCACTGGTTCCCATACTGGCAGCAACCACTAATCACCACAGCCTGCATCCCACCTGGGAGGATCCCCAAAACAAGGCACCCTAGGTAATGGGTTGCTCCCAGGACAGATGCTAAGGGGAGGCTCCACATCTTCATTTGTTTGCTACTTCCTCCCATGTCAGATTCAAGTAAAGGTTTCAACACCTGCAAAAAGAGGGGCCAAGATGTGGAAGGGGTCTGTGGGTCACTGCAGAGGACAGCATGTTGGGCACAGTCCCAAGGCCATGAGACAAAGGTATTTTTCCTCTTTCAAGCTTAGTGTGTCACTCCTGGGAGGCTGGGGAAGACCCAGCAGTGTAGCTCAGGTGTATCTGTCATTTTTTTCCGAGCCCCACAAGAGAGGCAGCAGCAGCACAAAACCCACCCCAAGGCAGAAGGGCCTTGGGTCGGAAGAGGAAACTGGCAGCTGATGCACTGGGCAGCCCCAAGGAAGGCCAGGCAGGGATTTCACAAAACAGGAATCCCACGTATGCCCTCACTGCCAGCATTCAGGCACAAAGGCTGTCCTGGGCTGTGCCCATCGGGGCTGGGTTGCACAACTGCTATTGCACCCAGCGTTTTGCTCAGCCCGTCTGCACCCAGCACAGTCCGTGTCTGACTGATCACTGAATAGCTGAAAGCTAAGCAGCACATTTAGGCATATGTTAATTTGGTTTTTTAAGATCTGAAAAGGAAAAAGCATCAACCAATTTTAAGATCTCACTGCAGAAACAGGGGCCTTTGAGGGACCTCAGTGGCTGAGGTGGGCCCCTCAGAAGCCCCAACTCACACCACTAACCGTGTAAAAAGAAAAACCCAAAACATGCAAGTGACCCTTTCCCTTGGAAACTCCTTCACCCTTGCATCCTCTGGAGCCAGAAGAATAATATTGACTATAAACGACGACATAACTACTGTTATGATTCCCCAGTGGTGTAGTTTGCTATGTGATCCTTTAGGTGCTAATCACAGTGAAGTTGTAATTTAATATTTATTAATATTTGAAAGATCTCTGTCTGTCAGTCAGCCAGCTCTCAATCCTAATCCAGCCTCTGGTGAGCCGAGAGTAGGAAATGTGCCCTTTCACCTTCATTTATTTATAGATGGCAGAAATGAGATCATTATTTCTGCAGCAGCATTTCACGAAACATACACCTCTGAGTCATTTGTATCTGTGCAACACGGCTCCAACACAAGCCAGAGAGTCTGGGCTGCTCCCTGACCCTGCTGCTGTACCCCAGGCTGCGAATATGCAGGGACGAGCCATCAGCATCCCTGCCAGCCAGCCTGCGGACAAGGTGGATGAAAAGCATGACCCAAGCAGGCTGTGCTGCCAGTCAGCTTCTGGTTTAGAAATTCATAACGTGCCCATCTTCCTCCCGGACCCCGTCGCCATCCTCATCCTGCCGCACACGCACGCAGCAGAGCGTGCACGGCACATTAGATGACACGAGTGCGCTCGGACTCAGCCGCCTCCTGGGGAGGGGGTAGGAAAGAGCTGGGCAGGGATGAGGTAGGGGTGTCCAGGGGCCACATCCTGGCCCCTGCACTCAGCACACAGCTCCCCCCGCCAAAGCATCCTCATCCGGCAAAATGACAGCATCCTCCGAACAGCAGCAGCTGAGACCATCGAATCCTTTAGTCATAAAACGGTTTGCGTTGGAAGGGACCTTAAAGATCATCTTGTTCCAACCCCCTCGCCACCAAATGATTAATTGCTGGGGGAGGGGGTGCATTTAAAGGCAAATTAATTAAATCTTTGGATGTATATTTTAATGTTTTTCTTGGATGTTGTCTTAGCTCACGATCGTCTGCTCACCCCCAGCGATGCCAGGGTTGGGACCGAGGAGACCGGGACGCCGGAACGGCCCCCCCTCCGCTCACTTCCCCCCCGGTCCTGTCATTGTCACCATCCGCCCCGCATCCCGCCCCCCCGCCCCTCACCCATCCGATA
>VZTD01004446.1:354784-448430 GCA_013397725.1 Rhagologus leucostigma
AAGGAGTGCGGGGGACGAGTAGCGGGGCTTCCACGGGGATCGCAACAGGGGCGGAAAGGGGGTTGCAGTGGGAGGTCCCGTGGGAGCTGTGATGGGAATTTTGTGGGGTTGAAGTGGGGGATGCAGCTGGGCTGCAGTGGAAGTGCAAGTGGTACATAACAGAGATGCTAGGGAGACAACGTGGGGGTGCAAGAGGGGATATGGAGTGGCAACAGAGGGACGTGATGTGACTTTAGTGGGGGTGTGAGGGAGGGATGCAAGCGGGCTGCAGGGGGCGGGCAGTTACAGCAGGGTTAGGTTTGCAACAGAAATGTAAAGGGGGTGTGCAAGGGACGCACAGCAGGGAGCCAAGGAGGATGCTATGAGGCTGCAGAACTCATACAATGGGGTTGCCATGGGGATGCAATAGGGATGCGAAAAGGGAATGTGATAGGGCAGCAACAGGGTTTACATGGAGACACAAGGGTGGATACGACAGGGGTTACAACAGGGATGTAAAGGGGACAATTGTGGTACAGTTGCCACGGAGATACAAAGGAGAGTGCAGTGCTACAGCCCACAGAGAAACCTCACAGTCCCCTTGCATGAGGCCTGGGAGCAAGCTTGGGGTGGGGGACAGCTGTTCCCAGGGCTTGGGAAGGGCTGTGGTCAGGGATGTTCCCATGGAAAGGGCATAAAGGTTGAAATCAAAGCATCCCACTTATAAAAATCCTATTTCAGGTATAAAAGTAAGTCTGTCACTTAGGTTACAAATCTTTTACCTTCCCAACAGATGACACTGTTTGCTCTCAGGATCTACATTTCAACTTGCATTTTAAAATCTGCTCAGATTTTTCTTAAATCTGCCACCTGAATCCTTTTGCTATAAGCAAATATACTTTCATTCCCCCTGGGTCACATATCAGGCTGGTGTGTACCTTTAAGATACGCCAAAAAAATTATGAGAAAACTTAATTAAATTGGAAATGAGATCAGCTCCTGAGTAAATGCAAATTGGGTCAAACCCTCACCCCACCTGTGCTTTGATAAAGGATGTCCCTTTGGTCTGGCAGGCTGGGGTAGGTGAGATAATTGGTGTAAAGGGCTTTCCGGGTCAGAGTTTACTACAATAATCTAAGCTTTTGATAACATGAACTGTCAGAACAGATTTAGAACTAAAAATCAAGGGGTTTAGGTGGCCTGGTGAAGTTGAGGCTCAGCCTGATTTGGGTTTTCTTTCTCAGTCAAGCCGGGCTAAACAAAGCTGAGCTTCTGCTAAGGTGACCTAAGTGGACACGGGAGGTATTTCACAAGCCTTCAAACATTGTTTGCAGTCGTAGTTGCTTGTTCAACTTTCTCATGCGTGGCCCCAGGCTCCCGCGGGACACGTGCAGGGCAGTGCTGACTCACTGCAGGGATGGATTACCCACCCGCTGGTTATCCCAGGCCACCCTGGATACAGTCATAGCAAATGATGGCGCTTAAAATAGAGAAGCTGAAGCAGAGACCTGCGGTGGTTTTATGTCGAAACAGGGCATGAGCTAAGCAGGGAACTCACTCCTGCAAGCTCGGTGTGCAGCCACAGGGCAGAGTCGCTGAGGGTCTCCTTTGGTGGTGACGGGCTCCTCTGACCCAGCCACTGCCAGGACAAGACCACAGCTCCAACAGGTCACAGCCCTGCTGAGGGAGGTGCTTTGCAGTGCTGTGATCACTTTGCCAGGCAGGGGCTGAGGCTGCTCCTCTGTCCCAGCACAGTGGACGAGATCTTGGGCACTCCGGATGGCACGCAATGGGGAGAGCGCAGGCCACGGCTGGGCTCCCTGTGCCCACAGAGAGCAGATGAGCCTCAGGCTTCAGAGAAGCCCCAGCAGCTCCCTGGGCACCTCCTTAGGACCATGGAAGGCCTCATTTGGGGTGGTTGCAGTGTGGCAAGCCCATATTAAAAAACAGTGCCTGCACTGACTTGCCCCATGAGTTTTGTTTCTTTTCTCAGCCCACAGACAACTCATCCCACAGCTGTGGCAGCTGGTGAGGACCGAGTCACCCCCGCGTCACCCTCCGAGGCTGCTGGCATTTCGGAGCCCAGCTATGTCGGCCCTCAGCCAAAAATTACTCATTCCTAATGCCAGTGTCGGGAGCTGGGCTTCCCACTGGCACAGGGGCACAGCTTTGATGCTGTGAGCAGGACAGACAATGACCACAACAATGACTTATGATCCAGTGAGAAACAAAATGTCTCTCTAAATCAGACCAACCACATGATAAAAAAACATCACAAATAATCAGAATTAGCTGTCCCATGGCCCTAGAAACCAGGCAACGAGACCTTTATGTGAACAGTCTTCTTTTCCATAGGAAGGTGGAAGCTCTCGCTGGATTCAGTCCAGGATGGCTGTGGAGAACTCTGGCTTCTGCCTCACAAAGCCAAGAAGCAGCATTGCTCCACTAGGTGAAAGGTTTCCATATTATTTTCCACTGCTGGGCGATGGATCCCCAGGGCACGTGGTGAGGCTGTTTGCAATCATAACAAGTGACAGCACGCTGCCTTGGCGGGGTGAATCATCTTCCCAGGGTGACTTGTCCCCATTATTCCCACTGGCGCAGTGGTGGCCCTTTGGCACGATCCGTGACAATGCCCAGGGACTGTGGGCATGGGAGAGCGCCGGGGCAGGCGGCTGCACAGAGCCCACCACAGGAGCTGCTGTCGAGGAAGGCATTGCCATGCCCTGAGCCATGCCACTTTAATAACACACAGCCACCAAAATTCACCCCCCAGGACAGGGACAAGATCTCAGCTCACCTCGGTTTGCAAACAGCAGCTCTGGGTGAGCACAGGGATAAATAACTCCTCTGGGCACCACCTGGAGCAGCTGCCCTGTCACTCTTCAGGGGCTTCATTGCACAACCTGGGACAAACACAGGAACAATGCTCCTGCCTTTTAAAACATTATAAATCAAGACCTACTTGCCTAATAACAGCTTTCAATAATACTTTATTGACTCTACTCAAAGTTAATGCGTATATTATGCGCATTTTAATTACATCTTTAACTGCTAACAATATGGGTGTACTTATTGGCACAAAACCTTATTTGGTGGCTGCAATATCTTTATGGAGGATTAACTTCAAAGCCTCATTTTGTTGTCATGCATCAAAGCCTGTATTTCAGATTACCTCCTGCTCCCCTACAGCTCAGCTAAGCAGCCTCCTTCAAGAAACCGAAAACATGATGTGGCTTTTTTCCTTGGACTGCTTTGTAGCGGGCAGGCTGTCATGCTTCAAACCACTAGTTGAACAATACTGACATATTAAGTTGAAAAAGAAAACCCTATCAGAGTCCTGGACCAACAAAGAAATTGTGCCTTGACAGTAATTAATTAAGTAGAACACTTACCTTCCAGAATTATAAATAAAAGTTAAGTATCAAAGATTTGATTCAAAACATTGTGGGTATCTTGCACACCAAATACTTTTACCCTGCATTGCACTGAAATGTCAGAGGGTCACACCAGGACAATTATTGCCATTATATCGGCACTGAAACCACTTCCCAAATGACCAAATATAGCCTGAAGCCCAGCTATGAACTTTACCAATACAAAATAGCCCAGGTGCTTTGCTACTTATTAACTTGAAAGTCCAGGAGACTGTGATAAAATACTCTGCCTGATGGTTGTGATAAGGTCACCAAGAGCCCAAAGGTCATTTCATTTGCCCAAAGGAACCTACTTTTATGGTGATGCCATCTTTGGGGCTGGCCCTTCCTGGACCTCCCTCTGCTGCAGCGGATGTTGACAGAGCAGCAATTTCTGTAGAAATGGTAAAAATCAAGAAAAATGCAACACCTTAAAGCCTGGTATGTGAAAGGGGAGGCCCCTTGTCCAGAAAACAGAGCTGTGGTGGCAGCCTGGGGAGCACCAGCCTAGGGGTGTTGGTCCCTGCAGTGCCCCTCACACCCAACATCACCTCTGCCCATGCTGCCCCTGGCTCCCTGGAGCCAATCTCTCTTTGGGGAAACAGGCTAATGGGGATGTTGAGTGGGGCAGCAGGGACACCCCGATGGACTGGGGCTCAGGCAGACCAGGCCAGCCTTTGTACCCTTTGTTGAAAGGGCACAGCAGCACTGCTGTCCCCAGCAGTGCCAAACCCCCGACCAGCACACAGACACCACATCTTTCCTACAGAGAAGAAATGAAGCTTCAGCCAAGCACCGAGCACCCCATAGGTGCTCCCCCCTCACGGAGTATCCCGTGAGTCACGCTGCCCTTCAAGCCCAGAATAGGCTTCCTCTGCCAGAGCAGAAGGGGATGTGGGCTGACCCTGCAGTGTCTCCCTCCAGGCCTCCCAGGGAGGCACAGGAAACCTCAGAGATCCTCTCAGTCCATCTCTGCCAACAAAAATAATTCTGTGGGTTCCCTAAAGGCAGCCAGGGCTGCAGGCAAAAGGAAGCAGCTGCGCCTGAAGGGAGAGGAGGAACCCCCACATGGCTGTGGGACCCTCACACCCCACTGTCCCTCGGGGACCCTAAGCAGGCGTGTGATACAGGGACACGTCTCACCCCATCCATCCCACAGCACCTTCTTGGGACTGGGAAGAAGATGGAGGGCTGAGTTGGTGCTCCAGAGGTAGCGACACACCAGCCACAGCCCCCACACACCCAGGACAGGCTGTCAGCTAAGCTTCGCCCAAGGGGCCTGGGCAGCACCTTCTCACTGCTCTGAGCTCTTGCCCAAACCGGCTCCTGCATTACCCTCAGCTGCCTCTTTTCCCCTGGGATCAGGGAGAGGCTGAGGAGGGGCTTTATTAAGGAATGTTCCACAGGTGCTGCTCAGCTGGAGAGGGTGTTTCTCACCTGGCATCATTCCAAGTGAGGACAAGAACCTCAGACGGTGTTGGTTTCACCAGCAGCTTCTTGTGCAAGAGCAGGGCAGCCCTGAACTGTCAGTGTTCATGCACCCACATCGAGCATGTTTTATGATCTGATAAGGAGCAAAGAGGACACGCACAGAAAGTGCAGTAAACAGGGAGTAAAGTGGTGCAGAAAGGAACATGAGCTCCCTGTGTCATCCCCCCATAGGTCGACTGGCTGCTGTTTGTCCCCCTGATAATGCCTGGGGTGGAGGAGAAAGGGGTAACTGATAAGCCAGGAGCCCTGAATATAAACACAGCACTGACAGCCACAGTTCAGGGTCAAAGCCTTCATGGGCACCGTAACAAACACTTGCTTTTTGATGCCAGGGCAGCCAAAACAAGCCTGATTTTGGGGAGAGCTCTGGGTTTCGATGACTCCGACCCTGAGGCTGCAGCTGCTGTTGCAAGCATTTGGCTCAGGCTGCGCTTTTAGCAAGGTTAAGCTGGAGATTTACACCCCTCCAAGGCTGTCACTTCCCTCCCCTCTCTCTTTATTAGTTTCTTCCAGAGCCTGTCCTGCCTGGGGACAGCTCACTGGAGAGCCAGAGGAGAGGAAGCACTGTCTAAGCCTTGTTATTTTGGAGGATCACCTGCCCACTCCCCAGGTAGCTGTGTTGGTTGGCAAACACTGGGGTAATGTGGTGACACGTCCCTTGCTGGCAGCCAGTGCTCCAAATTCCTATAATGCCAAAAGGTGCCTATTCCAACACCTGCAGCACATTCCCTGGAGAACTTGCCTCCCCAGCAAGGCCTGGATCCCATTGCTTTCAGCTGTGCCATGACTTTGGGAGCCCCTCCATGTGCTGTGCTTTGTGCTGTCTCCATCTGAGCCTGCTCAGTTGGTTCAGTGTTGGCAGCCAGGCCCTGGTGCCTCTGGATCTAGACCTGCTCGGGCAGCAGGGTGCAGGCAGGCTGGGTGTTCCCAGAGAAAGGAAGGAGGATATGAAAGCACCCTGTAAGCACAGGGGGGAAAATTCAAGACACTTAAAGATGTCATTTAGTTTGACCTCTTGTTACACCTCCCACCATTATAACTTCATTGAGGGCCAACAAATGTGTCTCTGGCTGAGGGCTGACACGTGGTGGAGAACTGAGGGAGGGTAGGGGCAGGGTTTCCTTGCAAAAAAGCCACCTCAGGGGACCAAACCATCCCACCTGCAGCATCCTCACTCAGGTGTTGTTTCAGCCAAACTCGTGTGTCCCCGTCCACCACACAGCACAAGCCAGGCTCATATGCATAAACCAAGACTCCTGTGCTGGGGACACTTGGCCAGGAGTTTGAGGGACAGTGCTGGGACATCATGTATCTTCCCATGGCTGCCTGGCAGTCCCTTCCAGTGGGCTTCTAGTGCCCTCCAGAAATCCCAGTCTCCCCCACTGCTGCTTCCCAGACCCTTTCACCATCCACCCCATCCGCCTCCTGGTCTTGACCGCCGGCCTGGAATGGCCCAGGGAGCCTGGTCCTTGTCCAGCACTGCTGAGAGTGGCCCCAGCTGGTGCCCAGTCATGGCAAGCATCCCACAGCTGGTGCCTCCTTGCGAGGAGGGATGCTGGGTTCTGGTGGAGCGACTGGTCTGCCAGGACTCAGAGGCTGGCTCAGAAGAGCCTGTTTTCCCCCCAGGCAGAAGTTCAAAGTCTCCATGCTGCTTTGTGCTGGGAGATGGAAGGGAAGGAAAGGAGGAAATGGTGATTCCTGTTCGTGATTGACACAGCTGACTGCTCAGTTTGACCTCCCAGCCAGCCACAGAGGGACGGATGCATAAACACACACACATACATATTTACAGGCACACTCGCAGCGACTCATTTTGCCCAGGTCCATGAAGATGTTGCTCTTCTTCTTGCTTTCACTCTTCCATTTCACCCCATCTCTGAGCCTAAAAATCTGCTCCTTCAATGTGAGGTCTTTTGGAGAAACTAAAATAGCCAGACCTGAAGTCGTCGATGCCGTGGTAAAGGTACGTTCGTTTGCCTGGATGAGACAGACACTGAGTTTTCCAAGGGTTTCTTAGATGCAGAATCTTGCACTTTATTTGTCTTTCACAGTTAAATATCAAGTAAAAAAAAAGAGTGAATTACTTAAAAAATATCGTATGCTTAAAGTAAAAATCAGCCTGTGGTTGAACAGAATGTATGTTGTTATTTCAGCCTTCATGGGAATATAACAGAAACAGTATTTGCTGTTTCCTCTGCAAACTGAGTTAGGAAAGGCAGAAAACCTCAGTGCACAGTAAAAATAATTTTCACTTTGAATCCACAAAGCTTTGTTTTGTGATACATTATTTACCTTCTTTATGTGCTGGTTATTACCAAATATTCTTGTCCAATTAAACGGCTAAAATACTTAGCAAATAGTATCTGTCATGTTACAGTCTGGTAGAAATCTGAAAAGCCCAATTGCTAATTTCTGTAGGTAAACCCTCACCATCAGGCTGCCTCTGCAGAAGCTGAAGAAAACCCTGGTTTTAAAAGGAACCACCTTTTAGACTTGTAGCTTTGCAAATGCCCTCCAAGATGCCACAGTGAGGGAGGACGTGGGGCTTGGTATTGGTGGGGTGGCTGTGCATGCAGAATGGCACCAATGAGCAATGGCACCACAGTTGGGTTTATTTTAGTTCCTTTTATTGCTAACTGGCAGAGAAGAGTGGTTTGCTTGGCTTTGCGTTCCCAGACCGCTCTTCCTATACTGTCATCACTGTGGGCAATATATACTAAATTATGGGGTAACTTAGATAACTGTGGGTAAGTTTCAGGGGGCACAAAGGGGCTTTTTTCTTGACAAAAAGCACCCACAAAGTTTAAAAAACAATGAAACCAGGGGCAGAGGGAAGCCCCTGAGAGTGTTGGGCTTTGTGTGAGCTGGGCTTTCCCACGAGGAATCCCAAGAGTAGCTGTGGGAGCTGAGCCTGCAGCCCCTCTGAGGTGTGCAGTCCCCTGGTGTCGGGACCCCGTTTTCAGACAGGGCGTTTCTTCGGGCTCCAGGGGCTATTTCAGAGGAACCTGCAATGAACTGAGACAGGTGAATGCTGACTGTGGGGAAGGAGTGGGGCGCAGCGGAGGCAGCGCCCCAGCAGTCGTGGTGATGGTGGAATCAGGCTCCTAGCAGGGGCTTTTGCTGCTCCTTCCCCTCCACACTTCCGCCTCAAGGTCAGATGCCGAAGTTTTCCACTAAATCTGAAACCGTTCTGCTCCCAGGTTCCCTCTCCCAGCTCCTGCTGGGGCGTGCAGCAGCTCTGAAAGCAGAAGAGCTTCGTTCCAGCTCCTGCTCCCCTCCCACGATCCCAGGCTGGGTGCCACTTCTTCCACAGAGGACTTCCCCCATGCCTGTAACCACTTCTTTCTAACCCCTTCCTAATCCTCTAAGACCAGCCATGTGCAAACTTCCTCCTGCTCCTTCCCCTTGCAGATCATTTCCCGCTGTGACATCATGTTGCTGATGGAAATAAAGGACAGCAAGAACCGTGTTTGTCCTCTCCTGGTGGAGAAGCTCACCAGGTAGGGTGGCCATGGGCAAATGGACAAATACTGGGAAGAGCCTGTGCTCTGCTCAGTGTCACCTTAGTGGGGCAGGATCTGGGATCTGGGCTCTGTCCCAGTGTCAAGGAAGGACCAGGCTCTGGCAGTCTCGCTGAGGCACAGGAGCAAAGCCAGTTCCAGACCACTGCAGAACACATTTTAAAATCAGTATAACCAAGTTAAATTCAATTTGATACAGAGAAGTTCCCGAAGGAGAAAAAAAGGAAGGGGAAATGCCCTCACCGGGCTGGCATCAGGCTGTAGCAGGACAGCCACCTTCCTGCAGGGCTCGGAACTGCTTTAAATTAGGGATTGCCTGCCTGGAATGACAGTCCAGAGGAAACAGAAGCGTTCGGCTGGCTGGACATGAGACCCAGCTGAAGGAAAGACAGAGGCTGCAATGAGCCGGGAGAGGGTGGAGTGAAGAGCCAGTGATGGAGCAGGGGTCCAGCTCTCGAGAAGGGTTGAGTGTCTGTACCCACCTGCCTCTGAGGTCAGGCGGGCAACACCCAGAGCCTTGGGCACAGGCAAAATTATCTCCCTCTCAGTCCCTTGTGAGTGCAGAAACAAACTCAGGAACACCACTTTCCTTCCAGCCAGCGAACAGGGCCAAGGGAGGAGTACGGGTGCGTGGCCAGCGAGAGGCTGGGAAGGAACAGCTACAAGGAGCAGTATGTCTTCATCTACAGGTGGGTGAGCCCCTTTTGCCAACGAGCAGCCCCCTCCCCTGCCCTCTGGGGACGGGCTGGACATGGTGGTGGCTTTGCTCTGAGGGAGCCGGAGAGCTGCAGGCTGCGCGGGCGGGTTGTGCTGTGCCTGGACGTGGGGATCATCCCAGCACAGCCACCGGCGTGGCTGTATCCATCCCAGACTGTGGCCTGGGGCCCAAGTGAGAGCACGGAGTCAGTGTTAGACACGGCCCAGCGAGCCACGAGTGTGACATCCCCCATCCTGTTCATTCTGCTGCAGGCAGAATCAGGTATCGGTGAAACAAACCTACCAGTACCCCGACACCCAGCCTGGGGACGAGGATGTCTTCTCCAGAGAGCCCTTCGCCATCTGGTGGCAGTCTCCCAAAACCGGTGAGGTGTTTCAGAAACAAGTCCCTGTCCCCCCGTGGGTCAGCCCGGCAGCACTGGCTGGACCCGAGCACTTCGGAGGGCAGGCTCGAGGGGCTGCAGCCGGACCCCACGCTGCTTTTGCTTCCAAGAGCAGCATTTTGCCTTCGGGGCCGCTGCCTCTGGGAAAGCCCACAGCCCTGCACAGGCCCTGCTGGGAAAGCCTCTGCTGCTGCCATGGGCAGTGGTTGGTGGATGCATTCCGTGCTGCTGGCGTGGCCTGGGAGCAGTTTCTGTGTGGGTGCGGGGTCAGGGTTTGCCTGCACTGGCACAGCTCAGGCCCAGCTGAGCGCCTGGAAGGGGACACTGCGACCACAGAGATCACCCTGGTCCACAGCCACAGCAGAAGCTGTTTCTTCCTCAGAAAAACCCCCTCCTTGCTAGTCAGTCTCTGTTTCTTTGACTCATTCTCTGTTTAACCATTACATTTTTCCTGTTCTTCTGCCTTGTTTTGAGCTGTCGGTGAGTTTGCTATTATCCCTCTGCACACCACACCAGACACAGCAGTGCGGGAGATTGATGAGCTCTATGATGTGTACTTAGATGTCAAACAGCGCTGGAAAACCGAGGTTGGTTGCCACATCTGTGTCACTAACAGGGCTTTGGTACTGAGTCACTGGCCATGTGATTCACTATTCAGGGCTGAAAACCTTAAACCCATTGATAATGAGCCCCAGGTTTTGAGTATCTCTTTGGTGTATTTTCATTGAGTTCTCCACATTTTATACAGTAAACCTGATCACCTAATAAAAACTATTATCAGCATGCCCTGGCATGCCCAGCGGAAAGGAGAGGCCCCACTGCATCCATGGACCATAAAAATCCTCATTCTTTTGAAAATCCATCCTCACGATTACATTTGGAAACTCTCCTACCTTCCAGAACTTCATCTTCATGGGGGACTTCAATGCTGGGTGTAGCTATGTTCCCCAAAAGCAGTGGAAGAACATCCGTCTGAGGACTTACTCTGAATTTCTCTGGCTAATTCGTGACAAAAATGACACAACGGTGAAGAACAGCACAAGATGCGCATATGACAGGTAAAGGGCTCCCTGCTAAACCACCCGCTGGTTATGGCTCTCTGAGAGAAAAATTCTATCAAAAGGTGGCAGTGACCAGCAGAAAAAACAAATGTACACGAGGCCATCGAAGATAAAACAGTGTCCAGGGGAAATGTGATCCAAATGCTTCTAGTCAGGAGCACAAAGCCCTCTGCAGACCAGACTGGGCAGGATTTACACAGAACCAGCCACTGGTGTGGCTCCGGGGAGGACGGATGACAGGACAGCCAGCAGCACTTCTCATCTGCAGGGAGCCCTGCAGACACCTGGCAGGAGGTGCTGCTGCCTTCCCCATGCCAGCTCTGCACCGTGGCTTTTGCTCTTATGTTTGCAGTTTGGATTGACAGATGCACAGCGAGGTTCTGCTTGGGGAGGGGACACCTCACCTTGCCCGGGACATGTGGCAAGTCCTGCTGCTGCTGCAGCTCCCTCGGCAGGGACAAGAATACATCGGCTGTTAGAGCCCAGAGTCCTCTTGAAGGACGAGTTTCTGGGTCTGAGCAGGACTTCACTGATACTCCAGTCGCTGTTGTCCTGTGATTTTCGTATCCAGAGCAGGGCTTTGAAATTTGCAGCATTGCTGGGTGGGTTTAGACAGATGTCATTTAATGTTGGCTTCAAGCCCAGTGCACACCAAGATATTTATGTGCTTCACTGCCAAAGAGGCACCTAAAGGAGCTGACATCCCTGGGTGGGCAGCCCATGGGTAAGGACAAACCACACATAGCTGTGACTTCATCAGAGCCACGTCTCTGGCCACCAGCTCAGTGCAGAGTGGCTGCCACAGGTCAGGCACCCCATCGCAGCACCCCATTCCCTTACTCCTTGCAGGATTGTGGTCAGCGGACAGAAGCTCATCCAGGCTGTGGTGCCACACTCTGCCAATGTCTTTGATTTCCTGGAGGAGTTTCAGATGAGCGAGGAGCAGGTAGGCACAGCACAGCCTCTGCAGCAGCGGGGAAGGGCTGACGTGGGAGCACAGAGCCCGCAGTGTCCAGGCAGTGCTGAAGACAGACCTGGCTGTACAACCAGGTCACCGGTGATCCTCACTCCCAAACTGATGCAATGCTCACGTGCCACCTCTCCACGTCCAAGCACTGCACATCCACTTTCCACCCAGGCAGGGCTTGGACAGAGTGTGGGCGGGTGGCTCCCAACCCTCTGTGCCTTTGTCTTGCAGGCGCTGGGGGTGAGCGACCATTTCCCGGTAGAATTCGAGTTAAAAGCAAAAGGTGGCTTCTTCAACTGGCTGAGATCAAAGTTTTCAAGGAAGAGGAGACCAAAGAAGAGCCGCCGATCAAGATAGTGAGCGTGCTGAGTCCTTGTACACGGCACAGAAATACACAGATGCCAACAGATCTTGTAGAAGACTGGTGTAGATATACTCACGGCAAGCGCAATATTTAGTGGGGAAAAAACCCCCAAACATTTTGCTGAAGTTCAAATATTTTGAGTGAGAAGGCAAACTAAACCTTCAGGTTGTTTTTTCTTCATTGTGTACAGAAATAAATCAGCCAGAAGCAGCACACTGTACTGGTCACAAATGTAAGGAGCTACTGCAGGGCTAAAATACTTCTGTGTGCTTTACCTGCAACACCTGAAGGGCAGGGAGCCACGTTCCCGTGGGCTCTGGAGCTCTGCCATTCCTCTGCAGGGGCAGAAGGATTAAAAGGACCTTTTTGCATCATGTGTGTGTGTCTGTGTGTGTTTTATGCTTCAGAGCTGCAACCAGCGGGACGTGAGTCTGTACCTGGTGGTTTGCAATGTAGAATGCTGCTGAATTTAGAGTATTTCTCAGTGAGGGGTTTAAATTGCTCACAGCATCCAGGGATTGGGGAAAGACAGGAAGAAAAGACAGAGGGACAGGCAGTGAGAGCCCCTCTTCTGCACTGCCCCAGCTCGGGGCAGTAGGAAGCTGGTGGTTCTCACCCCTGCCCACCTGCAAACCTCAGGTGAGAAGTCCTAGGGATCCCAGGTGACACTGCTGCCAACAGAGTGTCATAAAATTCACATTAAAATCTGATTTCAGCATCCTGACATGGAAGTGAACTGCATCCCTCCCTCCAAAAAAAAAATCTCCACGGCAGCCCACAGTCCTCTGATGAACCAGACTTTAATGATGACTATCTAATGTAATGATGCAGCAATCTGTTTTCCTAGCTCAGCCCACAGGCTGTATTTAATGCAAACCAAACCCTGTCACACAGATGGCATCTGGGGAGTGGGAATAATCCAACTGTTAGTAGAGACAAATATTCATCTCCCTTCATCAATGCACCCCAGGTTGCCTGCTGAAGGGGCAGGGAGGGCAGGCGAGTGAGAGAGGCTTTGTGGGGAGAAACAGTTTGGCCTTTGTGAAATCCACTGTTCAGGGAGAAGAATTTCAGGAAAGAAACTAAATCAAGAGAAAATTATCCCCGAGGGGTGTGTGCAAGGCAGACAACAAATCCTCCAACTTTCAGTAGCAATTAAACTTGAAATGATCCAGCATTTCATATGCTCCCTCATTTATACTGCAGTCAATGCAAAGGAAAAAGCCAGATTTAGAACAAATATTTACATTGGGATTTTTATAGAGATGCCACCGTCTGGCTGACATCAGTGATGGTTCATGTGAAGGCTGAAATCAGTCTGAGTCTCTGCACTCACATCTTGCTCCTATGTAAGCACTTTCTGTCTCCTGGCTTTCAGAAAGGAGCAGTGCACAGAGAAAGAAATCACCCTCCAGAAAAGCAATAATGGACATATTCAGTCATGAAAGAGATGTAATTACAGCTAAGTTTTACTAAAAATATTTGTCCTTATTTGCAATATTGGGTATAGCCTTTTATCCAGCACTTGAAGATAAGAGATGTGGGCAGAGAGCAGCCTTGGGAGTGATGTCAGTGGCTGTTGATCAGAGCAGCATGCTGGGTTTGGCTGGGATAGAGTGAATTTTCTTCACAGTAGTTGCATGGAGCTGTGACTTGGATTTGTGCTGAAAACCGTGTTGATAACACAAGGATGTTTTTGTTACTGCTGAGCAGTGCTTACACAGAGTCAAGGCATTTTCTGCCTCTCACCCCACCAGCGAGTTGGCTGGGGATGCACGAGAAATTGGGAGGGGATGCAGCCACGACAGCTGATTCCCACTGACCCAAGGGATATCCCTTACCAAATGGAGTCCTGCTCAGCACTCAAAGCTTGGGGAAGAAGAAGGGTTCCTCTTGCAGAGATGCTGAGCATCTGACCAACAGAGAGACATCTTAACGCAAAATGATGCTCCTCCATGGAGAGCTGGGACACTGTTTTGTGGGATTCACAGCAGAGACACAGCATCTACACTCAGCTCGTATGTTTGGTAGGGGCTGAGAGGTGTCCCAAACTCCTACTGTCAGCACAGTCCATCTCTATAGATACTCATTAGACAATATTATAATTACATCCTAAAATATTTAACGGTTCATGCCGTCTCTAGGTTTTCCCCACTGGAGATCATTACCCAGCTGTCCCAGCTGCAAAGGGGTTTTTAAGTTGTTCCAGCCTGCAGGAGCCTCAATATATTCTGCAGCCAGAACAAAGTTTCTCTTTTTGATGAATAAGGCTTCTTGAGCTTTATTTATGATCAAACAGAAGTTTTTCACTGGGAAACCAGAATTCCTGGAGAGACTTTGTCTCATACAAGCCAGGTCTCAGATCATGGCTGGGAGAGAAACAAAGAGGCTCTTCAGAAGCTGAAAACTCTGTTTCCTCCCGAGCAGCCCTGTTCAGGCAAGAACACAGAGCAGAGAGGGTTCAGATGAACAAAAAGTGCTAAGACCCCCTCAGGTTGGGGTCCTTGGGAAGCCCTTCTCCAGTGCACGGTACTGGGCATCCTCGCTTCCCGCAGATCCAAGGTCTCCACTGCCCCACAGAGAGACCCCTCCCCAGCCCACAGAAGGTCTCTCTGCCCCTCACCCCACAGAAACCCACACAAGGAAGGTTTTTACTGCCCTGGGGGTGTGAGTCCCTTGGCAGGGAAACTCCCAGGAACCCACAGCAGCAGCCCAAAGCAGGACTGCCTCTTCTCTGCAGCCTCAGTCATCTCCTCTGGATAGGTTTGTCCATCTGCACCTTCACCTGAAGACGGCTCATGTCCTGTTCCTGGCCTTGGCACTGCTCCCCGCTAACGCACAGTCTCTGCCTGCGCCACAGGGTGAGAGACCCTTTGGCCCAGGGCAAGGCTCTGCCTACCTCCTTTTGCCTCTTCTGAGCTACTGGCAGCAATGAGGACACAGGAGAGCTGGTACAAAACCCCACAAGGACCCACCTGGCTTCTTCTTTCGGGGTCTGTACGAAATCCAATCTAAACCTCCCCTGGTGCAACTTGAGGCTGTTTCCTCATCCTGTCACTTGTTACTTGGGAGGAAAGACCAACTCCCACCTGGCTACACCCTCCTGTCACGTGTTGTAGAGCCATAAGGTCTCCCCTGAGCCTCCTTTTCTCCAGGCTAAACAACCCCTGCCTCAGCTACTCCTCATAAAACTTGTGCCTCAGACCAGATGTACACATGTGCAGATGTTTGGCCACGTACAGACGTGCAGCAAACAACTGAGCTTCAGCCCCCAGAAGGGCTGTGTTGTGCTGTCACACAGCAGGCCCGGTAGCACTGATAAGAAAATGAAAGGCAGAAAAATCAAGGAGCCTACCAGTGTGATACCAGCAGCTGGTCCAAGCCTGGCTGTTTCATGGCTCCCTCAGCCTCTGGAGGGATTGTGGAAAGCACTCGTGCCCCAGGCTGGAGTTGGCCACTCACTGACCAAGCATCTGCCACGGAAAAGGAGCACGAGCGGAGCAGGGGCTTCCTGGGCAGTGCTCATGTGGCACTCTGGGGGAGCTTCTTTCAGCACCCCTGTAGCCCGGAGCTCGGTGGTCCCTGCGGGGGCTTTTCTCTGCCAAGCAAGCCTGGGAGATGGAGCACAGGAGGCGAGGGCAGCAGTGATCTTGCTCCTGCCTCTAGTCAAAAGAAAAACAATTTTAGAAATCACTTTTTTCCCCTCCATCTATGGATCGTTAAAAGCACCTGCAAGCTCCCATCGGGCCCTTGCCCAGAATAACGCGTTTTTCCCTCCTGCCCTGCGGAGCCAGGCACACATGAACTATTATTAGGGCCCCCTCTGGTGGCATCACTGTGAGTCCCGGTTGTCTGGGGGATTCCCGTGGAATTCACACCCGGACCCCTCAGCACGGCCAGCAAACCCAGCCGCGGCCAGGAATCGGAATTTCACCCTCCTCCGCTGGGAGCTCGTGGATGTTCATCACCCCGTGCTCTCCACACAGACCTCTTCCCTCACTGCACACAGCCCATGGCTCACCCCAAGGCGTCCCTGGGCCCACTGTGTTCCTAAGTGAGTTCTGCAATAAAGAGGGAGCACTTTGTTGGCTCCAGGCCTGGTTATTCAGGGCCCACAGTTATTTAACTGGGACGCGAGCTGTGATGACCCTCACGAGGCGGCAGCAGCTCGCAGGACCAGGTGCTGGCAGGTTGGTTACAGGGCACATCCCCCCAGGGACGCTGTGGTGTCCCTGCCATACCTGCACCAGGAGCACCAGGGCAGCTGGCTTGGTCCAGCAGAGACCACAGCCTTTCCTGGCTGTCCAGCCCCTTGGGATGTCTTCTAGTGACTGTGCTTCTGCTCTTTGGTGGTTTGTACCTGGTTTTGGGGAAAATGTGAGGCTGTTCTGGCACCAGTGCCACCGTGCCCTCTGTCACAGATGCCACTGGCTCCTTCCTCAGTGCCAGGGGAAACTGCAATTTGGATCAGAGGCTCTTTGTGCAACCACAGAATCATAGAATATCCTGAGTTGAAAGGGACCCACAAAAATCATCAAATCCAACTCCTGGCCCTGCCCACAACAACCCCAAAATTCACGTCATGTGCCTGAGAGCCTTGTCCAAAGGGTTTGTGAACTCTGGCAGGCTTGGGGCCATGACCGCTTCCCTGAGGAGCCTGTTCTGTGTTCAACCACCCTGTGGGTGAAAAACATTTTCCTAATGTCCAACCTAAACCTCTCTGACCTGGACTTAGCCCACGTTCCTCTCCGTCATCCTGAGAGTTCAGGGACACAACCTCTGCCCTCTCACCTGGTATAAAACCACAAGCGCCCTTTTTCTGCAGGCTGGTTTTCCAGCCAGTGTGAAAAACAAGGTTAAATACTTTGTGTGTAATTTTAAATATAGAGTCTCAGCTGTCAGTGTTTGCAGGAGCAATTTTCTGGTAGACAGAAGACAGATTTATAGGAATTAATTTCCATATTGGCAAAGTAACCAAAAATCTCCCCTGAAAAGCTCTGCAAATGCTGGCATTGAGACACGAAGGCTTTCTGTGCCTCTCCGCTGGGAGGAGAGCCTGACCCCAGCCATTTTTGGGGAAGCCAGATGCAAAATCACACCCCCCAAACAAAACAGCCTAGCTGGACATCTCTGTCAGAAGGAAATACCCCCCGGCAAGGCCAGATCCTCCATGGGGCCCGAAGGACTCAGGCTTCCAGCTCGGCAGGGATGTAAATATTTGCAGTACCAAGGTCCTGCAGAAAGGCAGCTCAGCACAGGAAAGAGCTGTCAAACATACCTCTAGGTCCCGCTAAATCATATTTTCCTATTATTTTTTTTTAAATCATATATACTAGCTTTTCATTCATGTCATTTAAAGAATGTGCTTTAAATCTCAGTCGAATTAACAGCGACAGGAGCTATAAATCCAACCTGATTTAGTGACAATATTTTTTCTAAGCATGCAATATAAATTCACAACTATGAAAATTAACTCTGAGAGTCTGAGAAATTCTGAAAAGCCATTTAAAAGCCTTTTCCCAAGAGGCCCTGGCAAAACAGCCCCGCACAAGAGGGGAGCCTGGCAGGAGGGCTGTTTTGATAACCTTCAGTGAAAGGGACCTGAGAATATTAACTATTACTGGAGGCTGTGGAGGAAAAAAATGCCACAGCCCTCCCTGCTGCTTTTCCAGCTCGGATGGAGCTGTGAAGATGTGGCACCTGGGATGGGGATGGGAATATCTCTAAGTTACTGTAACACCAGGAAAAATTACTTTTAAAAATAAACATTTGTTTAGAGGAGTTTGGGAGTTTGAGAGTTTGATGCTGAAAGGTTCAGGTACCAGGTGGGTTTGGTCCCAGCAGGGCTGGGTGCTCCAGTGCATGTTCTGCACTGCTGCTGTCAGCAGCAAAATTCCAAACACTCCTTTCTGCTGCTCTGGATGTGGACAGATGTGATAAATAAGGAATAAAAATAAGAAAAAGAGGATCCTCCAAGCCTCCAAGCTGGCACAAAGCACAAATAAACACCTGGGGATGCTGCCAGCAGCTTTGCAAGGCCCCATTCCTTGGGTGCCAGAGCTGTCCCTGACCTGGCAGAGGACAACCTGGGCAACCAGTTTCATTTGGCTCATGGGAGAGCATGGCACAGCCAGCTGTCGTAATAACAAATGGTTTGGAAAGAGTCTTTCCTCAAACAAATAAAAAACACTGTAAAAAAGCATTGTGCCATTCCCTGAATTAAGTTTCATGCAACTCCGTCCCAGTTTCTGTCAAGTGATGTCTGTTTATATGTAACCACCTTGGATAGGCTTTCACATGTGATTTATACATAGCTTGTTCCCTTTTTTTTCAGGTGAAAAAGGTGCATTGTCTGCACTGCAAGTATATTTCAATTTGGAGTAAAAAAAATAACTGGGAAAAAAAAAGTCAAGTAAATTTAAAACAAATAAATGCAGAAGTTAAAAGTGAGCAGCGAAAAAAGCAGTTTCTGGGTTAGAAATTTCACAATCTCACTTTCAACAGACAATTAGTGGGAAAAGTAATTACGGGGTTTGCATAATGTGACCAAACCCAGAGCCTTGCTAAGCAACAGCCCCAGCGCCCACATTCTCAATGCACCTGGCAGATGTCAGAGCAGGTCAGGGCTTTTTGGGGGTGAAGGGAGATCCAGCTTGGACACACAAAGTGCTCTGCACAGGCCCAGGCCTGGAGACTGACTACTGCAGCAACATGGACAAAAAAATTAAGTATACTGGATCACCTTTACCTATACACACGCACACACACGCATATATATACACACACATATATATAATGATTCAAGGATTAATTATGTAAAGATTTAATGTAAAGATTAATTGTGTAAAGATTAAATAATTTGAATTATTAAAATAAATAGCATATTTAAAATAATTTAAGTTATATTAATTACTTAAAACAGCTAAAGTTATTAAAATAATTTAAATATATATATTTAATTTATTATAGATACTCACAGCTGCACAAGGTGAAATGTAATTGTCAGTTTTGAGCAACACTCCAGTATATGAGGTATTTGCCATGCTGGCTGCAGAGATGGCCATCAGAAACACAGAGCCAAGGCCATGGACAGCCAGAGGGGGCTGAAGAGGGAACTCCAACAGGTCCCCAAACCAAAGGAGAAGGCCAGTGGGAAACCAGTGCAGATAAGACCCCAAGGTGTGGCAGGAACAAGCACAGCCCAGGGTCAGGGGTGGCTGTGGGGCAGACTTGAGCTGCAGGGTGAGAAGGACAGGCTGAGTGTAGGGGTTGTGAGGAGCTCCAGGACATCATCTCCAAAGACCCCTTCTCTCTGCCCATGGAGATGTACAAATGTAGCCCACCAACACCAGGCAGGGGGATGGAATGCTCTGGAGTTACCATCCTATGGCAACTGCTGTGCTGCAGGAACTTAACCTTCCACCACCCACCAAAATACCCAGTGAACCTCCCAGATGTGCCATGGGTCCCAGCCTGTGTTCCTGTGTGGCAGTGCCCTGGCCTGGGGCTGACCTGGGCCACTGGCCAGCAGCAGGCAGGGCTCCAGCTGGCTACCAGGGCACTGCCAGATCTGGTGCAGTGCTCCCAGGACAGCTCCGGCCAGCTGCAGAGGGATGGAGGAGTTCCCAGTGGCACTGACAGGGACTAAGTGGCCAAACCCTGCCGCAAACCACCACCAAGGAGAGAGACTATAAACAAAGAAAAAGAAGTTCAACCAAATTGGTAGAAAAGCACTTCCACACCTAAAGGCAAAAAACTGATGCCAGTCCTCTTTGTATACTGAAGAAAGTGCATCTTGTACCATTACAAGTTTACCCAGCAGGAGGCACTGGGACACCAGTAACCCAGTACACAACACACCAGCCCCACTGCACTTAGAAACCTTTGTCAAGGTGCCAAAAGCAGAGCAGAATGTCCCTCAAAGCACCGATCTGTGCCCAACACAAAGTCAGTCAGTCTTCAGCTGGCAGAGCTTCTGGGGTTAGCTGAATGTTGTTACCCAAAATCAACCCCACCAAGAAGCTCTTCCCATCGCCACCATGGGTGCTTGCTGTCCTTAGCAAGGTAGTTCTTGTGGCCACTCGGCAGCTGTCAGCGCCCGGGCCAGGCAGAGTTGGTCACTTGAAGCAGAGCTGTTTTTATTGGCAGTAACCCCAGCCACGGTAATAACCAGGGTCCATCAACTTCACAGCCAACTCCTGCTAATTTCAGCTGGTGTCATTAAACCAAGACAAGAGGCAACAGGCAAGAGAAGGCCAGACAAGAGCAGGGTGAGTGGGGACATAGGAGTTACACAGGTGAGACACTCTCAAGGTTTACTCACCCCAACAGCTGTATTCCAGGTTTTTTGTTTTGTTTAAAAACATTGAATAGGAGGCTCATGCTGACGTAGCGCAAGGCTAATGAAACACAGTTAACTATAAAAAGGAAATAATCTGATAAACCTGGGGCAGGAAAGTCCTTGGCAGCCACTGCATCTCAGGTTTCACGGGGGCTTTCAGCAGGAGAGTGTTTGGGAAAACATCTGCTGGTTTCCATGGCTGTGCCTGGAGGTGCTGGCCCCAGGTGCAGGAGACACCTTCTGCAAACAACCCCAGGGAGCCCGGGGGGGAGCAGCGGGTGCCGGGAGTGCCCTGGGATCACAGCCCAGCTGGCAGCTCTGGGGACACAGCACTGCCCCCATGCCTGGGGTCTGCACAGGGCAAACCAGCACAGCTGTGTAATGCTCCATCCACACTGTGCCCACTGCACCCTGCACATTTATGCCATGGCTTAAACTTCTGCCATTTTGTTTTAAGGAAAAAAAAAAAAAGAATGAAAAGCTAGTATACATGATTTAAAAAGGTTTCAGGGAAAAAAATTAATGGTGGTGAGGTTCCACCCAAAGTTTCACGGCTGACTGCACAGCCCATGGGCTATTTGGTCTGCCTGGAGCTGCTGTGTGGTGTAGTTTCAGTCTGAACTTTACTGACTACATATGAAAAGAATCCGATGTTGTTTTTAACATGCACATTTTAATGAAGCAAACATTTCTATTTAATAAGTTATAAGATACAATTTTACAATCCTGCATTTTATTCCAGTTTATTTTGTTTTTACTTTCTAGTTTACAATGTAGTGAGCATTTCACATTAAGGCACAGAAAAAACACAGTAAAAAAACCCCCAACCTTCCTTTATTTTCCCAATAACTGTGCTGGAGAGTAGTGCATCCACACATAACTGCAGAACCGTAAGCATGAACTTCTCCCGAGGGACAGTGACATGTCAACAGGTTTTCAAAAAATCCTACCTTCTCCAAATTGCAAAGTTAGAGCTCATCAGGAGAGTTTACTAAAGCCCCAGCAGCGGACAGCAATTCAGATATGCACTTGGGAAGTAGTATGAAGTAATCCAGGACAAACAGACAAGTTACAAGGAAGTTTCCACTCCCTAACCCTCGGCAGCAACGCCTGTTGCAGCACGAAGGGGATTTCAGGAGAGATGAGTTTGCTTCAGGCATGTCCTTGGACTGAGATACAATAAACCACCTTGCACCAAAGAGGGGTTTGTTAATTGATATTGCTATCATTGGTACTGCTATTATTGGTATTGCTAGTACTGGTAACTTCACAGACCCACCCTCCCTCCCACCCTGTGTCCCACTGCAGATGTAGGTCCCATTCCCAGGATGGCTTCTTTGCCCCATCTCAGCCACTGGCCTGGCCTGCAGCCTCCAGGGAAACCACTGGTCATCTTCTCAACGCACTGTGGTGCTCTGGACTGCAGCGACTCTGGCTCTCACAGGTGACAGTCATGCCTGGCTCGGCAAGTTCAGGGGCTTCACTTAACCCAACCAACCCAGGGCTTGTTCTTAAATCAAAAAGGGGGGGGGGGGGGGTGGCTTACCTGTAAAGTTACAGAAACATCACCAGCATCCCAAGCTCATTAAAAACCGCATTACTAGCATCATGGCCAAAAAGCTACCTGTCTATAGAGTTACAAAGCGTTAACATAGAGAGGCTGAAAGCTTACAGGAAGTCATTTTCAGTCTGCTTTTGGTTTGCTATAAAAGATAAACTTTTTCTAAATGTAAACCATTAGCAAAGCATTTTCAGAAACATTTTAAATTTGAGTGGTAAAGCTACTTATAGTAGCTTTTTATAATGTTAAGCGTTAAAATTGATCAAGTATACAAAGGCACCTATTATAGTACCAGTTTTACCTCCTTTCTTTACAGAAAAGAATTTGAACTGGGGACAGCCCAAGTCATATTCCATAACTAAAATGTAAAGTCTCCAGTCAAATAAAATCAGTAGTTAAGATACCCAATTACAAAGACAAATTCCAGTTTTCAATTAACATCTAAAGTCTTTAACATCCGCAAGGGAAATTAGTGTCTAGTCATCCACATGATTCTCCAAACATTAACAGTGACCTGGACAGTACTACAAAGGTACAATTTGAGGAGATATTAAATAGATTGACATTAGGTTGGTAAGTAGGATAGAAGTGAAATGCTTGTAAAAACAGTTACAGAGTTTATGTCTGACTATTGAAATGTGAGCCGTGTGTATCTAGAAACTGCATTTTGCAACAGGACTGCACCCAGTACAACTCTACATCTGAACTGCGAACGCAGAGAGCGCCTGACACTCAGCGGGTTTATGGAACGGTGACATGGAAGGGACTGCCAGGAATGTGCTCGTCACCCCACTTCACTGCCAGGACGTAGTCACCCCTTTCCTTGACGACATAAGTGACGTTGTACTGATGGCTGCCCAAATGCTTGATGGACACCTCTTCGCACGGTATTGTAGGTCCGTGGACGCCAACTAACAGCATGTTGGAACCTACAGCAAAACACACCACTGTTAATACTTCTGAACCTAAACAAGGCAGCGTGGCTGTACCATAATATATTGGCTCTGTAACACATGGATTTTGTTATTTTAATTCACAGAGTGGTAGCTGAGCCATACCTCGGATTAATTTGGTATAAGAAGGAATTGTGTATTAAAAAGCTTTCAACCTCAGAGGTGAGGGTTTATCTGTGCTTTTTGCCAGACCTGACAGGTTACCACTATCTAACTACAGGTTACCACTATCAAAGTAGAGCATAGGAGACATCAATGCTGCTTGTGAAAACAAGCTGGCATTGCTTTACAAGTACTTCATTAGAAGTTAATAGCAGGGGCCAGTGGACACAGCTGGCCTGTAATCCACCCACCACAGAGCTCCCAGATGATGATGATGATGAGCATCAAAAGGTTACAGGAACACCGTGCATTACACGCTACAATGCACCACAAGGGTTGCTTAAGTTCAGCAGCCTGTTTGTTCTCATGCCATAACCCTGTGGTTCTTTCAGGTGCACCTGGCTCAGATGAAGCCATTTGGAGAGGAACCGGCATCTTTACAGCCTCTGTATTAGGACTCACTTGGTGAGCACAGCATAGTATTTAGCGTTTTTCTTTAGTACCAGATCATTACCTCAAGCTCTGAATTTTAACTCTGAAAGTTGGTTTAGGGAAAAAAATGTCCAGCTAAACCACCCACCCTGAACATCCATCTGGTTCCTGTATCCATACCTGCTTTGCTGCAGTCCACAGAGAAGGAGCTTTTCTGACCCACAAAAGCCTTTGAGAGTCCTGCTCCCCGGGAAACCACTTTGCTGGCATCCGAGGTGGATTTGGGAATGGCGCTATAGCAAGTTTCAGTCGATGACCTTGTCACCGACTCTACCAGGATGGAAGAGGTTTCGTTGGCACTGCCCGGACCAACCAGTCGCTGCCCTGGAAACAGGAAAGGTTTCTCACATTCAGATTTGCTCCATCTGAAAGGCATTCACAAGGAGGTTTCGAAACCCTCCTAATGACTAGCATGCATTCTGCATCCAAAATGCATTTTTGGAGAGGAGCAATTTTGTACTTGGGTTTTTAAGCTGACATCTTCCAGCACCGCCGGCAACAATCCCATCCCAGAGCCCTCAAGTGGCTAAAGGACCACAGGAACTTCAGGATTCATTAAGCAAAGCTGGCTGCTTAAGAAGAGTTAATTGTGCTCCAATCACCAAATGCCAAAAATGACTTGAGTTGGCAGAAAAGCAGGTGCAATTTTGCAATAACACATTTTGAAAGCAGAGCATCCCAGCCTGGGGGAGCGCAGTCCCTGCCACCCTCTCCCGAGAACATCACCATGCCATAGGCACCATGAGAGGGTGCATGTCACTAGCTCAGGGACAGCAGTAGAGATGAGCTTCAGCCTGTGCTTAAACACAGTGCTGGAGAGAGAACAAGCTTCCTAAACCAGCCTTCCTCACTTCACCTAGAAGCCTCCCAGACATTACTGACCTTTGGCTAGGTGATACCTGCACCAAAATGAGACCAAGAGAGGCAACACATGCTACAGGTGAGCAGGTTTCAGGCTTTGGGGGTGGGGGGGAAATGGGTAAATAAGTCATATTTCCCTGCTACCAATGCAAGACCCTAGCACTAGGTTAGGACTTAGTATTACCCCATAAAGCTGTTTTATGGCCCATCACAGAGTCAAGCTGCCAAGCTCCATGACTACTGCTTTTGTAGCTGCTCCTGAGACCCCTCATCTAGGCTTTGGAGGTGATGGGGAGAAATGTTTTGCGTCTGTTTTTGGGCATCTAGACCAGAACACCACATTGTCTTGGAGGGATGTTTTTGCTGAATGACATGATCTGCTTCAGGCACAGAGTAAATACTAATTAGCTTTTTACCTGTAACCTTTGCCTTGAAGGGGCTGCCCACTATGTGGTTAGGTCCACCATATTTAACTCCAATTAAATAGTTTCCTGGAGCCATGGGTGTGTACATGACTTTGTAACCTTCTGGAGTTTCCTGGCAGTCCATTTTCACCTTTGATGGCCCTTCAATTGTAACAGAGAGGGTACCTGGACCAGCCTTGGTCGTGTTAATGAAAAACTCCGATTGCAGTCCTAGAAAGATGTAGCACAGTGAGACACACTCTTCCTCACACCCGACGTTACACTCGCAGCCTCAGGCATTAAATAAGGGGTAATTCGGCGCAAGATCAGGCTGCCCAGGGCTGCAGGCAGGGAGGGACACCACATCCACCCCAGCAGCCTTACACAGGCCAGCCCCAAGTGGAGCTCTGCACCCCTGGCAGCCTCCCCAGCTTCATCCTGCTCCCTCCTCCAGTTAGGTTATGTGACTGTGTGGGAGAAGGGGTTGTAAGAGCCCTTCAGGACTGAAATGGAAGTAATTTGGTATCAAAAAACTGGCTTAAAAAGAAAACGAGCTTTTCTGCTGGGCATCAGAGCCCACACCCACACAGCTCCAGCATGGCTAAGTTTGGGAGAGCTCAGAGCTGTCTCGCTGCCTGGACTGTAAATCAGCAGTGAAGGGCCCACAAGAAAGCAGGAGAGACAAGGGGCAGGAGATGGCCTGGAGGAGATGGGTGTTTGAACTGCTCGGCAACAGCACTTCAAGCAGTTTGTGGAAACAAAAGCTTGTTTAATTACAGCATCTGGTTAACACAGCTGAATTATTGCTGCTAATACTAAGCCAATGACACAATGCCAGCAATACAAGAAAAAATTAAGTAAGGCTTTCAGCCCCCAAATAATTTACTGTCAGACTCTGGCCTCAAATATTTATGATCTTTGGGCTGTTGCATGAGACACTGTTGAGGAGGAATAAAGTGCTCAGGCTCACTCAAAACCAGGACGGCCATGGGAAAGTTTACTGCTGCTGCGATGGAAGCATGAAGACGTGGGAATAAACTCGGGAGAAGTTTCTAGCCTCCCCACAAAAGAGGCTGCTGTGTCGCAATGCTGGAAGAGCCCAGCTCCCACAGAGGATTGTGCCATCTTCCAGTGCTCCAGCAGCCCATCCCCCTGGCACCGCCGGCCCGGGAGGTCAGGCATCAGCCCGCAATGCCCTGCTCAACTGGAGAGAAGTTAATTCTCAAAGCCAGCAAGCTTCACAGCTTCTCGCTAAGAGTTCTTGCTCCAGAGGCACTGCTTTTTCCTGTGCCTCAAATGAAGGCTTGCATTGTTGGAGGCTGCAGACGCTCAGCCTTCCCGGGGGGACGGTTCAGGTGCTCAGCCACTGAAACCCCTACACTGGGTCATTGTTCCAAAACGCTGCTCAGCAGCTCCCAGGGCACCGCGCTTTTGGCAGTGGCCAGGATTCAACAACGGGGCACAGAGCAGCTTTGCTGAAATTAAGCAGTCTATTTAGATTAAAAACAACCCCGAGCACCTTTATAGATGAAGAAATATTCCCCTGTCCCTGATGCATCACTGGCTGGTATTAATGAGTACTTTTGTTTCCACTTATTAAAGCAGCTCAAACTATATCTTTATTTTATAGAGTGTATCTGCATGTTTCCAAAACCAACTGCTTGGTTCCTCCAGAACAGCAGAAGCTTTGACTGAATAACTGCAGTATTTTTTTTTTCACAGTGAGAAAAATGGTATGAAATAGAACCCACAGGAGACAGCAGTGGATAGGATAAGATGAACTAGCTATTCCCTTACACAACAAAAGGAAAGAAAAATAATCAGTTATACTCTGCTATTTACCTGTGTGTGTGGCCTGAGCAAGAACACAATTAAATAAATCAAAGTGCATATACTGGAATGTGTTCATACTTTCTTACTAAGGCCACAAATCATAGAAATGAAAAAACAAACCCTAAACCCTACATTCTTGAGCTGAGAACTATCAGATGAGGCAGCCACAGCAGACAAGGAGGTGTCAGATTTCCAAGAAGAGACTGCACGCTGCATCTGGAGCATGCATAGCACACTACCAACAGAACAACCCACCTTCTCCCTAGGGTTTACACATCCTACTGCATTTCACTTGAGATTTCTTAGAGATGCAAGCACCAAAGGGAAGGTGACAGGGTACACCCTCATACTCATTTAATTAACACAAGTTAAAGAAGATTCCTTCATCTAGACAGCCAACTCAGGCATCGTGTTCACACGTGGAAGGGAGCCAGAGCATCTCTGGAGCTCAAGGGACCACCGATGTGGAGCTAAGCTAACCAGCAGAGCTGTAGCCCAGCTGCTAACCAGCAGTTCAGTGAATGCGTGTTGCAGTTGCTGATTTACAGAAGTTTTAAGTTTGTTACGGCTCAGTATAGGCTGCAGACTTGCGAGTGATGGTTATAAGACATGAGGAGCATGCTAGAAAGCAAAATTAGCCTGCACTCAGGTCAGCAGAGAATGTGGGTTAGTTCAGCTGCCTTAGCAGGTGAAGTCATGTAAAAGTATGCCTAGAAATAGGTTCTGTGTTTCTCAAAGCCCGGGTGCAAGCAGGTCTGTAGGAGAAGGGTTACCCGTGGTGCCGCTCTCCAGGCCGGATCCGTAGGCTGTGACGAGGGCGGGGTTGCCCGCCTGGCCGGGCTCACCCACGCGCACCTTGAAAGGGCTGCCCACCACATGGCTCCCGTTGAACTTCACATCGATGGAGTGGATGCCGTTCTCGTGGGGGATGAACCGAACGGCGTATTTATCTGCAAGGGAGAAGGGGCTCTTCTGACAAATCAGAGGCAACAATCCAACCATAAACCACCAATTAAACCCAACACAGGGCTGATTAGCAACCCAAGCTTCTGAAAGACTTTGACATATTTTGGTCCCAGCTTAAGTGAACTCAGCTACACGAGCTGCTAAACTCATATTTAAGCAGGAAAATGCTGTATTTATCACAGAAGGTTTTACAGCTTAAGTTTTCACCTTGTTCACTAGGACTTGATCTCAGCTGTCATCTAGTCTACAGGGTGAATTTTAGGATTATTTGCCTCGCTCTACATGCGCTAAACGTGACAACTGAATCACAGCCCAACCTGTCAGCAGCTAAGGGAGCAGTGCAGAGAAGAAAAGCAGCTGGTCAGAGCAAGCCAAATCTTACCAGCGAGCTGAGCATGCTGCTCTGACACCACACCTTTATCTAATGAAGTCATTTAGCAATTTGCTGATAGTTCACATTTTTGATTGTGCGTTAACTCAGAGGTGGGACTGATCTCCCCCAGCTGCACAGCTGCTGTCTGTTCATAGTACAGACCATAACTCATACAGACTTCAAGTGAAAAAGAAAAGCTCATTGCTGAAACAGGTGTTGAACTTTCTGTAGTGTTTGCTTATAGACAGCTTCCTTGACATTTCATGTGAAGGAGTGAGTGCGAGTTAAAAATAAACTATTAGTTAAAGATCGAAGCATAGCTTTGAAAAATAAACTTCTTCCCTGGTTAAATTCAACAACCACATCATATTTCATTTATTATTAATGTCACTGTACCTTCACTGGCAAGCCAAGACTTAAATATTTCTATCTTACACAAGCTGGGGCTCACTTAGTTCGTGAAAAGCATGGACATAACCCTGATTCAACAACTCTTGACACCAAAAAGTCATTTTCCAAGCAACGTGCTCATCCCTGGGACACACTATTTGTAAGCCAAAGGAACTGAATTCCCTATGAGGCAGCAAGTGCTTTGGAGGTCACGCAATTGTGTTGATCATCATCAAGTTGTGCTCACCTGGCTCCAGCTCAGACACATGGCACTCTTCGACAGCTCCGGAGGGGCTATGGACTTTAGCATCGATCTTGCCCTTTGCCCCGTTCAGCCTTATAGCAAAGGATGCTGGCTGATTAACTTTTAATCCAGACTCCTGAGAATGCAACAGTCAGATTACCAAATTTAAACTTTCATTTCAGACAGCACAAGATTTGTGGCAGGGAAATAACTACTTCAGCATGAGGGTTTTTTAGATTTTAAAAAAAGGCATAAAGTTGGGACTTGCATTAACTCTCAAATCAGAAGCTCTCTCCCTCTTAGGGGGTGGCTGATTCAAGAGTCACCCACGCTGGCTAGGCTGACTTTTCCCATAGTAACAGACTGTTTTTGGAAGTCAGATGATTGTGCCACATCAAAGAGAGGCAGGTTTACAACACTAGTCACCCGTTATCACTGAGGTCAGCCCTCAGTATTCAGGCACTTGATTTAAAGGATGCTTAAGCTATAGCTCCAGTTTCAGCCTATTCATTCATTCCAGATTCATTCAGGGAAAAGCCTCTGATAATCCAGTTGTCTGAAAGAGTAATATGCATGTTTATATTTGCCACAAGAGGCTGCATTTAGAACGCCACCACAAGACGTCTTAAACATGAGAAAGTAATTTAAAACATGAAACCAGATGTTGTGGTGCTGTCAGGCCATTGGTGGAAGGAGAGGCAGCTCCGCATCTGAGCCAGAGTGGTCCTCGACCAGAACAGCCCATGAAGCTATCCAGCAGTAATATCTCATGTTTAACATACTTTACCTCATTTTGTTTTCAACTAAATCCTGAAGAGGGAAATAAATGCAACTGAGTAGAACTGAGGTACAATGTATAAACAAGTCCCTGATGTGGGTTTAGTGGAGGCTGATGCTGCACAATGCACTCCGTTAGCGAATACTCAGCTTTATCTGCCTCTCCAGGACTTAATTGAAGTGAGTATTCCTGTCAAAGAGTCTTTAAATGAAACACAAGGCAAACATCAATACCACAGTGACTAATTAACGCCCTTGTAACTCCTGGTTAGAAGAGATACTATCGGATCATGCTGTCATGGTTCATTTACACAGCCGAGGTGGAGAATTCCTGCAGCCCAGGCAAACTCCTGGGGATCGCAGCTGGGACATAGCCAAAAAAAAAAACCTCAACTGAAGTACTAATCACCACTCAAGGAGGACTGAGGTACAGTATATTTAGACACAGATTCTCAGTCTCACATCCAAGCTCCTGGCTTTGGAGATTTCAGTCAGGCCTTTAATGTTACTTGTATTTTAATGCCTGTAACCACACACATACACAAATTATATGGTGAGGTTTCCAGATGAGCCCAGACTAGCTACAAAGCTGTGATTCACTCTGAGATTCACTACTCTTCATGAATCATCTGAGCTGTGACTCTGTGGTTTTGTGACATCAGCCAGAGCAAATCTGCACCCTGACCTCATGGTGGGGCCACCTCTGTCTGCCCAGCCAGGCTGCAGTGATGTCCCAGCCATGCAGCCCTGCGCTACCTCACCCATGGAAATGCAGCTCTTCATCCATGTGCCAAACAAGGAACTTGGTACCAGCATGATCACTGGTGGTTCACCTGAGTTTCAGTTCTCCTTGGCCTTCCCCTAGCTAATGGCATGGGAAACATGTTTTAGCTCCTCCAGTGCTACTTCTGGGGCCTCTTATTCCTATTTCCCAAGTGTTATCACTTGTAACACACTCAGCTGAGCCTTCCGCCTTTGAACTCTGGCTAGCCAGAGTAACCCAGGGGCCAGCTGCCAAAAATCTCTCTGGCTGCAAGCTGAGCTTGAAAACAAGCACCAATCAAGGCAAGGCTATTACTAAGAAGAAAGGACAACCATTTTGGTTTTGGAGAACAAGGACGAAATCAGTCTCTGTGGCAAGTTGTTGAGATGTTTCCTTATGTCTCACCTGAAGACTAGTGACAGTGAGCCTGCGAGCATCATCGGAGGGGGCGATGACAGGAACCAGGTAGGGGCTTTCAGGAATGTGCTCATCATTGAACTTTATGGACACCTCATAGTTGCCTGCAGAGAGAAGAGAAGCAGTGAGCGTCCTTAGTTTCTTTGAAAGTCACATTCAGTGTTGTTTCCACACGATTCGGTCTTAGGACATACCTGGCTCTTGAACTATATATGATGCACCACAAGATCCATCTTTATGGTCATCAAAGGTGATTTCTGCTTTACTTGGGCCTTCTACAGCAATAGACAGTCCTCCAGCTCCAGCTTCCCGTGTCCATATGCTGAACTCAGCTGTTGAAGCACACGAGAGCACACACAAGAGTAAGTTTGCTGCTGTGCTGCTGCTGAGTTGCAGCTCAGCTTCCTCCTAACAGACTGTAAAGTTCCACACTTGAGCGTATTTGAAGAATGGCAACTCATCCCATCGTCCTGGGAGATACTGCTTAGCAGTTTCTCCAGGAGGCTGCTGTTAGCCAAAACACTGCACTGCAGACCTGCACATAGCAGATCCTGGAGCCCAGCGAGGGCAGAGGACTCACCTGGAACACCTGTCTCTCCACGCTCCAGCCCCGGGCCTCCAGCTCTCACTTTATGGGCTCCTCCCTCACCCAGTGGCCCCACGGTGAACTGGAAGGGGCTGCCTGGCACCGGCTGCCCTTTGTATTTGACGTCCACAGTGTGGACTCCCATTTCTTGTGGCACAAAGCGGACACAGTAGGTGTTTTTGTCACACTCTACAATTTCGGCATCAAAGTTTCTCCCAGAGGGACTAGTTACCTGGGCTGTCATATCAGCACAATCAATTTCTAGAAAGAAGAGAATAAAAAAAACCACAGATTAGAAAGTGACAAAGGATTTTGGAAGCCGGACCTGAGCTCAAGTGATTACTCAGGACAAATAACAGAAGAGGCTTCGTGCGTGTTTCTGAGCAGCGAACCTGGCCAGCTGCAGCTTCCCAGGTGCTACAGAGGCAGATAAAGCGGCTGGATAAGTGCAGCCAGCTAAGCCTGGCCTACATGATTCACAGTTTCCAGACAGGAGTACAGACATTTAACAGCCAACAGGATGATCTTAAAACCCTGGAGCCAGGGTGAGCTGTGCAGCCCATTCTCCAGCCTACTGTAGACAGAATAAATTAAATTAAGGCCTCACCAGTATTTACTTCTCCATGTGTTGATCACGGTTATGCTTATTTTTAACTGTTTGAAATGACATATTATCAGTGTTTCTTCCCTAAGCTATATTAATATGAGGATGTCTTTACAACACTGAAGTTCATATTTTCCCTGCTTCAGGTACACCCATGCTACACAAGTGCAAGTTGTGGTTCTGGAGATAAGGATGTTGCTGCTTACCTGGGATTTTTAGGTTCAGATCACATATGCTTCCTACTGTTGCAACAGAGGGAGCCCGTCTTGTTCGTGTGATGCTCTCCTTAACTCTTCCTTCACCACTTATCTTCACACTAAATGGGCTGCCTGTAAGTAGCAGAGCAAGTCATTCCTCCTCTGCTCATTACACACTCCATCAAGGGCAGAAATGAAAGCTTCCTCTGACTTGTAGGGGATCATAGGGGAACTTTTATAGCCAACTAAGCAAGTCAAATACACCCACATAACCAGAACAGTTTCGGATGCTTGCTGCTTGGGCAGAACCGCCTCGAATCTTTGGGACTTATGGTCCCAGCCAGATCACACAGCCTACCCACAGTTCCAGAGCACTGGTCAGCCAGATAAGACTTCTATTGTACTAACCAAAATTTGCCCAACACTTCTACTTACCTGGAATGTGTTCGTCTGCAAATTTAGTGGACACAATGTACACGCCAGGTACAGTTGGAAAATAGGACACTTTGCAAGTTCCATCTTCTAGATCTTCAGTTTGGATCTCTACCTTGCTGGGTCCTTCAACTGCCAGTGAGATCCCACCATAACCTACAATATAGATAAGTTAGCCTCAGATTTCTATAACTCTACTCTAAATCTGACATAAAGTAGTCCAAACCCATAGCAGACACTAGTTGGTAGGTTTGTATCATAATGGGCACATGGGAGTTGCACGATGACTTAAAAATGGCATTTCCGTACTCCTCATCAGTCAGATGTTGAGGCACAGCATGCATTCAGCTCCTAAAATTCTCTGACCATACCCCTTTTATTTCATTGGTGTTGAAAAGTTATCTTCCAAGCTAAAAAGTTATCCAAGGCTCCAAACTAAACCAACAGGGAAATAAATATCTTCCTCATTTCCTTCTTGCTGTACCAAACGATACTAGAGCCAGGACGACCAAATGAAAAAGTTTCATCAGCGCCCCAGTGACAGTCCCTGTTGGTTGTAACAAAGACATGAGCCAGGACCTTACAAAGCATATTCTAAGCTAATAGCACTGTCTGTGGTTAATAACTGAAAATAATGACTGTGTTTAATGGCAGCTGCTGCTTTGCAGCTTGTGACCTCGTGGTAGCATGCTGAGGGAGGCAGTGCTCTTATATAGAGTTAATATATATCTTGCAGCATCTCAGGGTCCATTTGTGAGGAAACTAACCTGCATCTCTTGTGTCTACAATGAAGTCACACATTTCAAAGGTTCTTCCTTCTACCAAGCCACGTCCAAAAACTCTTGCCCGTCTGGCATCCCCGATCTCAGACTGGACCACCATGATTGTTACAGGGCTGTTTGGTACATGGCTCCCATTTTTCTTGATGCTAACCAGATGTTCTCCTACTTCCCGTGGAATGAATGAGATGCCTACAAAGCAGAGAAATGTGAGAAATTTATTCAGTTTTTATTCATGTTATACTTGATTTAAATGCCTTAATGACACCAAAAAACAAAATAGTGCAAGAGCACTCTTTACTCATGTTGAAATGTTGCTGTCAAGTGGACCACAAGGCCATTCATATATGCTGACAAAACCCACTCCAATCGCAACCTGGCACGTCACATGCAAGCTAAGACAAGAGGTCATTTTTCATACTTTTCTGTCTTTGGACAACTCTAGCAAACACTATCAACTACTTGGTTGGACAACACTCTTCTGGAAAGGAGCACGGAAGTCAGTCATTTTACACAGCGAAGCAAACTGGAGTAAAGGCTATCACAGTAATCTCTCAGCTTACCAATGTGGTTATTGGGCAGCCTCTTCAGAAGACAAGGCTCATCACGACCAGATGGGGCTTTAATGCTGGCCGTGAGGAGACTGAGATCAGTCTCATTGATGTCCAACATGAAGTCAGCAGCAGAACCAAGCTTAACCTGAGACCGTCTTCTGTTATCATCTGAATACATAAAGACAAAAGAGTCACAAAACATTACAAAGTTAAGTGCAGAACAAGTCAGAGGACTTCAAATTCCTGCCACAAACCAGGTTCCCCATGCTATCAGAGGTTAATTTTTAATATGAAGTGCTTCCAGAAGTTTAAACTTTATACCTGTGATCTTGGCTGTGAATGGACTGCCTGGAATGTGTTTGTCATTGTATTTGACCAGGATGCTGTAGTTCCCAGGTAGAGTAGGCAGGTACGTGACTGTGCACGTCCCATCTTTGTTATCAATGCAGCTGATCTCTGCTTTTGAAGGTCCTTCAATAGCCAAGTCCAGCCCACCTAAGAAAAAAAGTAGAGTGGCACTTGCATGAATCTTTGTGAACACCAGGTCTAAAGACTTGGTCCAAAGAGAAATATCCAGTAAAAACTGGTACTGAAAACTGAGCTTAAATGCGTGTTTTCAAAGGACAGCAGCAAAACTAGCTCAGGCCAATCCACTAATGCCACAGTTCTATTCAGTCTTTAGATTTACCTAACTCTGATTCCACACCTGGGCGTCATCCACTAGATTTAAGCTGCTTTCAGTTTATTTTTAATTAAACAAATAATTTGCACCCGGTACCACAGGGTACATCTACTGCTCTCAGGAAGGGGTAATAAACCAGTTTTTACTGCAAGTTACAGCCTGATATTTGCCTAAGTCATTTGTGTCACATCAGAGATTCAGAGTTGGACAGATGAATGCAAATTAAAGCCAATGTGCATTACACTACCAAGAAGTTCCTAGTTTAGCATAGGATGGGTTTAAAGAACTGACTTACCCTCTCCTGCATCTTCTGTGACAATGGTGAAAGTTGCTGGTTTATTTGCAACCCCATAAATTAGGCCAGGCCCATAAGCAGACACACTGCCGCTGTTGGGGTAATTGACATAGAACTGCAGAGGGCTCTCTAAAGGGAAAAAAACCAAAAAGAAGCACTTTTAAGGATGGGTGGTCTGGACTACAAGAACTGATGCCCATGTTCTTGAATGCCTTTCTCATTATGTGGTATCTGAAAAACCTTACTGTGACTGTAATGCACTTAAAAACCAAATAAGCTTCTGTTTCCATCCTCAAAAGACATCTCTACAATTTGTGCCACATTCAGTCATGGAAGAGTAAGCGTTACCCTAGTTACCAGAGATAAGCTTAAATGATGTTGTAAAGGTTCTTGTTCATTGCAAGTTTATTTTTAGCACATTAAATCAGAACATGACTCAGAGGCAGGCTTTCAGTTCAGGCACTGATTGTGAATTTTGGTAGCTCAGAATTAAGAACTAGCACAGCACATTGTCTAACTCAATGAACCTGAACTAGCAAATTTGAAGGGTATCCAAAAATGTATTTGCCAGCCTCAGATTAGCTAAGCTGGTGCACAAGAACAAAAAGTACAGTCACCAACAGCCAATAATGGTTTCAAAAAAAGGCACAGATAGGTCTTCAGTTCAAAGTCAGATTTTGCAGCTGACACAGTAAAAAGTTTGGTTCATGACAACCTTCAAGAAAGAAACATTATGGCATATCATCCTTCTATCCCAGCACAGGGTAATGGTCTCAGTGAACCAATACATCAGACAGGTCAGCACCTATGGAGGTGCTTATATCTGTAAAATGCTGAAGAGACTGAAGGAGCACCATGCATCACATCACTGAGCTCCCTACTTCAGCCTAAGTTCTCCTGCGTTTCTATACCAACAGCTGTCCCTCTCAGGCAGTGCTGAAGGTATTTTGTCTCATGTCTACACATCCTTCTACAGGTCTGCCCCTTTCTGCCCAGCCCCCCACAGCCAGCATGCCCGGAGAACTGCAGGGCAGCCACAGCCTCCAGGCGAGGCAGCGTGCTTCTGCTGGGGAGCTGGTGAAGCAAGGACAAAAGAAGAGAATGGAATGAAAGGCAGTGGTTTCTGTTTGTTAAGAAGCAGCCAGGAAGAAAGAAAGATTACAGCATAATTTGCATGTGTTTTATTTTATTGCAATCAGATGGAAGGAGTAACTATAGTATTTTAGCCAATCAGTTCTCCTCACAGTTTCGAGGTTTTTTTGCCAATGCAGTTTTAAGGATAAACACACACTGTAACCAGTAGTTTTGTTGAGCACCACGGCAGTAAATTTCAACCTGAAAAACTGGTAGTTAGAAAATTGTATGTTTCTTCTTCATAATAAAATGCCACAGAAGCTAGTTTCCCAAAACCAAAATCCATTTTAAGCGTGGCTGGTACTATTAAACCACAATGGAAGCTCTTACGTGCCAGCACTTCCTCCTTTGCTCTAGTTCTCTCTGGACTGCTTGCAGAGAAAGGGCTGCTGAATGGTAAAATATCCTGGGCAGATCTTTCCACAGCATGTACGACTCAGCCATAGAACCTCACCAGGGAGCAGATGCATCAGCAGGACTCTGCACTTGGATTTGCATTGCCTGCTTTGTCAGACTTACCTGGGATGTGATTTCCCATGTATTTTATGTGCATTTCATGCAGCCCAACCTCAGTAGGTGCATATTTCACTGTTACTGTGCCATCTTTGTTATCCACGATATCTGGTGTATCCGTCTTTCCAGAGGGCATGTGTACTTCACCTACAAAAGGCCACCATGAGAGTTACAGAAGGAGAAGCTGCCTGCTTCCCCTCTCCCACCCACAGAGAATTGTCTAGCCATTTTAAACAAGCATTTTAAATTGTTAAATTCCTTACCCACAGGCACAAATAGGAGACTAATGGGAACACTAACCAGACATGTTTTCTACTTAAGCTACATGAATACAAGGCAGTGGTAGACATCTGGCAAACAGTCCTGTGACCTTACAAACTCTACAGGCAGGGCTGTTTGCTGCAGCCACGGAGCTTTCCACAGCAAGCTGCAGAAAAAGCACTGATCTACCTCGTGGCAAGATGCTCCATCTTCTGCTGCACTTTTGAAATGGAAAGATTGACTGTTCCTTCAACTGACTGTTCAGCTGAGACAGGCCAGGGCTTGGGGTGGGATTGCTGAGCTAGGCGGCAGAGGGAACACAGGCCTTGTGTGCCCGAGCTTAGTGCAACCAGGGTGCTACTGGAGCAATGCTCTCAGCTGCCAGAACTGTAGAAGAGGGGTCACCTGCTTTGGAAAAGTTATGTAACAGGAATTCAGAATTAACTGCTTTACAGCATCTGTACAAACGAAATAATGGAGCTTATCAAAGATGCAAGTAGCTGCTCCAGAAGGTAAAAAGCATCAACAGGCCCTACAGTGCAGTAGCTCACAGCCTAGCACTGAGGGCCACAGCAGCACCAAGAATCCCCTCATTTAACTCAAGCCACTGAAGGGGCGTATCCTACTCATCCTCAGCGGGTGCCACTCGACGTGAAATTAAACTACTAAGTTGCTGGCAGGATACAAACCTCCCCCACACACTGTGGTCTAGACCACCCAGTCTGTTAGCTGCAAATGGATAAACACACTAACAAAAAGCATAAACCTCCCTGAAAGGCACTCCTGGTACCTGTTATTTCTCCTTTCCTTACAGCAAATGGGATAACCATATCAAAGGGCCTGAACCCCATGCCGTTCATGTCTCCAACTGGGACATAAGCTTCTTCTGTAACCTAAAGCAAGCAAAAAGATGGGTCACTTCAAAAGGGATGGTAGAGCCAAATAAACACTGAGCAACTCCACTGCAAGCACAAGCAGAAGAGAGTGTGCGGTGATTATTGCAGCCAGCCAAGGACTGGGCTCAACCAGAGCAGTGTCCGGCCAAGCTCTCCTTCACAACACCACACCGCACAGCAGAGCAAATCAAACACGGTGCGGATGGAAGACATGCTGGAAAAAAGTTAGAGATAAAAATGGAACACAAAGGGATGGAAGACAATGTAGCACACACAAGACCCAAAGTGGTTCCATCTGAAAGGATTTAGTTGCTTAAGGCCTGGAAGAGAAAGTGATTTTTAAATGGGGCAGAATGATTGCAACACAAAATGGACAAAAGAAATAAGTTTCACAATGCGACTCTGAACTCAAGACACTGTGATTTTACTGGGAAAACAAAGCAGTGCACTCAGGGTGCTTTTGCCAACAGTAGACATTTCAGAAGTGGAAGCTGTGGGTGCAACGATCCTCTTCATGTTTACATGAGTTTATTTGGAGACTCCCTTCAAGCAGCAAAGAAAAAAAGGTCTGGATCCCAAGAACAATTGATGAAACAGAAAGAATGAACACAATGACCAGAGCAATCAAGCAGTCCCAAGAAGCAGGCTGTCATCTGAAATGGAACACAGATGGGGAAAAAACAGCTGAAAAATGTAAAAATTGTGTACCCAAGGGCGGAATCCGGGGGGGGAAGCGCCCACTGGCTCCTGCGACCGTGCGGCGACATCATCTGCATCTACAGCCTGGGCAGGGGTAGAGGCAGGTTAGCTGTTATTAGATGCTATTCTGGCATGGAGGCATTCCCACCTTTCACAGTTCAGAACACACAGCTCCTTCTAGTTCAACACCTTCTCCCACCGTGTAGCCCTCCCAGTCCTCTCACTGTAGCAAAGACCTGGATCGAGTCAGGGAAGCTGGGAAACTGCCTTTATCCGCAGGTGCTGGGGGAAGGCACCAGCGGCACAGCAAAAGGACAAAGCCAGTATGTGCTGTTGTTGGATGCTTGGGAGGGAAGCAGAAAGCTGTGCCTGAACACTGGTGGAATTGAATATCAGAGTTGCTTTCTTATGGAACTGATGCAGCGAGGGAAAGGAAAGGTTTAAACCTAAGATGAGAGTCCCTGAGCGCTGCACAGCATGACGTGCCAGTGCGGAGGCAGGGGAGCTGGCTGTTGTGGGAAGGCTGCTCCAGCTCATGCACTTGGGTGAATGACCCAGCCCACGTCCAGCCATAGCAGCAAAGCCATTCTTCTGATTCATAGCTGGGACTGCGTCGTCAAGACACCGAATGTGTTTTCCCCTGGCGCAGCCGCTCTTCTCACCAGGCGTGCCAAGAGGATGACTTGCAAACTCCCATCTCTCCCATTAACCCGACACGAGTGGCTGGAACTGACACCCACACAGGCAGCTCCCCCAGGCTCAGCCATCCCAGCCCCTCCTGCCCATTTACACCACTGCAAACCATCCTAATGAAATAACCCACTGGAAACTTCTGCATGGATGAACTCCACTAAGAAAACCAATGCAAAACAGAAAGGCTGCTGTTTCAGTGTTCTCTGTCCCCAGCTGAGACACCCAAGTCAAACACATACTCTATCAGGCAGCTAGGAAGTGGGAATCTTGGCTGGCCAGGATTGGGCTCCCTGACCTCGAGAGGCATTTCCTGTGGTGAACCTTGAACAGTGACCAAGGGAGTCGTTTCTCTCAAGGAAATCTTCAGACACTCCTAGCAATCTGCCAGGATGACAGGTAGGAAGAGCTAGAGTTGCTGGCCCCAAGGACTTGCCCATGAGCTCCATCCGGACTCAGCACAAGTACAGTCCTGTGATATCATGGACCGAGATGCACCAGAGGTTGCTTTGGCTGAGATTACAAGACCAGGAATCGTTTTGCCAACACAGAGAGATGTTCTTCATAAGAAGGGCTTCTGTGAGCCCTGAGAGGCACCTAGTCTGCTTCTCGGGGGGCTGGGGTATTGTTTGCTAAATGTGGAGTACTGCACATTGGAAAGAAGATAATTAGAAGTAGAGGGAATTTGGCTATAACAGTTTAACTAGCACTTACAAATAATTTTTAAGTGTGAGCTAACAGTCTGCTTCCCTGGGATCTGTCAGCAGACCATTCCTTATTTTGGGGTCAAACTTAATAAAAAGTGAGAGACAGAGAAGGCAGAGCACCGTATCTGACAATGGCTAATGTAATTAGTTGTAGAAGCTGATTACAACCACCCTTACATCATTTAGAAAAAGAACTACATGGTCAGGAAATGAAAAATAAATTTCTTAAGAAAAGCCAAGTCTTCATCCTCTGATGGCTTCTATCCCGCTTCAATTAACCGTATTGCCTGCTCAAAATAAGCTCTGCAAGGAAGAAGGATTCATTAGCTTCTGCTAGCCTAATAAATGTCGGAGCAAACATTTACACACAGAGTTAACCTATCGCTAAATAAAACACAGCAGCAGGAATCTGAGTGGGAGGTACTTCTGGAGCAGAACTGGCTTACCATGACGGTGAAAGGACTGTTGGGAATGTCCACCCCACCAAAGCGGACATAAATCACATAGGTTCCTGGTTTGGCAGCGGTGTAGAAGATATCGTAAGTCCCGTCCTCATTTTCAACAACATCTGCTTCAGCTTCTGTCCCATCTGGCGTGAGGACGGTGCACGTCACTTTTCCCTTCCCTGCTGATTTGGCGTCTACCACAAAACCAACCTCCTCACCAGTCTTCACAGTGGGTGCGATTCCAGGACCTACAAGGCAATTTTCATTGCAAAAAGTGTTCAGGGGACAGTTTTCCCAGGCAGGCCGCCTGCAAGGCGCCTCGGGAGCACGGCACCAAGACATTAGTCCCGGAGAGCCACAGATGTGGTTTTGGGAGCAGATGTACAACAAGGGACATTTGTAAAATTGGTCAGCACAGCAGTATGCAAGAGCTGGCTACCAGCTCTCCTTCTCCTCTGCAATCACAGAGGCTAGATGGGAATAGAAAGGAAAAAAGCTAAGTTTGAAGAAAGCAATGCCTTAACCCATACTCTTATCATCCTACTCCTTTATGCAGAGCCAAAGGTACTTTCTTCTGCCCAGCCAGCAACTTGGCTGCACTGTTTTAACATAAACCGCCTTGTGTAAGCAGCTATAAAAGGGCACAGTAGCAGCCATGGCCACATTTCCTCCACCATTATCCACAAACAATTTTCCACTGTTCTGCCACACATCCCAAAAAAGAACATCATGCAACAATGCCAAAATTGTAGCAATCAGATCTAGCTTGAAGAACACTGTATTTAAATGAGAACTATTATGTCTTATTTGCAGTAGTACATATTGAATACTCCTGCTTCTGACCCGCACTTGTTACCAGGTAAATGGCTCGTTTTCAAGTGGCAATGAACCTGCTGGTTTAATACCTTGGCAGTATTCCAGCACTTACTCCTAAGGTGATTGTATTTCAGCTTTACAGCACTGAATCAGAAGCACTTCTTGGAAAAGGGAAATTTTAGCTGGGATCTGGCAGTAATCTCCATCTCAGTTACTTTGAATAGTTAGTGACTTGAGTTACTTGGAAGAGTATCAGATTTACCCATTAAGGCATCTTTTAAACAAATTTTGAGGCAAAGGGGATACCTCTTTTTTCTTCCATTGTGTCAGGAATGTACTTCTGTTTAAAACAACTTGAAAGCAGCCAGCTCCTGGACAGGCTTCAGGTGCATGATGTCCAGGTCCAGCACAATACCCACACACTCTCTGACAGGTCTACAACAACAGATTAGGTTTCCCCGTTCCATTTGGCCTTGCCTAGTTTATTTATTTATTCTACAATCAAGGGACTTAATGTTCAGTGGCATTCTTGTAACTAGTTCCTGTCACTTCTGCTCCCTACCACAGCCTCCTGGGAGGCGGGAGCATGCCATGGTGACCAGCCCAAAGCCATGTGATGAACACCCATCCTTAGAACTGGTAAGGGAAAAGCTGTGTGCTCCTACAGCAACAAATCTGGAGTCCCTCCCCTACACCACGGCAATGTTTTTTTGAGTCATAGTACTATCTTATCTTTAGGTTCTCTCCTTCCCAAAAGCCTGTTCAGACCCAGGCCAACCTCGACCAGACAGAAAAGCAGCAGAAACCTCCACTAATAACACCCAGCCTGAACAAGCTTTGCTAATATAGAAGCACATGGCCGGCTATGTACATCCTCAGAATTAATTCTGTTCCAGCTTGGAATGAAAAGCTTCTTGCAACACCCACTGTGCAAGGAGCATGATGCAGTGGACACACACATATGTGTTATTTTTAAATCAACCTCACTGAAGTTCTCAGCTAGATTTATCGATGCCAAAACAAGCATCAGAGAGTTGCATCTGGCTGTTTGTAATAGCCCAGGCAGTTTGACAGATTTTGCTAGAGGCTGCAAGAGATCCCTGCTCACCCACAGGGTGGACACTTCTTTATCTTTCGGAAAACCCTTTCTGTAAGAGCAGCCAGATTACACAAGTCTCAAGCACGTCTTCTACACCCATCACATCCACTGTACCATGCTCAGAAAGCAGCTTTACACCCAGAACAAACAACAGCAAAGAGAGGAGTCAAACACTCACCCGTGGCCAAACACTTGCTGGCATCCCCAGCTGGAGATGCCCGGATCCGATAGGGAGAGGCCGGGATATCATCTCCACCATACTTAACGCCAATCGTATAGCGGCCTGTTTTGTCAGGGACATAGGTGACTGTGTAAGTGCCATCCTTGTTGTCATGAATGTCCACTCTCTTGGGTTTGCCCTCTTGGTCCTGAGGAATGCGAACCAGAAGATTTAGGCACTATGAAGGTTTTGAATTTCCTTAGCTGGGCATCAAATCTGTTCACAGCCATAGTTAGGTGGTCTCAAACATACAGAACTGCAGCTTTTGAAGTTTAAATATATTTTGCTCAAAGACTAGTAAGAAAAGTAGACAATTAGGAGGAGAAAGGTATCAGACCACTACGAAATAATCGGGGCTATCATTAACTACTCTTTGGTTGATATGAGAATGTTTATAAGATCAGCAAGCCATTTTAATAAACTTTATATTAATCATAAGAAGTTCAGGCTTCACTGTCATACTGCTGTTGGAAATGAAGAACACCTTCCAGGTCTCTGAGGCACAGAAGGGCAGTCAGACTGTGCAGCTCTGTCCTGAGCAAGCACTGGGTAGCCTTGGGCAGCTGCTCCCTGGCAGGTCAGAGGGCAGGGGAAGCATTTCTGGAGTCTGCTGTCAACCCTCCTGCATGAGGCATCCTGCTGCTGGCACACTGCAAAGTCTACAGTTAAAAGCAGGTCTATGCAGCCCCTTCAACTACCATTTCTCACCAGCTGCAAAGCACAAAGCATTTTAGAAAGTCTCCAAGCCTGCTTACAGGGAATCACATGTTGACTCTATTTTGTATTTTATGACTTAACACTGCCTGGGCTACAGTATAAGCTGCAAAGGACTTGAGATTTTAGGTACAGCACAAAAGAGCTTACTTCTTTCAGGAAGGCTTGTGAAATGTTTGACATTCAACAGCTCAGAACAAGAAGCAAACAAATGCTGCCAGGAGGATTACCTATGCACTTCCACCATACCGGACTTGTAGAACTTGATCTTCAAAGCCACAGCCAGGCTGGGAGCTCTGATGAGCATTTTGGATCCTTTAAGAGCACACTTGCACGCCAGAATAGTGGCAACTGTTTTGGTGCACCTGAGCAGGCACTGAGACAGGACAGGAGCAAGAATGCAGAAGGGCAAGTACAACCAGCCATGCCATGACCTAGGCATGCCAGAGCTGAGCTATGTTCTTTATGGTCCACTAACCAGACACCTTTTTGCCGAGGCCACAGAGTCCAGGCACCAGAAACTTCAGAAAGAGTAGTAACAAAGATAAATCAAAACATTCCTGCAGTATCTCCTTTAGCAGCTTATGACTTCTGGCAACCTTGAGAGATGTGTGGTAATTTATCATAATGTGATGCTCAGAGTGGTCATTATCTCATGGCCTTGCTGAGATACACTGCTAGAACACTGTTTCCATTTCAAATGCCAGTATTTTCATAATCTTAGAAGCAACTATTTATCTCATTTTCGGCATTTGCAGAGTGTAAGGTTAAGCAAGAGCCAAACAGAGCATAGCTGATGACCTCAAGACAGAAGTTTCACAAAAGCACTCTCAAGAGCTTCACAAAGGCAGAGTGCAAGACTCTCCTGTACCAGACCTTAGGGTCCAGCCAGCAGCCCAGTCTCCAGGACACTGCGTATGTGAGGATAAAGCTGTGGACACTTCTGAAAGGAGAGACTCATGCCCACCTAGAAAACATGTTTCCTGTCCTGCTTGGTTTTGTTACTTACCGTGATCTGTACAGCCAGAAGTCCCTGCCCAGCATCCTTAGCATCCACAGCAAACTCCACAGGCAGGCTGGCTAGAATGCCATAGGAACTGAGCCCTGGTCCGCTCGCTGTCACTTTACTGGCATCATATGTAGGAAGCACCTTCACCTTGAAGGGACTTAAAGAGAAACCCATTATTTCCCCTCCTCCCAAGTCAATCGCTGCTAGTTGCTGCAGTACATGCTGAGGTACATGTGGATACACTCCTACAGTGTCTGCTGCAGGTGCAGTGGGCTCAAAACAGCACTGAACCCTGAAGTTGTGCAAGAAACTGCACTGGTTAAGTAGAAAGGACCACAGCCAGTCCTTAAATGGTGCTCATGTGCTGGGAGAAGACAACTGGATTGTTAAATCTTCAGTTCTCCAAAGCTTCTCTCATCACCTTACCTTCGAGGAATCTCTTCATCAGCATATTTGACAGAGATCATGTAGGGTCCCTCCTGCATAGGGGTGTACACCACCGTGTGGGTGCCATCTCCATTGTCTACCACATTAACAGGTCCCACAACGCCTAAAAAAGCAACGTATGTTTTTCTCAGCTGTGCTATTAAAATACAGTCTGCTGCACAAAGCTACAAGATGCGCTGCTCATTTACAGCTGGCAACAAGCTAAATTTCAATTTTTTTTTTTAATGAAAGCAACAGGCATGGATCAATGATCAGTTTCCCTTATTTTGTATTCAAAGCCATTGACTTGAGACAGATTTGTTATCCACTGCTCTCTGGGCTCCCATCTTCTTGCTGTAAACAAAAGCTAGCACGAAAATACTGGAGAAAGATCTGCCTTTTGGTATAGTCTAGGTCAATTGCTGAAAGTGCATTGAAGATCTTTCAAGACAGAAAATGAGTAATGCTTATAATTGTCTGAACTGTCATTTGCAAGATTACTTATTATTACTGGGATTCACTGCACAGAATTGAGCCCTAAAGCCAGTTGGTGTGTAGCATTCATCAGCTGAGTCTTTCACAATCAGGTGTTTGGAAAGGCAGGCTCGCTGCCTAGGCAGGAACACCCTGCATGCTGCCAAAGATCTAAGAAAGCAGGATCAATCATTTCAATTTACATTAAGCTAAATCTACAACAGATTATGTGACATATCAGTTCAGATCAACACATGAAGCAGTCTACAATTACAAGCTGGCTTTAAAACACAGAAAGGATTAGTAGTAAAGCAAGCACAAAAGAAACGTATATAGTTGCCATGCACAGCCTAAAAGCAACACCGTTGGTTCCCATTCCCTCCTCCAGATGATTCTTGCTGTTGCCAACCGGATTTCCAAGAGCCAAAACTGCCAGTAGTTAGTGAGAGTTCAAACCTGTCTCAGTGTCACCCTTTGGACCACCTTTAAAGAAATCCGAAATTGCTTTCAATGGGGAGCGCCATCCCTGGGAATCCGTCTCATCCGCTAGAATTAAAGAAGTGTTACCTGCGGGGCACCTGCACAGCGGGACCTGACACTCCAACGGGGAGGCAGCTCTCACCTCCCAGCAAGGTGAGACTGGCAACCAACAGGTACTCACTGCCAAGATACTGTGCCACTGAGACACGGCTTTCTAGGTTAATGCAAACACCATTAATGCTATCTCTCGAGCGCCTTGTTGCTCTCTGGGGACAACTGAGCAGTTTCACCATGATTCAGAGACTCCTGCAATCCACTGACACAGGTTTCTCGAGTCACTGCTCACATGTTAGACTTTGGATTTACTTTTTGGTGTCTAAAACTTAACAGACAATTGTTCACCGGTGATGGTTAGTCACATCACTTCTCCCAGTCCTGAAGATTAGGCTAAAGCCATCAAAGACACTGTCTAAAGCAGCACTACCTAGGACACAGCTCTCCTTTCACAGCATGACATGTGGGTCAGCTGTCAAGGGGCACATGCCAGATGAACAGGAACAGAATGAAATGCTCATTCAAGTGGCATTGCCACCTTTGCAAGCAGGGCCAGGACCATGTTACCTGCCCAAACACAGACATGGGCATAGCCAGACGGAATACTTTGGTTCTTACCTCTGGGTCCTGTCACCACCACCTCAAGAGGTGCTATTCCTGCCTTGCTGGCATCTACAGTGAAGGACTGGGGGATTTTGGCTCGAACAGCTGTTCCTAGACCTGGTCCTGCTATCTTCACCTTGCTGGGATCCACAACATCCTTCACAGGAACCTTGAAAGGACTGCCTGGAAGTTGACATAGCAAGTGTTAAACACTACGAAGTTAAGAGTTACAGAGAACAAAAGGTCTTTTTTCCCTACTTTTCCTTAGGCTTTTTTATTACTATCCCTCTGCTGCAGGCAGGAATGACAACCCCACAGCCTCCACACTATCCTTCTGCTTCTGCAAAAGCCAGAAGTGTAATGATGGTGCTTCTTCATTTTCACAGAATTGTTGACAACAATTCTGTTGTGATCCATCTGCTTCTTACACCTCAGGTTAAAAATACAAACATGAAAGAAACCAGAAGGGTGAATGAAGCATCATGGAGGCAATGCGTTTCCTTCCTATCTTACCAAGTTCAGTATGTCAACAAAGAGAATGGGACCAACAGGAAATAGCCAGTGCCAGTGCATGCACAGGTAAATGTCTGGTTTAGGCAACAGTTACTATGCTTTCTGCAGTGACCAAAAATTGCAGTGTTTAATAAAATCCCCATGACAGGATCACCTATCAGACCCTCTTACTGCAGAACAGGATCTTTAATGTATCCACATACCAAAGGGCTATTTTCATGACCTAAAGTATTACACACCACTTGTGCGTAACACCAGTTATTTGTCAAGGGTTAGCGTCCCTTTCCCTGTCCCACTCATCTGTACCCACTTGAGCAAGCACCACTGCCTTTTCTGCCTGAATTCTGAGGAAAAGCAGAAAGTCAAAATCACATCAACATCCCATAGCACAAGTGAGATGCAGCCAACTGAGAACTCTGAGTCCTTAGTTTGACTTCTTCCCTCTTCTGAAAGCCACTGAGCAAGAGCTCTTACCAGGAATATGCTCTCCCCCATACGTGATGTTAACATCGTAATCTCCTGGAACATAAGGAACATACTCGGCACTGCAGCTCCCATCTTTGTTGTCTTTACAGCTAATTTTAGATTCTGAAGGTCCTTCAACAGTTATTCCAAGGCCACCAATTCCTGCCCCCCTGCAAGACAGAAACACACATTGTTAGAATCACCTGCTTTTAACAGCAGCTTTGTAGCCTTCACATGCTCAGGCTGCATTTTCATCCTTTTTAGAAATGTGGTATCCTGACTTGCGATGTTCAACTGTCAGCATGTGCTGGCGTGCAAAGCTGTTCAGTGCTACCTCACTCACACTTTCCTAGAATTTTCAATCCCTAATGTCAAATGTTTGCAGAGCAGAGTAGATGATGAGGTAGCACACAGTCATCAGCTGGACACAGCTTGGCCTTTCTATAAATATTTGTATGGAGTTTAGCATCCTGCATTGCACACACCACTACGCTCCTCCCCCCCTCAGATGTTCCTTCAACATCAAACAGGCCCTGTCACCTGGTGACAACTGAAAAGGCATTTGGCTGATTTGTGAAAGCTTCTGTGAGTCCAGGTCCTTGTGCCTTCACACGTGATGGATGGCAGCCCTCTGTGACATTCACTCTGAAGGGACTATTCGGCACAGGCACACCATCATACGTCACGCTGACTGTGTGAGGACCTGTCAAGAAGAGGGAAACAGCTCCTGAATTCCCTAAACACACCCATCACTTAACATCATTCTACAAGATGCTACAGACTTAAATGTCAGTATATGGGTAAGAGTTTCCTCTTGCATTTCACAAGACTTCACTAGTGTTTTGTAACTGAGATGCCATCTACATACTGTTCTTCTAAAGCCAAGTTACCGTAAAAGTCAGTTCTTCAAGGTCAAATAGAGCTACTTCCTGCAGAATTAGCTCCTCTACTGGCAGACCTCTTGCAAAGATGCCAACAAGTTACTGGCAGACCTCAGGGGTTTGCCAAATGAAAGCGGCAGAAGAGCTGCTTGCTCTTGGTCTTCCCTTTTCAAGTAAAAGAAAACAAGTCCCGCGGTTACCCTTTTCAAACGGCGTGTACTCCACTGAATATGTTCCATCAGCATTGTCTTGGATCAGACAGTCTGTGGGGGAGCCAGATGGGCTTGTGATCTCTGTCCTGATGTGGTCACCACCAGCCTTTGTTAAAGGTCGAGCATCCACAGTGAACTCAGTTGTAGCTTCTCGGAAGACATCTGCAGGAAATGTTTTAAAGAGTCACTTCAAGAAGTGCATACATTCCCAACAACAAAACATTTGGTGAAGCAGCATGATAAACAACTTATTTGGGAACATGAGACTCTCGCCTGTCCAAGGATCACCATGGAAACACGCAAGGCTTTTACAACTTTCAATGCTCAGAATACTCAGAAAGAACTGCAAGTCCTACAAACTCTGATAACAACAATTATTCTCACCTTTTCCCTCCACTCCTGGCCCAAACACTTTAACTCTGCTTGTGTCCACAGCTGGCTCCACTTTGACCCGGGCTGGGAATTTAGGCACTTGCTCTCCTCCGTATCTCATCTTGATTGTGTACATGCCAGCCGAGAGTGGCACGTAGGTAACGACATAGGTCCCGTCTTTGTTATCATCGATCTGGACCTCGGCTTTGGAACCAGTATCTGACACCATGTCCACCCGCAGGTCCCCGGGACCTGCTTCCGTGCAGTCGACATTCAGCAGCCCTGCCTCGCCTACTTTACCGCGCTCCAGACCCGGGCCCGTGGCAATGACTTTAGAGACATCAAATGGCATTTCTATATCTGCCTTAAAGGGTGAACCAGGAATGTGAACTTCTTCGAAGAGGATGTTTACAAAATACTCTCCAGGCTTCGTAGGCAGGTAGGAGACAGAGCAGGTTCCATCGCCGTTGTCTGAACATTCAATTTTAGCTTCACACGGGCCTTCTACTGTCAAACCCAAACCTCCAGTTCCTGCCCCTTTAGTATCTATTGTGAACTGGGCTGGTTTTCCAACGAGGCCACCTCGAAGACCTGGACCATGAGCTTTTACCTAGAAGAGAATATGCAGTTGAGCTAAACTGCCTTTTCCATGTTATTGCCAGAAGACTGCCTAGTTAGACTTGCTTGTATGTGGGACTTGATTAACAAGCTCTTAAAAATACACAGAAGGCACTGTCTCCTTGCCACTCATCCCATTTTTACTGCAAAGTTGGTATTTCTCCTCCAAAGAGGTTTCTAGGCAAGGATATTTATAATCTCTACATAGCTGTTTTTATATATCCTTGGGAAACAAAAGGTGGAAATGTTAAAATATTTGATGGCCGTACACGTTTTTCTTGAAATATATTTCCTTAGAAAAAAGCATCTTAATATATCAGAGATGCTTATCAGACAGACTTCTATTAAATTAGGAGCAATGCTTAAATTTGCCACACTGTGCAGGATGCTTGCCATATTTTTGATTAATTCAGTGTTTTTATCAAATACAGCGTTACAGGAATGAATTCTACAAGTCATAGAGCCTGCAAAAGAAATCACTGAGTGCTCTGAGTAAGGATGTTCTGAGGTATATTTTGGCCAAGACCAAGCCAAGTCTCATGCAATAGCCCACAATTCAGTTTTCAGGTATCAGTTGCTCTTACAGCCCTATACCACTCACTTACCTTGGAGGGGTCTGGAGGTAATGTGGCCTCCACAGTGTAGGGGCTCCCTGGGATTGGGTTGCCATCATAACTCACATCCACCACATACAGTCCTTCTTCCCGTGGGATGTATTTTGCAGTGCTGCACTCCTTACCCAGAACTGGTTCCACCAGACATGGTACAGCCTTCCTCATAGGACTGGAAATATTAACCTCCAGTTTACCCTGCCCACCAGCTCCTTTGGTATCAATTACAAATTCCTGATCCTTCCCTACTTCCACTCCTGAAAAAGACAAAACCCATATTACACTACTTACTTAACACCAGACAGTGGTCCAAGGAATCTCCCATGCACCTACCACTGAGGGAGCAGGTACTGCCAGAGCCTCGCCCAGTCTGCATCCCTCTGCAGGTAAAAAACCCTCCCAAGCTAAACAAAAAAACATCCCAGCCAAAACCAAATGCTTTAGTTAATTGATGCTACAAAGCTACAGGGGAAAACAAGCCTGTAAGATGTGGTCTGACAGTATCAGAGGCTCATTTCAGGAAAGCAACATATTTCACTGCCTTAAGTTCTTCCACTTTTGGAAAACAAAAAGATTATGAATGACACTGTGCACTGTAGCAGTTTGATACATTTAAACAAACAGCCATCTAGCTCTCAGGGAAACAGATTTCATCAGTGAGCGCTCAGCCTGGTGAAGCATCCAGCTCTGTTCACCACAAAGGACCAAACCCCAAACACGTTTTGTCCACATAACTACGTAATCTTTGAAAAAAAGAAAAAAAGAAATCTAAATTAAAATTCAGTCCTCAAGAGGACCACCTAAATAAGAGTGGTCAAGTTATAAAGTTGGAGCTGGTTGATCCCCAACTGTAGCAAGTTAAAAAGGGGATTGCTTTGCCTGCTCCTGTTTCAGCAGGACATGTTGGCTATCACCCAGACTTCAGAGACCCTTCAGAGGCTTCCAGCCCACAGGTACTTACTGTTTTCGAGTCCATTGACCTTAACTTTGCTTAGGTCTAGCGGAGCAGCAACGCCCACTGTGAAAGGACTTTTAGGGATAGGATCACCACCGTAAGTTACCAAAACCTTCATCGGACCCTAGTTGGAGAATTTACAAGTTAGCTCAGTTCCTCACTTCAAACAGACACACCAACACCCAAGCAGTACATAACCACATCAAGTAATCCATTTTATCTGGCCACAGCCAAACTTACTGGTTTACAGACACTAAAGCTCTCACACCACTGCAGCCCTTCAAAGTACTAAATGGTTTTTATTTAATACAGGAAGAGAGAAAAAGACAGTTCTTTCCAACATTTAATTAGACTATATCCAAGCTGCCTGGCAAAGGCTCCGGCTCAGGCTGCCTCCCACCCTCCCGGCGCTCAGACCCGACAGCTGAATGAATGTCCCACTGCTCCAGACCAGGTATCCCCTTCCACCACATGTAGAGGCCAAAGCTAAGACTGCAAAGAGGCCGTATTATTACAGCATCTGAAATACCAGGGGTTTAAGCTCTACAAGTCAGAAAGATTAATGCTCTTGTGTATTTTGGCTGGAATGCTGCACAGCCACGGCAAGCTCCAGCCCATGATGTGTGCTCCTTTTATTCTCTCCTACCGCAGTCCATATTTTAGCTATATTCACTGTTTGCTTACTTTTCATTCTTGGCTGGTTCGGCTCCCAAGTGAAATAATCATGGATGTTTCATGCAAGCTAGTGAATAGCTTCCATGATTATTTTTGGTTGTTTTTAGAAAACACACATACGGGTAGCTGTAGCAACACCACGAGATAGATAAGGCCGAATAAACAGCATTAAACCAAGGCTGCTCTGTGGCTGACGCTGCCCCTCAGGAATTTAACTACCTACTCCATCTTTCCCCTGCCCTGAGGAGTCCAGAGTCTCATTCACAAGCTACTTCTTAGGAATCTGAGCAAGACAGGGTCCAGGAAAGACCTATGTGCTCACAGTACGGAGGGACACTGAGGCTACTCTAACTACTGAGCAGTCTCTTTTCACCTCTTTTTAACCATTGCTCTCCTGCCACTGCTATCCATAAGCATCTCCTGTAAACCCACAGCTCCTCCATGACCCATGGTACTTCTCCAGATGGAAGACCCAAGTGAGAAACCCGGTTTGGGCATCCCAGCTTGTTTCACCAGTGCTTTTCAGATGAAACACAGCAATCCGGCACTGCTCACAAACGCATGGAGTACAGAGCAGTGCTCCCTTCTGCATACCAACCCTGACTGAACAAGCCAAAGCCTCTACAAATAGGCACGCCAGCCACATCCTGAGATCATGCAACTGCTCTATCCAAAAACAAATGCTAGCTTTATGGTGCTTCCAAGAATTCTAATCCAGCATTATCAGCTAAATAATACTGCAGTCTTCCTTATCAGTACACTTTTACATTTCTACACTTTTAGCTCCATTCAAGGAAGCTGGGGCAGACGACCTAGTAGCTTATTTGGTTTTTCAGGAGAACAAGAGCAGCAAAACACTTTTATCTCAGCACCAGAGCACCTATGTCCTCAGAAATATGAGATTCGTGCATTCTGGTGTTTAGTGGCCCTTTACAAACATGCAAGTACAGCATAAGGAAAAATACTTCCAGTTATTAGCAGCTTCCACTTTCAGCTCTTTAATGGTGCTGCTTGGAAGCATCTCTCTGTGAACCAAACCAAGTCAGACTCGATTTTTTCCAACCTAAGGGCAAACCTCAAATGCAGACAAATACTTTGATGCATTTAATCTGCAGCTCAGCTTCCCTCCTCAGCACCAGCATCTTCCCTTTCCTGCTGGGAACTAGTGCAGCATCACCCAAACTCTTCTCTTTGTCCCTGCTCAGGTTTGCACTCCAGCTCCTTTGACACCAGCAGCTTGCTGACAGGCAGCACACCACAACCCCAACTCTGCAGGACTGTGGCAGCCCAGAGCAGCTGGGGCAGTAGTCAGCTCCACTGTGGAGTCTGGGAAGCTTTGCCACCTTTCTTCTTCAACTGATAAGGTACGGAATGACAATGTGAGCTGTGTGCTACTGCTTCAGTATCTCTCTTTCCCACAGAAAAGAAAACAGTGGCAAGCTATCAATAACTACACCAGAAAAACTGTACTACCACTTTCCAATTCCCATTGTACCGCAGGCTTTAGGGATCCTGGGGAACAGGACACCCTGGCAATTTTTTCTGCTTTTTCATCTGTGCACAGGTACTGGGGAGGGAGGTCACTGCACTACAGCAACATGAGTTGTTCACTCTTGTACTGCTGCAGGAGTCGGACCTACCTGCTGTATGGGCGTGTACCTAACAGTGTGGGAATAGTCATAGTTGTCAATGATATCCAGATCCATCACGGCCTCTCCCGGCATCGAGCTGCTGAACTGCACATCCAGTGGTGCTTTTCCAGCTCCCTTGGTGAACACAGTGAAGTGTGTTGGTTTGCCATTTTCCACACCTGGAGAAATATGTTAATTCTAATTTACACACAGCTCACACGCAGAAACTCTTCTCGAGAAGCATTCAGTACCAATAAAGCCCAGTCAAGCAAAATGCCAAAGGAAAGGCATTGTTTCCAACTGCCTGACACCCCACCCTGCTGCTGCATCCCAGCAACGCTTAGCCGGGCTGTGACCACCCTGCAACAACTCCTCATGATCCTGTACTGGCCACACTACATGAACCCAGCCCTCACCAGTTTTGTTCAGCCCGGGTCCTTCAGCTTTCACTTTGCTGGCATCGTGCGAGGGGTCCACTTTCACTCTGAATGGGCTTGCAGGAATTTCCTGCAACAGAAGCACAACCCCAAAAATAACCAGGTCACTCTTCACTAGCCAAAATTAGATAAACATTTTAAAATAATTCTGCTCTAATTCCAGTATCTTGAGTAAAATTTCACCTCACTTAAACATTGCCTTACTGAGTAGTATAATTCAAAACTTAGGGTAAAGTTAACAGCTGGAAGTTTGTCCCTCTTTGTTTTTAATTTTTAAGGAAAACTTTTTTCCTTGAAAAGTCACTTAGGCTTTTTTCTTTTAGAAAGCAGCCTTGCCCCACCGTGGAGACCACACTTATTATGCCAGTTCAACACATCACACTTAAACTTCAGTGTCCCCAGCCAACTCCTCTCACTTGCATACATCCAAGTATTACAAAAGAAGTTTCAGTTTTCTACACTGTTATAGAAACAGTGACCAGACCAAGTGCATGTGAACTGACATGGAAGGAGCCAGCTGTGAACTGGCACATGCATGGTGATCAAAGAGCAGATAAACAGATTCTAGAAACATCAGGTTACAAAACGAAGATTACAAACCTCTCCTGCAAAAAGCACTTTAATAGTGTAGCGCCCAGCAGCAGGTGGTGAGTATTTCACTGTGAATGTATCATTAGCATTGTGGATGATGTCGAAATCTATGTCCTCTTCCTCATTGCTGACCACACGAGCATCACACTTAATTCCAACACTGACATCACCTAGGAAAAGCAAGTGGAGGTTTTGCTACTGGGCGGCACAGACATTGCCAGCCAAACAGCCAGACCATTCCCATTTCTAGTTGTTGAGTCACCGTGTTAACTAATGTAACAGACCAGATCACAATTCACCGCAATGTTCTGCTTCCCAAGGTTTTTCCACTAAATAAGGAAAACCAGCATGGAACAGTACATAATCCCCTCCTTGCATGACCTGTGATTCTGATACCACAGAACAGCCCAGGCTGCCTTTACCTTCTCCTGCATCTGTGCAGTCCACAGTGAAGTGGGTCGGCTCACTTGCTTTCAGGCCAGTTCTCTCCACACCAGGTCCAAACACTTTGACTTTCTGAGGATGACTCCCTTGACCTATAAGGACCTACACAAATTCACAAGGGTCAGAATCACACATCTCTGTCACACTCAAGATCACAGCCAAGTCAGAGCATTGCTTGGAGAGGAGCTACAGGAAAACAGATGCAAATGAATGGCCCCAAATCTCCCAGGCTGCAGCTCGGCTGATAGGAGACCACTGTGTGAGCTTGTAAAAACAGAAAGATTTATACAAGTGGATAGATTCCTAAAAAAATGGAGCAGAAGGGCACACCTTCCTGAAGTTCACAGAAGCGTTTTATCATCCTAACAAGTAGTTGTGAGCACCAATGTCCTATTTGGCTAGAACTAAGAACTAATTCTCTCTGTACTTACCCTAAATGGGCTGTTGGGTACATTGGCTCCTCCCCAGACAACAGAAATTGTATGTTTGATTGGTTTAACTGGCACATAGGAGCACGCAAACACACCATCGGGCTTGCTCTTTATCTGGATATCAATCGGGTTTCCTTCTCCATCCTAAAAAAGCAGTAATAGAAGCAGAAGGTTCAGGCACTTCAAAAATGTTTGCATAGTTTGAACAACCCAAGACTGTTCCAAAATGTGTCAGGTTTTTTTTTCATAACTGCAGCTCAGAAATACTGAAGAAACATGAGATTTACGCTTCCTGTAAGTCTCATCTAACCCTTGCTCATTCATACACCATCCTACAATACATAGAAAATCCAGAGGCCCAGAGACACTTCAGTGCTTCCAAATGACAACTCAAGGAAATTACGCCTTGCTTTGCTGAGGAGACTCCAAGTAAAGAAGCAAAGCCCTGTACTTCATACACTACAGGGAAGTCACTTTGTCTTCAGTTGTTGCCTGACTACATTACACAGATCAAAGCACAGAGCTTTGAGTGAATTACATGTGCCCAGAATTAAGTGGCGTGTAAGCGAGTAGAAATACTTAAGGCATTTTTCTAAACAGTATTAAAGCCCTTTTGCTGCAGTTTCACATAGCTGCCTTTGGCTTTTTACCTGTGCATACATCTTCAGAGGTGCTTTCCCAGCGTCCTTGGTTTCAACTGTGAACTCAGCAGGATTGTTCACTATACAGCCAGTCCTCTCCAAGCCCGGGCCATAAGCCTTCACCTAAAAGAGTACCTCAAGAGTATTAGTTTGCAGTTCAGAAAGAGAAGCAAAAATAAGTGCTTTATGTATGAAGACCTGCCCCCTCCACAAACCCCATGAAGCACGTGATACTACTTCAGCAAGTTTTCATTACATTAAATCAAAACCACAACAGCGTTATTAGAAAAAGCTGGGGAATATCTGGCTGGGTAATATCTTGGCAAATTCAGAGCTTTAAGCAGAGGCAGCTTAAGAGATTCTGCTACCAGAATCCTTCAGAAACATCTCTGCTGTAGTTACACCAAAGACGTGCTATGCCATAGGTGAACTCCTATGCCCCACCTTATCCGCATTGAAGTCTCCTGAAGCCGGGCGAATGAAGGCCATGTAAGGGCTGTCTTTTATGTCCTCATCATCGCACATGATGTGCACAGCATATTCACCAGGCTCTTTGGGCCAATACTTCACATCACATGAGCCATCGTTCTTGTCATCACACTCAATTTTAGCCTGAGAAGGGCCTTCTATTGCAAAGCCTGAAAAAGGAACAAGTAGGTTCCTCATGTTAGGTTTGTAGTGGCTCCTAATTTAACACCACTTCCACAAATAGCTTTTTGTTAGCCATAACCACACCTGATCTCTCAATCACCCTTCTTCAGCAATACAGGAGATAATCCATCATCCATTATTCCCTTCTGGATCTCATCCCACAAAACCACAGATTAACACTCTTCTTCACACATACTCCTGTCTCTAGGACTTGCCTTCGATACTCTGATAGACGTTTGTGTTTAGACCACAATGTCTTACAGACATATTTTTTTTACTGTTGGGAAACCTATTGTTTCTCATGAGTTCGTTGCTAGCATTGCAAGATATAAAAATTTCGGGGAAACTAAGTCAAGTAACATACCAAGAGAGCCAACTTCTGTGCCAATGGACTCGACCACAAAGTCGGCCGACTTGCCCACAATTCCCTCATGCAGTCCTGGCCCCCAGGCTCGCACTTTCTGAGGACCTGCTTCATGACCCACTTGAACTTCAAAGGGGCTACAAGAGAAAAACAAAGCATGGTATTAGAAATGAGGACAAATACAGCATCTATGTTTTTCCCTAGGCATTTTAATGAGGCTTTACATTGCATTTTCCAAATTAATAGATGCTACCATGTGGTGGCACAGTGCCCAGCAGAGTGTCTTTCTAGCAGAGAGGTCATCCAACCCATCATGTGCTTACATCTTCCAACACAAATCCTGAGTGTCAAATACTTGCTCTGCTTGCTATAGCTCTGGACACTGAAATAACATACCCCTTCAAAATCTTACGGCAAAGTCCAAGCTGCATGATCCACCACGTTTTATTAGGTTTTTGTTCATGATTTTGGGTTAGAAAGATTGATGCAAAACACCCTTCAGAGCTTTGTCAAGCTGCTGCAGCCCTAAAACAGGCTGTTAAAAATAAAACGTTACAACAACAATTTGCCACTGACTTGTCTCCCCAGTGTTTCTTCAAAGGTCAGCGTTGCTTTAAAAGCCCACCAACTACACAACCCACTGAAGGACACAAAAACACCCAAAAAGCTACTTTTAACTCACCTTTTTGGGATATTTTGTCCACCCCATGTAATCGTGACAACGTACTTCCCTGGGGTAGCTGGATAATATTCAAATGCATATATACCATCCATAAAGCCTTTTTGTTTCACCAACTCCTCCAAGCCCTCTGTTGAAAGATCAGTTCAGCATTGAACTTAACAGTTTCCATCCTGCTTTCAATTACTCAGACAAGTTCATGTTTTCTAGTATTTATTTTAGCTTGTAAGAATGAATTTCTTCCACCAGAAAAAAAAAGGTCAGGTTATAAGGGAAGTTAGTTCTAGCTGCCCTCTAGGACAAAGACAGCAAACACTTCCAGAAGAAATACAGCAGAAAGTATTTTAAGTTACCAGACTTAATAAGTTCCCTTGTGTTTTATTTTCTTAGTCTGCAGTATGATGCGTGTCATATGTTAAAACAAAAAGCTTAACATTTGTCAGACTTTGTAACCACAAGTATGCAGGGAATGCCTACTTTTCATTTTCTTCAAGATGAAGAATTTAGGAAGAAAAGCTTAATACGCTAAAATTTACATTGATACGTCTGTTGCTTTTTTCCCCCCAGTCTCATGAAGCCACACAGTCAGAGCTCTGTGTGTGTGGAGGAGGTGAAGGCAATACAATGCACCTTTGAATGCTGCCCCAGGCGGGGGGAGGTGGCGGGCTCAGAGTACCACGCAGGGACTGCTGCTGGCAGCCGCATGAGCCAGCGGCCCCTGTGCTCCCATCCTCCCAGCCTGCCAGGCAGAGGGCCACATCCAGAGCTCAGGACACACCAAGGGACCTGGGGATGGATCCTGACAGATGGTCTCTGCCAGCCTATGGGTTCCTTTTCTCCCCTGCTTGTATGCCCAAGCAGCTAGTGCCACCAGGAATACTGCTCTGAGCCATTCACAGCCTTATGAGAGCAGGATTTCCATCCTGCCACAGACCCTGGCATGTGACTTGCTTCCACAGATTGGATGAAGATGCAATGTGTACCCATTAAGCTTGGAGGCCCCAGCGGGCAGATGCATGGATTTCCTCAGTTTTGCTAACTGAGGCAATAAAATGGGAAGAACTAAAACCAGATATAATCTTACCCAGCCCTACAGATCAAAACCTCCCCACTAGACACAAAGTGCCAATAAACCCTTTTTATACAGATCCCATCAGTTCCATCAGGACACCATCTCTCCTTCCTGCTCTTCCTTTTTCCAGGCTCTGCTCCTCTCCATTCTCCAGAACACATGCAGAGCACAGATTCACTCCAGCACTCACTTGGTCCCTTTATAGTCACTCCAAGGTCTCCACTCCCTGCTGCTCTTGTATCAACCTTGAAGTCGGCCGTCTCCCTGATGCGGACGCCCTTGGGCTGCAGACCTCGACCAGTGGCACGACACGCGTTGGGGTTGCAGGCTGCAAGACAATTTCAGGCATTACTACTGTCCCTGATCTCAACGTGCAAGTAAGTAGCCTAGCCAGCCTGGGACAACCTTTAGTTTAATGTTGACTCAGGGCAACCACAGCTTAGCCTTTCAGCACAAGGTTATAGCATTAAGGCAGACAGACAGGAGTCTGCCCAGCCGCTGCCTATGCCCCCTGGCTTTTAGGCAGTAGCAGTCGGTGCAGCCAGGCAACACTGACCCTCTCCAAGGCCATTTTTTAGAATGACTGCAAACACTGAGGCCCTGCTGCTTTCCAATTCAATGCCAGTTATCAATACAAGACACAGCTATCACATAGAGATATTTACCACAGACACAACCTTCGTGATGCCTTTCACATTGAGGCCCACTGCAGTGTGGGGTGAAGGGTCCCTTTTGCAGATAAACCCCAGTGAACAGTATTATTGTGCTGGTCTTTCAGAAGCACATGACTGGAATAACTGCGATTAGCAAAGCTGAGTTTTGCCTGTGCTTCGTTAAAAGATGTCACACCAAACCCCTTCCGCTTGTCACAGTTCACATTTTCACAGAAGCAAAGCCACCAAGCCCTCTGCAGACTGAAGCAGCCATGGGTAGGGGCAGGAGATTACACACGGCTTAGTCTTATCTTGGCCTCTCTACTCCAAGCACTTCTCTGGACCTGCAGAGTGGCTACAGAAATAAAGCACCATGCACTTATGAACAGTTTTCATTACTCAATCCCAGCTGTCATAAGGTCTTCAACGCCAGAGACCTGAGAGGTTTGAAGAGACTTACAACCAACCACAGCTTCCCAGCACCGTAAACCGAACACGCATTTTCCCCAAACATGCCGTGCTTACAGCAGGAGCACAAGTCTGTCAAGCAGCTTGTTAGGTTTTCACTCACTACAACAACTTACAGGTTTTCCCCTCACCCCTGCAGCAGCCAACATCTCCCCGTGTCCTACACCGGACGGTGTGAGCGGGGATCGTGTGCCATCTGCCAGCTCTGAAGGCTCAGTGGGAACACACAGGAGCATGGCTGACGGAGTGGGAACAGCTTGCAGAGCATTTACACAGCTGCGTCAGGCAGCTTGTGGTTAAGCCAGTTTCACTGACTGGGTCACACAAAGCTTCAGTTCACTTGCAACTTTCCTCCCCAACCCCAACAAAACCAAAAACCCTTTTGGCTGGGACAAGCTGCAGGCTAGAAGCTTACAAAAAGCAAACATGACGGAGCATCCTGCACACCTCTTACCAACTATGAAGCCATTAGCAGTGAAGTCCAAAATTCCACAAATGGAGGGTAGCTCAGGAGAGATGAGCAGAGATCTAAAAGCATAGGAGCACGTAAGGATGGAACAGAAAGCAAATTAGGTGTCCGTTAAGGAGGAAAACAGTAAATATAGTCATTTGAGGAACAAGGGTGGAAAATAGCAAGACACTGCATAGCTGCATAAATTACTCAAAAAAATACAAAGGGCAGCTTAACATTTGTAAGTCTAGGCAGAAAGGAAACTAGCAACAAAAGACACACTATTACTGTTAGAGAGCACTGGTTTACCCTGAGAGTCTCCAGGTGACCCACTGAAACAGGACCAAGATGTTGAAAGGTACAGAGAATGTAAAAGGCAAGATCCAAGCATTTTCTGTGATCACATCCAAGGAGAAAAGTGGCCATCTACATTTATATGCATTTTTAGAAAGCATACCTTCTCCAACAAGAACAGTGCAAGGAGTTTTGGGAATTGCCTCCCCAGCAAAAGTCACTTTGACAATGTGAGGACCAGCTTGAACAGGTTTGTAGGTGCAACGGTAGACTTGGTTGCCTTTGTCTTCCACTACAACTTCAGCAAGGCTTCTCCCCTGAGGATCCTCCACTTCCACAATCACGTCACCCACACCAGCACCTGCAAAGGAAACAAGCCCAGCTGAGCCTTGGCTTCCCCACCAGCAACAGGCACCGTGTTTCAGTTCACCACCACCAGCTGTCTGGGCAAAGCCAGCCATCCTCTCCTGCCAATTCTAGGCAAAGCCTCTGTGTTCAGCTTTTGCTGACAGCAACCAAACATTTGAGCAGGGAGTGGGCAAGACAGGATGGTGGCATGTCCATGAAGTCAAACTGACAGGGCTCTGCTCCTCCAGCCACGGGGTTTCACAACACAGTACTGAATATACACAGCCTGGTTACCCTATGACTACCACCCTGTAGCACCTCTATCGCAGATCAGCCCACAGCTTTACCAGTCAGTTCAATCTCTCATGCTTTGAAGTGGTTTAGATTAAGAGATTGGACAAATGAAGGCTGGTCTGACAAAGATCCTGTCTGCTGGACTATACGTATTCACTTTTGTTCAGACACCTGCTCTTCTCACACCTTATTCAACTCATCATACAACAAAAACAGTTTTCTATATACTTTCAGAGGCCAGACATGTCTTCACATGATTCAGACCACTCCCTCTCCCAATTAGAGGCTGAACATAATACTTCCCTCACTATAACCACACTTAATTTTATTCCTAAGCTCCCTCAGGCAGAAGGCAATTTAAAATAAGCTACTCAGCATATTTTGGTGTTTAAATACTACAAGTAACTGCCCTAAGTAGTTTCACATTGTTCTAAATGAATTAACATTTGTAGCATCTTATTGACTCATTCCTCTAGGCTACAGCACTGGCCTAATAGCAGGTAACAAATAATGTGATGGAGATGCCCTAATGAAGATAGTAGCCCTCTAATAATTACAATAGAGGTTGAAACTAGTTCATCATTGAAGTATGAACTCCAAACAGCACTGCAGCAGGTTCTTTCTGTAGAGCTAAATACAGAACACACGATGTGTTTACAGTTTGCTCACAGTTCATCCTTCACATTTATGTTCAATCTGTCACATTCCTGCTTAAAACGAGTCAGGGAAAGAAACCAGCTAGGGACTTGAATGCTGCCATCCAGCAAATTCATGGCAAATTTCTGGGTCAGGCTTAGCACCCTCTTGCCCCAGCTCAGCTCCGCATTTCAAATATTTCATACATAGCTGAAGCCTTCAGAGCAGCCAGGCTGTTATTTCACCTATGAGCTTGATGGGGCTACAAATCCTCATCCACTTTTCAGCTTTTTTATTTCTCCAAGCCCTTAGGTTCTCACATTTGAGGGAACTGCAGGATTTCCATCATCATTCATCCTGCTTACCTGCTGTATAGAGGTCAAAGTAGGTAGGCTTATTGGCAATGTTCCCTGCTGCCTCCAGTCCTGGTCCCTTTGCTGTCACTTTGCTTGCATCTCCCTGGGCTTTGTCAACATTCACTTCAAATGGGCTCTTCGAGATGTGCTGCCCAGCAAACAGGACTGAAACCTAGAGACAGACAGCATCAGTTCAGACCCACCAGGCAGAGGCAGAGCTCAGATCACCACCATAAAGCCAAGCGCAGGGTCGAGCACCTGCATTCCTAACACAAAGAGTCCTTCCCTCAGAGGTGAGGGACCATCCATCCCACAACTTTCATCACATCCATGCAGGATGGCCACCTTCTTAAAGTCCTGTTGATTACAGAGTCAGCCACACCAGCATGGAAGCTTGAATCAAGATGTGCCAATACAAGGCAGATCTCCATCCAGCAATAAAGTGGCAGCAGAAGTTGCACTTTATCTTTTCAGGCTGGCTGTGGGGACCAGCCCAGGAAGTGGGCTGGGAAGTGTCAAAGCAATAAGATCCCCCATCATAAACCTGCTTCTGTGGGCATCCAGTGACAAAGGGAGGGAATCCTTCTTTGCAAAACCCCTACAGTGTACAGTACCATCAGCAAAGAGATACCTTATAGAAACAACCTGTTGTTTTCATCTGCATCTCTGTGACAACCCACAAAACTGGCTTTGTGAGTTGCACAAAGTGGCTCCAAGTGAGAGGAGAGCCAACTGTAGCACTAAATACCCAAACACAAACGCACTTTCTCCCAACACACGCTTCTTTCCCCCTTGAGAAGAGAGCAGCCCAAAAGCCAGATGGAGAACTAAGGCCACATCAACTTAACTTTTCTTCAGGATGCCTGGGGTGGCTCTTACCCATCAGTGAACAGGGAGCCCTCAGGGGCTCACGTTAACAACCAGCAGAGCAGCATGTCTAGCAAGAGAATACTTGCTATTGACACACAACCCACCTTGTGAGGTCCAGTAACCCTTGGAACATACTGCACTGAGTAGGTCTTGTTTTTGTCACTGGACGGCGTTATCTTCGCCTAGGAGAGAAAACACATCCATCGTTGAGCTGTGCCTACGCACGCCAGCTAAACTCTTTTCTGATACTGCAAACTATTTCCAGAGCCAGCAATGTTAGACACTTGTTGCTGTAAGAGCAGGGATCCTTGTGATCCCCTCTTCTCACATGGAAAAACACCCCATTAGTTTTGCCTTTACAAGAGAGGAAGCAAGCCACCTTCTCCCTACTCCAGCCCCTTCCTTTGCTGTTAATTGCTCTATTGAGGCAGGCCAAAAATGAGGAGACAGTAAGTCCAATGTACAGCTGTATTTTTCTGGAATGTTGTAACACGATCAAGTGGAACACTTGGATGAGAAGTTTCTATAAACATTAAAACCAGCATTTTAACTCAAAATGATTCATGGCATCTAAATAGCTGCTTTAGCCATTCTTGCAGAATGAGTAAAGGCAGACAGTGATTTAGTGATGTATGTTATCTAAAAGCAGGTCAGAGTGTACTTGGCCAGTCAAGCTAAAGCTCTGCAACTACTGGACACTGGAGTTTTGTTGCTTAGTTGCAGATAGTGACTTTTTTTCAGGGCAATTACGAAGAAAAGCTTGAGGCTTCTTGCACTTTAGATAAACAGTATTTTGCAATTCCTTTTTAAAGTACTTATTTGTTAAGAACTCACTTGTGAAAGATGAAGGTTATCGCAAAAACTACAGCATTCAGACCAATTCTACTTTTCCATACAAGACACTTAACATACATACCTCCTCTCTGTTTCCTTCTGGATCTTCTACGAAGACCATCAAGTCACCCTGCCCAGCACTGATGGTGTCCACCGTGAAGATGGCAGGCTGCTTCACCATGTTCCCATGAGGCTCAATCCCTGTGAGACACATACAGAACGGCACATTAGCTGCTGCCACAAAACCCGAAAGATAGTTTGGAGGCTACCCAAAGGCTGTCCAACCCATTCTCCCATGCAAGCCACCAGAACCAGTTTCCCCAGACTCCTGCACGACATGTCTTTACCCTCTGCCCAGAGCATCATGCTCACAAGGCCTTCTCTTACAATACAAGCATTTTTAAAAATTGGTTGAATCATTGGCAGTCAACTTGTCTTACAATTTCTGACCAAGTCAGGAACCCAGCTGTTATCTGGATTCAGGTGAAAGCAAGTTACCCTGACACGTACTGAGGGTCATCCCCACTGCTGGTGAGTGCAGTGCTGATGCTGACAGCAAGCAGGATATGTGCATTAGCTGCTCTTCAGGAGCTGCTCTGCTTCACACAGCTAAATGTTTAAGTGTGCTGCACCACAGGACAGGTGACTAGAGACACAGGAGAGAAGTTTTGGGAAGCCTTTAGGTGAAGGCATTACCCTAGAGCCAAGGGTAAAAGACTTACTTTAAGCAAGACAGTTTTTACCTATACTGTCCCATCTTACTCCATTTTCAAAACCCAGCAGTACAGATACTGCTCAGATTTACTATTCTTTGAAATCTGCTCAGACTACCTGGCCAGAGTGAACACTGTACAAATGGCATGCAGGAACCTCTTAAAGCCATAAAAATCTTGCTACTTGGTGTGGTTTCCACTTAACTTTTAATCAGTTTCCTTATTCCTCAGCACAGTGCCTGCTACAGCACGCATGTTACCAGCAGTGTTTCATCAGCTCCCTGTACATAGTCCCAGGTCATGACATCTGTCATGGTGGTGTCAGACTGAGTGGGTGGAAGAACTTCCCAAAATTGCTGATTCCAGACTAGCCCAAACACATATACCCTTCCGTCCAAGGCAATTACTCCTTGGCTGATTCATAAAACCGTGGGCACTACTGCTCTGTAGCACAATTAGTGGAAAGTGCAACGTCTGATAGATTATAAAGGAAGTGGTTGTGAACAACAGAATTCCTGAACTTGTTTATCTTCAGAAAACAGTAACTTGAGAGCAATGCAAGGAAGATCATGTTTTTGCTAGGAAATCTGAGCATTCTGATAAGGTGTTAACAATTGACATATTCATTCTTTCAAACTAAGCCCTAGATTATCATCTAGCTGAAACCGCTACGAATTTGCTCTGCGTCTCTTCAGTCCATCCCACAAGCATTAGGATATGGTATTCAAGTTAAGTATCCCGCCTTCTGCAAGCACAAGAAGGAGAACTGATTATCCTCCTCTGAAGACAATTTCAGCCAGGACAGCATTAGTTACAACACTTTCTTAGCCTACACTTCATCTTCTAGATTTTACTATCTTATCAGTGGTCTGCTTCGGATGAGAACTCCTAGCGCACCACTGATGACCTGCACAACTCTGTACATCCCCTCTGCAGGTTCATTTTGCACCGGCTCTACACATGGCTGTCCTCAGCACAAGCCCCCACGGTGCCCAGGGTGGTGTGCTACAGCTAAGACTCGTGTTGGGAGGTTATGAGCAGCCTACATGAAAAATGGTAATAAAAAGAGCTAAGACTGACCCACTTCACACTTGACAGTCATCTTTTTCTGGAAGCACGAAAACCTGTTTTTCATCTGTCCAAAACACCCTGCTCAGTCAAGGACTGAGCCCCTTGGTGCTGGAGTCACCTTCCAGTTCTGACATATCTTAGCAGTCAGAATTATCAATTAGAATATTTAGCAATTCTGTTTTAGCAATTAACTTGAGGAAAACATCAATCTTTCAAGAAGAGCCACTCACTCTAAAGTAGTTTCCATTACAATGGCTCCAGAGCACCACACACATGAAAGCAGACAACAAAGTAATTCCAGTTTTTGAATGAATAAAAACATGACTAAGGCCAGACTTGACAGATTGAGGCAGGCTGATCAGTCATTTACACATCTGGGGCCTGAAAAATACATCTGTGTATTGTGGTTTGCTGTGGAAGGCACCAACAAAGAACACAAATCCCAAGCTGGATATGTGCTAAACCCACTCTGACTGTAGCAACTGCTTATAAGTGCACAAATAATGTCCATGTCCATTCATTCCACTAGTTAAGTTTCAATGGAAAATCAAGTTTAAAAAAAAAACCCCAAGCAAATAAGAAAAACAGAAAAAAATAAGGAAAGTTTTGTTTCTTTCCATTTCACTCTTGTACACCCAATTCTGAAACTCATTCTAAAAATCATGAAGGACCAACAGCAGCCCCAGATGTAAAAAAAAAAAAAAAAAATTAAGATGGAATGGAGAGCCAAGTGTAATGCTGAAGAGATGCCTTCCAACATACCAAGCATGTTAAAGGTAAAAATCTGTTACTTACTCAGTTGTGACTGTGTACCAGTCTAGAATAGAACCTCATCAATAGTCATATGAAATTATCAATTTAAAAGGTCAGTTAAAAATAAGAATGCCTATGTAGATCTACAGTTGCATAAACATCTGTGGACAAGTCCTTCCAATTAGCAAATACTGCCTTTCCAACAAAGGCTCAGCACTTTCTAATATCTCAAGGCTTACCAATCTATCTTTGTACATGTGCAAAGTATTCAACACTACCAGTCAATTCAAGTAATTTATTTAGAATTAGCCCACTCTAACACACATGAAGCCTGGGAAATGGAAAACTCTCTACAGAGAGCCTGCTCAAAGAGACAGTGAGGTGATGAGGTTTGTCCTCTTTTAAGGAGTGCTTTATCACAAGAAGCATTCACTGCTAGACATCCATCAAGCAGCGATATTGCTGGCCTGAATTCCACACTAAGGTTGTTTTAGCCCCATATCATGCTACTTCTTCCAGCTGTGGACAGGAGGCAGGCAGCTTGCAGAACAGGTTCAGACTGGGGAATTTACATGTTAGAACTAGGAGTGTCTTTTGGACTATATCCATGTATTTCTGAAACCAGGCACCACACCAAGAGTATACAAGTGAAACTTTGAAGTCAGTTAGTTACAGTAGGTCTGAAGTTCAACATAAGCAGAAAACCCCACCCAGCTTTCTAAAGAGTTACTGCTCCATGCAGCTTCAGCTCACCAAGTCCTTACCTCTGCCATAGGCCCTTGCTTTCTTTGGATTCAGTTTGGGTTTTAAAGGAGCTCCTGGTTTCAGCTTGGCTTTGGGGAACTGGGACAGGTAAGTCATCACAGAGTGCTCATCCACATCAGGGTGGATAATTTCTTCAGGGGTAATAACCTGAAAGACAGTGCAATTAAGTATATTGTACCAGTGCTTGGTTACCGCATGTCAACAGAGAAACAGAGCTATGACACAGACTTATATTTCAAAACTCCCACATGCTAATGAGATTTCTTACATTTATTTTCCCTTTGATACACACAACATCATTTATTATCTCAGGCAACAAAATCAAGAAGCTCATTATCGTCCCAGTGTGGTTTGCGGGCTTTTTGGGCCTTGATTATTAGGGGTTCTCAGGACATTGCAACAAGCTTAATGGTATCAAGGCAAGACAATAGTCGTTATGTTCCGCTTGAAAAGTGACATGAGGATAATTGATATTGAAAAAATTATAATTCATAATCCTGTATGCTACAGCTCTGAATTGCAAGGCTTGCAAAGTAAAACTTGTGACCAGTCTCTTCTCCTGCTTCCACAATACAAGCTGTTTCAGAGACTTCTGCAATTCTGTCCAACTTTATCAGCATGAAAATAATCCAGTTTGTAAATACATTGCTCTCTGTTTGAACATTATCATCGCAGGTGATTTCCTAGGCCAGTAAGTTTTTCTTCTGTGGAATTCAGTGCAGCAAAACAAACTCACTCTATGGACTAACAGATCAAGCACCACCACACAGGCCCTTCCCTCCTACCTTACATGCTGCAACAGCAGCTGTCTTCAGCAGAGACACCTACACAAAATCTTACAACCAGAGCTCTGAAATGTAATAGTGCGTTTCACTACAGTGCACCCTTTCTCAGGCAACTCTACATGAGTTAACCGTAACTTTTCGGAGCATCCAAGCAGCTCAATTTTAACTCCAGCTAGTCCCAATGCCAAAGCTGGCCACTGTGCTCCCCACAGGCAGCCCATGTCTTGGTGGCCTTACCTGCGGCACACCCAGCCAGTCATCCGCCTGCTGCATGGCTTCCCGAGCGTTGTCCACGGGCTTCTTTGGGTCCCAGGTCTCCCAGTCAGGGCACAAACCTGCAAGCACATTTCAGTTATGTGTGACCTGCCGAAGTGCTTCCCTAGGTGAAGAAACCAAGCACAAACTCCACATCCCCTTGTGTTACACTGCTTCGCAGAAAGACATTCAGAGTGTTGCAGAAGTAACCAAAACAAGACAAGCATATGCTGATCACTGAAACACCTTTAAGACAACAATCAGGGTAGAGTCATAGAATGGTTTAGGCTGGAAGGAATCTTTAAAGGTCATCTAGACTGACCCCCCCCTGCAACGAGCAGTGACATCTTCAACAGAGCCCTGCGCAACCTGACCTTGAATGTTTCCAGAGATGGGACATCTATCACCTCTCTGGGTAACTTGTGCAAGATACCACTCTAAATTTAGCACAAATATATCCACCATCCTTTATGTTCCACTGGTTCTCCTGCAGCATATTTGGTAAAGAAAATTTCAACCTGCTGTTTGCCACAGCAGCCCAGATTGCATTAGATGAGCAACAGCAATTACACTAGCAAGGCTGTTTTATAAGAAGGTGAGGAAATTTTGCCTTTTTCACACTTCATCAAATCATTTGCCTTAAGCAGCTCAGTCTCAGCTTGCTAAACACTGAAGTTTCAGGTAATGTGCAGCTTCTGGCTGCTCTGTGCTCCCTCTGCAATCCTATTTCAGGAGAACACATGAAGTCTCCCACTGCACCTTGAAGTTGAAAGGTTGTTGGCACTTGCCGTGGGAACAATCCTTTCTTCCATTTAGGAGCCAGCATTTGTGCCTTTGTCCCTTGCACCCAATACAAAGCTTAGACATGGCGCCTCCCATAATGCAATCACACATTCCGCTTCAGGCCAGAATTTCTCTTGGCCAAGTAGTTTACAACTTGCTGCTTCCTGCAGCTGGTCTCTTGGTTTTCTTGAAAGCCTCATTCCAGTCTGTAGCTCAGCAGCGAAAACCTCCTCCCATAGGAAGAGCAGCCGCAAGGACAACAAGCAAGGAAAACACTGAGCATCAGAACAAAGGACGTACCTGGAGCACAGCTGTCAACAAGAGCACCCAGTGCTTTGCCATCCTGCCAGTTCTGATTGAAGTTTGTGATTGGCAAGTAAGGAATTTTGTTCTGGATCCAGCCCAGCAGCCTCTGCTTAGGGGTCTGCTTCTTTGCATCATCATCACCTTCATCCTCCCACACTGGCATAGAAATGGAGTAGTGGAGGATAAGGGTCCATATCAGGCCAAGGATCAACTTCAGGTTTCCATCAACTATGGCTTTACTATCTGGAAGACAAAAGACATACAACCGATTATTTCCCATTCTAAAGAAAAGAGGTGTGTTTTCAAAACAGTGTGCCTGCACTCATGCACAGATAATCAAGGACAAGAAAACTAACCCAGGCCACTGCAGGCATTCGTTCAGGTAGAGACACCATTCCTCATAGGGTGTATTAGATAGGACGAAAAGAGGGGAGTCAAAAGACTCAGTGCTCTCCAGTTGTCTTGAGAGATCAGTGCTCTCCAATGATGCCTTGGGTTTTAACTTTAATATTTTTCAAATTCTGTATCCCCTAGTGTGTAACTGAAGTTTCTTGTAGCTCGTTAGCTGCTCTCTTAGGCCAGATAGACACAACAAAGCTTCTCTGAGCTTGCTATTCAAGGACACTCAGACTGTTCCAGGCCTAAAGGTGTAGACTAGGGCCGCAAGAGAGGTGAAGAAATTGAAGAAGTTACATTATTAGCTAAAGTTTTAATTGGTGAATTTATGCTGATATGCAAATGGACCAAACCTATCAAAGTGTGAAGAACTCGTGACTTGTCGTCCATCTTGGGGTCCAACTTGGAAGTAGCCTCTGGTTCCCCAGGGTGTACCTTTGAAGGCCTTTCAAATAAATACCTACCTTTATTCCCTTACTCTTGTCTAGTCTCTGTTTCTAGGTAGCCACACCCGGCATCACCAAGAGTGTGACTTGCCTTTCAGCTTTACAATCTTAGCTTAGGAGAATTGGCAGTTTAAGATCTCTGGTATTTTGATTTGGATAAGTACCACCTGGTATTTTGTAATGGCATTTGTATCTTATGAAAAGGCCAAACAGCATGTGATGGAGTTCACAAAAACAGCATCCCAACAGGCATGAAACACTCCAGGGCATAGCTAAAAGCATCATTTAGGAAACAGTATTTATATACAGAAACATGTCTCCCATACATATCAACAATTTGCCTTAAAAATTGTAGGCGGAAAAAAAGTGATGCTATGTAGTGAAGACAAGCAAATACAGACTTTGGAATTAGTCTGGATATATCAAGACCTGTGTACAATCAGCAAAGCGGGCAGTGGAGGTCCGTGGAGGATCCTTTGCACCGTCACACAAGACGTCATCCCTTCACACCACAAATTCAGAGTTACAGAAAAGAAGAGCCAGCTTTGGCTTTTCCATATCATGCTCCAGCTTAAGAAAAATTTATGACCAGAGTGGCCATGCTGCTGTTCTGCTTTAAGACACACTATGGAGCTAAGTTTAAGGCTGCTGGGTATCAAGATCAGATTTTCATAAACAATGTCTGCAGGGGCAGGATGCTTTTCTGCATGCAGCAGCTGTGCATCAGTTTGGCCTTGTGAAGTGACCACTACAGTTTTGCGAATTCTCGTTCAAGTTACTTTAGCTTTAATGAGTCACAGATTGGATGTCCTTCCTCCCTTTGAGCTTGTAGTTGTTACTCAGGTTGTGTTACACTGCTAACAGCTCCAGTTTTTTCAAGCTCACCCAAACCAGAGCTTTTCTGCAACGTTTCAGGATGCTCTCAGCCTGACAGTTCCTCTTATTCACAGCCACATGTTACAGCACAGCATTTTTCTGTTCTTTCCTCCATTTAAAGTGCAAACTGTTAGAGAAATCCCTTTCCAGTCAACAGAAGTTACAAGTGACCTGGAAGTTTTTGTCTACTCTCCAGCACCTGCAGCAGATGCTGGAGTAAAGACAACTACAGCTGTATAAACTCCCTTTCATGCCACCAGAATTATTGTACAGGGATCTTACAGAGTCCTAGCTAGCAAAGTAAAAGTGTTCTGTAACTAGATTGCACTCTCCAGTTCAAATGCAGTGTTAACAGGTAAAGTCCTCCAAGGTGACCCTCCCTGTGCCCAACATTCACTGGGCATGCCTTACCTGCTCCTCTTCAGATACAGAGATCACAGCAGCAACCCACCACCATCTTATCAATGCAAAAAGATCTACTGACTTCCAAAACAAGTGATTATACAGAATAGTGACCAAGAACAGTAATCACCAGGGTGTTCCCTTTAACCCAATGCTCAAGCGAAGCGGTTAATATTTACACGGTTTCACAATAGAGCGGTATGTCCTAAACAGATAATAATGTAACTTCAGACCTTGAATGGCATTCGGACTTTCTGGATAGTTAGTGTCTGGTTTCTACTCAGATTTCACTTGTATGGGATTTTTTAACACCAGTTTTGACTAACATTACAGGATTACAATACGTGTCTGCCACTTGACTGTTCACTGCTGATTGCACATCCAGTCCAAGATACACAATAGATAGCTATGGGGTGATTAAGCCCCACTGGGTTTTAATTACAGGTTCCAAGGTAAAAGTCTACATCACATAAGCAGTGGGTCTCCTAGCAACAACTAAACATGCCCTACTGTTACCTGTTTCAGCCCTCTTTCCAGCTGAGCTGCAAACTGGTCAGTGGTGGGAAGATGCTCCCTTACACCAAACCGTCAGTGCAAATCCTCACTGCCCGCCTGCCCCCTGTGCCAGCAACACCTCCATCCCACCCCATGGCACAACCACCAGCTCACACAGTGGTGCTGGAGCACACCAGTGGCCAGCCCATCTCTGCTCCAGAAATGCCTCCAAGCTTCAGTTTTAGATTTATATCGACATTGGCATTTTTACTAGAGGGACACAGCGATGATTTAGTATGCTACAAGCAAGCTCATTTCAGAAAGCTGTCCAGCATTTCCAGGGAGGAATGCCAGCAGGACAGAACCACCTTGAGCACAATGCTACACACACATTACTCGAGATAAAGAATGGCTCCTTTTATATTTATAGCACATAAATAATGTCTATATGTGGCTGCACTGTGGTTACTGCAGCAACCAGCTGTGTCTTCAGAGCTTCCCCCAGCACCCCATTGCCCTCTCCAAAAGCATAGCAGGGCTGTGGTCCTCGACCTGGGGAAAAACAGCTTGTACAGGGCTTCACAGCAAGAGCAAGAATATCCCATCTCATCAGCCTCACCCAGAGAGGCTGGGCACAGGGCTGCTGTCCGGATGACAGGAAAAGGTCATCAGAGGAACAGGACAGCTCTTCCTCTCTGGGGTTGGTGCCATTGCCACGACTGCACTTTGTTAGCAGGTTAGCAAGCTCTCACAGCCTCCTAGCTTCCTGACAGGCATAGGGATCTCATGATGTAATTTTTTCCAAGCAAAGGAGGAGGGCTTGTCTGCTTTCATTTGGGGTGGGGAGTTGGGAGGGACAAGAACTCCTGGGCAGGACAGGAGACCTTATCAGCAGCCAGCAGAGCTGCCCGCGTGCCCTTCTCGCAGGCACCCCACTTCCAGCACTGGCTCAGAATCTCTATCACTATATAAAAGAACCCTTCATGTTCAAGAGAAGACCAAAGAAGGCTTAGCTTCCATGCACTGCTGTAAAGCTCAGCTCCATATGAGCACTCAGCCTCTCCAGAAGAGCCTCTGCTTTAGTGCTGCCTTTTTCGTTAACTGACCAAAAATATTCAGCAGGTTTTCCTCAAGGTCTCTTGGGCTTTGAGACGAAAGTGGCAACCAGGAAGACACGCATCCACTCACAGGTTCTTTACAAGGAGCACAGAGCTGGCCCTGAGAACACTCTTAGTACAACCAAATTTGCAAGCATCCCCCACCAGCTCTGAGTGCACACTGTCAGTGTAATACTGCCAAGGTGTTGGGATAGTGGAAAAAATAATATATTCCAATGACACTTAACCACCAACAATCATTACTGCAGGCACTGCTTGTACCCCAGCTCAGCTGGCTTTCCACTGAATTCCCTCCATTCCCTGGTCTGCTTCAAGACACTTTCTGGCCATCTCAGGCTGGAAAACAGATTATATAAACAGCAGATTTCCACCACCGCTTTCCTACTACAAAAATTACTTTTAGGCACACTTATTACTCACACAATCAATACTTTACAGCTTTACAGAGCCTTCAAAGTCATGTTTCTCAATTGCTCCACTGGAGCTCATAGTAACTTTACAACATACGGATGCACACTTGTGGTCAGTGCTTCTGAAGGGCAACAGCCCGGCTCCTCGACAACTCATCTCCACCACCCCCAGCTGCATTTGGCTTTCAGCTTCAATGAATTAGGTGGACAGGAACAAACTGCCTGCTTTCAGCTGCGAGAGGGTGTTTACTCCATAGTACCAGCCATGTTTCCGCAGATTAAAGGAGCCCTCTCTATGCAGGAGACAGCCACTGGTCCCTGCCTTCTTGTGGCTTGGAGGAAGCGAGCTGTTGGATCTCATCTGCCAAGATCATTTAGCAGGGCTGAACCAACTCTTTACAGCATAATTGTAGACAGCTTTAATGTAACCTTTCTTGGAGAAAGCATGGTCATCTGCATAATTTGCTTTATTCATGTCACAGTGCTTATGTTAACACCTGCAAGATGCACTTACAGGTGTGTCAGAGAGCAATGTTCCCTGGTTCCCGGTAGGAGATGTGTGCTTTGGAGATCAAAGTCCCTGCACAGCTGACTCACACCTGCTGACAGCCACTGGACTTCTACTTTCAAAGGGCACATTTTTACAGGAAGCCGAGGCATGAAGCAGGAATCCATGCCACAGGACCTCCATCTTGCCTCACACTAGTACTTAGGAGGACTTTAGCTCAACTGGAAACAGACAACTTTAGAGATGCCATCTAGAAGAGCCAATGGATGAAGGGTTTGGAAAGGGGGTTTTGTGCTGGTTTTGGTGGGTTTGGGGGGGGGGTTTTATTATTATTAGAACTAAGAATTTTGTGGGTGTGATATGCAAGTCCTCCTGACACTCTTGCTGTAGACTCCAAAATTTTGAATGTTGTAAGCTGACCACTTTCAGACAGTCTGCAAGTTCTCATGGCTAGACATGCTGTCCTGAACCAGCAAGAAGCAAAAAAACGCAGAAACTATCAAGTTCGGATTTAACACAACCCTTCATTCCCACCTACACTGTTCAACATGCATTTTAACTTCCACTCTCCAGCTCCAACTTGCTTTCCTCCTCTAGAAGTACCTGATGACAATCCCACATCAACAAAATAGCAGCAGCCATCAGCAAGACGCAGCCCCGTTCAGCTGTAGGCAGGCAGGAGCCATCTGCAGGGAACGGCTGCTGTCAGCCCAGTGCCGAGGTCCTGCTGTCAGAGTGCATCTCGACATGACCTACATGCTGACTGCTGGGGAAAACCTGCCAGCCAGACTTAAGCTGTTCTGCAGAATCAACAACAGTACTGAACAAGCAAGCACTCACTTTCCTCAAAAAAAAAAAAAAAAAAAAAAAGCCCATATATATAGCCTACAACTTTAAGTTTTATGTAGAAGTATCCTGCTTCTTAGTCAGCTATTAAGTGGCTGCCTAGTAGGGTGAAGAGGAAAACAGGCTGAACCAGAGCTCATTTGCTTCCCCCATCACACTTCTGAGTCTATATTGTAATTCTTCCACTTTTATTATCCTATTAACTACGTGGCAACCAGCCCAAAAAATGGATATGGCAATTCTATAGGCCAGCAGTACATACCACCAGTCTTAGTCCTGAAAAGCAACCAAGTTTCAACTGCTCAAACTGATTTATAATTGTTGCTCTATACTAAATATTAATACGATATGTTACACTTGGACTGCTAAAATCACACTATTCAAAGCAAAAAGAAAGATGTTAGAGTGCCAGGGCTTCACCTAGCAATGTGATTAGTCTGAGCCAGCAGTGTGACCATTTTGAGACAAATGTGTGTCATTTTTATGGCTGGGGCCACAAAAAGCTTCCCAACCCAACCTACCAAGTGGAAAACTGCCAATGCTTGGTCCTCTGCATTTGTGCTTATAGCTGCCCCAGGAGCCAGTGCCAGAATTGAAACCTGGCATTGGTTTGAAGTTTGCACATTTATCTACTCCAGTAGAAATCCCTAAATTCTGTTTGGAACACATGGCTTGAACTACATGACCTTTACTAAGTCTATAATTCTGTAATTTTAAAAAAAGCAAAACCCCAAAAAAGTGTTATAAACAAATTTGTGACTAGTATCTTTTGCTCATATGCAAGTCTGCTCTGCATTCAGATTAAGTGTAAGTACTAACCAAAGTGTGGCAATGTTCCTTAAACTCTGCCCTACAGCAGGGCTACAAGTCATTCTCTGTTGGACAATTAGTGGAAACAAGATAAGCTACCGAAGCAGACAGCTTCCTTACTAAATCGAGCTAGTCATACGGACTGTGGAAGCATTGCAAAACAAATGAAGGACTGAAAGAGCAGCTTTTGAGTAGTAATTTTTTTTTTTAATAGTTTCATGGCTTAGGCTGCAGTCAATACAGCTTGTTCACTATCTCACAAAGCCATCTCAGAAGCTTTGCTGTTGATTTTCACACAGAGAAGTTGAACCACAACCAGCACTGATATTTGCATCCACCTCCTCTAAAAAGTGGTTGTCTTCTTAATTTTTTATGTCTTCCGTATTTAAACTTTTGTTCTATGCATTATACGGAGGGAGAACCCAAACCCATGGTTCTCAATACAAAACAAAGGAGCAGTCTCACCAACAGGCCTTACTCCTCATTTCCAGACATGGAAGGAATTTTGTATAGCACACACAAAGTTCATTTCAATTATGGATCAGTTATGAAGAGACTGTAGGAATTTTAGATCTTAGTGTCTTTAAGTGTCTGAGCATTTCTCCACCTCTAGTTATTCTCACCTATTGTTAGATAGCTATAGCAGCTGGGGGACAGAAAAATTAAGCAATGATTAGGGTTTAATCTTCTGGAACGGAGAAAACACCACACTGAGCAGAGCTGCATGCCAAACAAAAGTATGCAGATGAGATGGAGCTGAGCAAGCTGCCCAAGGAAATTCTTTGCTGAAGCATACAGTATGTGTTCACAGGCTTACCCTGCCTGCTAAAGACATTAGCGACATCCTCTGAAGGGATAATATGTCTTTAAATCAATTACAGGGGTTCCTCTGTGCTTTGAGAACATACTGCAACCATTTCCTCCAGCATCCCTTAAGCCCAGGTCCACATCCCCGTTCCTCAGGGTCAGCACGTCGCTTGTGCCCTGCTGCGTGCAGCTGCTCACCCCATGGAAGCACAGGCTGTGCCTATGGCACAGAACTAGTTGAACTCGGGCCAGTTTTGAGGATACCTGGCTGTGACCTGCCAGCCTCCAACTGCGACATGCTCCAGTCCCATTGCATCTCTGTTTCTCAGCAGCGTTTGCAGGCGGTGCTGTGAGCCCTAGGAGAGCTGTTCCTCAGCATCCAGCTTACCTGAGCATCCCTGGGCTCTCAGCTCACTGGCTCCCCAGCTGAGCTCCCACACCCTGCCAAGGCACAGCCACTCCTCAGCTTCACTGACGAGCCTCAGAGAGTTCATCACCTGAGGAAGTGTATCTTCAGGAAGCCTAAGTGACACGCCATGTAACACAGAGATCCATTAAGCTTTTTACAAGGCAGGTTTTCCAGAGGAGGAACGACTTCACTGGAGGGTTGTAAGAACAGTAGCTGAGTGCTGATCTGGGCATGGGCAGGAGGATGGAAAAGAATATGTGGTTTTATTTTTTTTGCAAGTGATAGAAAGCATTTTCTTCTAGGCTTACCAGGGTGACTGGTTATTAAAAAAAAAAAGTAGTAAGATTCCTTTGTGAGACAAATCTTCAGATTTGAGATATTACACTTCAGAGGGTTTGAAACTATTCAAATAGTGTTTACTTTAACTGGATTTGAAACCAATCATGTCAGAGAACTTCAGGCCACTGTTGCATCCATCACCCTTGTACTGTCTATCGGTGCATGTTGGGCCTCTAGAAAGGATCTCATGAGGTGGAACTGGCAACTGTAAAAATAAGTTCAAATCCAGTCCCTTTTAGTGTAGTTTGGCAAGAAAAAATATCACACAGACTTTTAATACAGTAAAGAATAAAAATAGTCACGCCAATGGAGCTCTCAGGAGCAAAATACAGATTAAAATAGCTCTGCCCTTAATAGGCACCCAGAGACCACTCAAGTCTCACATCCAGAAGAGAAAGGCATAACACAAAGCAAGTTTAAGCCAGCAGTATAACAGCAACAGCAACCAACCCAGCTTCTCCAAGAGAAACTGAAATCATCCAACAGGGCTTGAAGGAGAAGTCAAGAATTTCAAAATTAGGAATTGTTAAGGTGGGTGGGGAAAAAAGTTAAACTGTGGGTGGCTTATGACCAGATTCCTGAATACTTTCAGTCTGAACACACCTAGGTTTCTTCTGCCTTAAGTGCCTCATCCCAGGTTAGGATATGAGAAGGTAAACGTGTTACTCTTACGTCCAGGAAGAGCCACAGGCAGGTGCTAGTGCACATCCAACCCTCGCTGTGAAAACTGTCTGAGAGCAGCAGAAGGGCTCCACGCTGAAGGCACACTGCTGGGTTGGGATTAGCAGTGAGCAAGGATGCAATACAGAACAATAAGAGCTGCTATTCACAGTGGCTATTTCAGACCTAGCTGCTCCCTGCCAAGCAGGTCCCCACTCACAGCTGCAGGACTGCAGCACAGATACCCAGCTGAACCACACACAGGAATGCTGCGGCCATTACCTGAGATCCTTTTGGGGTGGGGAAGAAAGGAAGGCGTCTGAATGTTCAGCCTTGGTAGAGCAGCAAGTTGCCCTGAGTGCTGCTTTGTCCGCAGCCAGTGAGCCCCTCGCCAGCCTGGCAGGGCAGCGCGCCAGTGCCACACTGACCCCAAAACCGCGGCTCGCCTCGAGAGCTGGCGGGGCCGAGCACCCATCAGCTGGGGGCCAGGAGGCATCACAAGGAGGCTTCCCCACTCCTGGAACCCCCGTGCCCCACCTGCAGCTCCCGCCCCACACACGGCCAGCGGCACAGCGGGCTCTGGGCCTGCCACGGCACGACACTGGCCATGGCATCCCTGGCAAAACCACTCCACAATGGGCCCCGCGAGCACGGCCCCTGCACCAGCAAAGCACATTCCCCGCTGCTGAGCTCATCCCAACGCCCCTCGGTGCTGCTGCCGGCCCCAGGAGTGGCTGGGACACCGCGACTCCCACATGCCTATGCCAGGGACAGACAGTGCAGACATCCTGCACCGGCACCGAAACAGCAGTTGACGTTCAACCCCTTCGATAGTACAGACCCACATTTCCAGGGAAGAATGAGTGGGAAGCTGGGTGGCAGAACAGGAAAAGGTCTGCAGCTCCTTCATGCTTCAGTGTGCAAAGGGAGCCCAAGCCTGCATGGGAGAGGTTCTGCTCCCCATGGGCTCAAGTCGACTCAGCAGCCCCCCATCCTCCAGGGGAGCAGAGCTGGCAACATGCCAAGACCGATTGCATCAACCTCAGAGACAGCAGGTGGATTGGGAAAGCCCCCGGCCCGCACCTGTCAGCATGGGATGGGGCTGTAGAGAAGGGCTTCAGGATAGCACCCACATGGACACTTACCCCCAGCTGCCCCAGGTTCAGAGGCAGGTGGAGGGAAGCTCCAGGAAGCCATAGGGACAGCACAACACAAGGCACCCAAGTGCTGATTAATCATCCAGGAATAACTTGAGAAGGAAAGTCCCTGCAGTGGGGAGTGAACATGCCAGAACTGGATTTCTGTTTAATGAGGGAGGGGGAAGAAGGCATCCTCCTGCCTCTGCCACACTCTGCTGAGAAACACTTGGCTCAGCTTTTGAAACCAAGTGACATGACACAAACTACACCTCCCTCCTCCAGGCATGAGACAGAAGTGAAAAGGGAATGATCCTACACCAGGTCTGTGCTCCCCAGGAGTCAGTACATTTACTGCCATGGCACAGAAGGTTTCACCATCCCATCAGAGCTGACAGCTACACCTGAGTCAGCAACACCGCTAGCCAATTTACAGGAAACGAGCTTCAGTTTAAGCAAGACATTAAAATTTTAGTCAAATGTAGAACTGTCTACACCTTGCACGAAATACATCTCTAGGAGTCCAATCAACTCAAGGTCATTTCATTCACACGTGCTAACAAAAAAAGCACCTCATCACAGCATCCCTTGTGCATACACAACTAGAAAGCCAAGCCTCAATCAGAAAGTCTGAACTTAAAAAAAAAAACAGCTGTAGTGCCAGAATACTGTAAGTGACACAACAAAGCTACAAATTGTCTCTGAAGCCTAAGAGTTCTGTAACCATCTCTGTAGGATTAAAGTAATCCTAAATCTTGCAGGTTACTTCAGGTCTCATCAAGGTCAAGAACCTGTCTAGTTCTTGCAAAGACCTCCCAGGGACTGGCAGAGGCATTAGGTGACAAGCCATTAGTGCTGTATCTCACATTACTGAAGGAACATCTCCAAGCTTCAGCGCAGGGGACAACAGGAAGGTCCACCCTCAGGCACCTCAGGCATTGCAGATGAAAGAGTTGTAAGAGACAGGGCTACAAAAAAAAGATACCTCAGCAAGACCAAAGAAGGAAGGAATAATCCAGAGGTTTCCAGACACCAGAGTGACCTCTGTGCTACTAACAGCATGTTTTCTCACACTGGGGGTAGGTCAAGATAGTTATATGAAACAGCACGTAAAATCTTGCTGAGATAAATGAGCCCATTCAGATAGGGCTGTCTAACATCTTCTGTGCAGCAGACGCCAGGCACAAAAGCTGCAAGGGATGGACTTTGTGAAGCCAAAACCAACACATTAGAAATTATCAGAAGTGATTACTGTTTGGGGAAATCCTTGGCCACAATATACACCAAGATTCAATTTTTCCATTTGAAACCAGAATTGCTACACTGACTGTGAATCACTGTGCACAGGGCTGTTCAAAGGAAATCCCCATTCATGCAGCCCTGCACAGCTCAACCCATCTCCACTCCACACTGCAGCACCAAAGTAGTGAGCAAATGGAGCACATTTTGTGGTCTGGGGTTAGTAACACATCAGAAGGTACACTGTCAGTTCCTTTAGCTGTGCAAAAGATTTGTGGTTTGTCTCAGTTTTGATCATCTCTGATTCTGAGCACCTAACAGCACTGCTCTGTGCAGGCTTGTTTTGAAGCATATAAGCCCACGTACCATGTTACAGATACTCTGCAGCCCTCTGCAGCTTAATGACAGAGTTATTTCAGAATGTATCAGCAGGTCAGCTATCTCTGTCCAACCATTTCCCTGAGAAGCAACAGGAAAGGTAATTAAACTCTAACATGCTCCGTTCAGTTTGGCTGAGATAGAGTGAATTTTCTTCACAGTAGCTGGAATGGGGCTGGGTTTTGGATTTGTGCTGAAAACCGTGTTGATAACACAAGGATGTTTTTGTTACTGCTGAGCAGTGCTTACACAGAGTCAAGGCATTTTCCGCCTCTCACCCCACCAGCGAGTTGGCTGGAGATGCACAAGAAATTGGGAGGGGACAGCAGACCCCCAGTGACTCAAGGGATATCCCATACCGCATGGTGTCACGCTCAGCACGAAACCAGAAGAAGGAAGGGGACGGGGAACATTTGGAGTGATGTCACCTGTCTTCCCCAGTAACCATTATATGTGATGGATGGCTGAACACCTTCCTGCCCGTAGGAAGTGGTGAATAAATGCCTTGTTTTGCTTTGCTTATTAAACTGTCTTCATCTCAACACACGAGTTTTCCTACTTTTACTCTTCCAGTTCTCTCCTCCATCCCACTGCAGGGAAGTGAGTGATTGGCTGTGTGGGGCTGAGTTGCTGGCTGAGCTTAAACTACGACATGTGCAATTGTACCCCCAGTGCAGATAGGAACAGGCACTTTGAAGATACCCTCCAAACCTGAATTTCATCAGTTCATTTTGACATTCACACACAGTACTCACTCAACACAAACACACAGCACCAGAAGTAGCCTGACACCCACACACCCCAACACCAGAACTGTCTCACCAGGCCACTGCCCTTCAGCGCTGCTGTGACGATGTGAAACACCCAAAATGAGCCATCATCTGGTCTTCAAGCTCCAGCCATCACCACAGGATTGCCATGTGAGTGTCCATCAGGAGGGGCTGACACACAGCCAGGCTGCTTTCTGCAGCTGCACACCAAGCGAGGACGCGCAGGACACAGTCACTACAAACACAGGCATGGCCTGGAAGGAACTGCTGCTTTTCCATGACCATTATGAAGGTGTCTTCAAGCTTCTGTGTGTAAATCACCTAGATTTAAATCCTCATGAGCTTTCACATACAGACACCTATCCTCCCCCTCCACTGGAAACCATGACTACCCCTCTCCAAGAAGGAATGCGGTCACTTTCTTCCTGGAATGTCAATTCTTAAGTAAAAAATATTCAGTGTTGTGCAGCTGCATCTTGAAGGAAAAATGCTCTCCCCTCTTTCTGGGGAAACAATGAAGTTTGAACACATTTTTGTATGCTTGTGCAACGCAGCCGTAAACACACTTCCATCTGCACATTACACACAGCTCTCCCCTGCACCGTGTGGATTTGAGCCCTGTGTGTTTAACATCCCACACACGACAGCGCTGTGTTTATACGGTTTCAGCTACAAGCCGCTAACATAAGGAATAGATGCTTGGCTTCAGGCCCAGGTAATTCATCCAACTGTGGCAGCCACTATCAGACAGACCTCTTTTGAGAGGAGCTTCCATGAGCGGGAACACGGTGGTGAATCTGCAGAGGCACAGTCTGCACGGGTGGTCTCCAAGCACCTTAAAGAGGACCATCTGGGATTAATGGTACAGCTTGAGCACACATTAGCCCCAGCTGTGCGACACCCGCTCATGTAGACCACATACCCCCCGCCTCCCACTCAAACTCACTCCCTGCACAGCAAAGCTTTGCTTCAAATGTGTGAGTTCTGCATGGCCCTGAGTAGTCCAAGTTCCCATCTCACTCCAGCTGCCATGGGCTGGCCAGCCCCAGGCCCTGGAGCTACCCTCCTGCACCGTGGGTCCTGTACCATGCCAGGGCTCTGCTCAGGGGCCATCCTCCCACGCTCCTAGCAAGAGGCAGAGACAGCTCTGCTCATTTGACACCATCAGCCTAACCCAACTTTGTCAGGAGCTGCTCAGCCGTAACAGGCTCTGGCTGCTAACAGAGTTTCCAAACTAGCCAGTGCTCAGAGGGATCCTACCTTTACCTCTCCAGAGGCTGGACTTCAAGTTCTCCAACTAAAGGCTTCACACAAGCCTTTCCAAACTTCACAAGCTTACAGGTCTCTCCCTAGTCTTCAGGGACAGCACTCTACCACACACACGGTGACCAAGAAGGGTGCAGGCAATTACCCAAATCTTCACCAGCTGCAAGATCCCATTTTTAATCTGTTCTCTCACATTGTGCACATTTGCAAGCCTACTGTATTTCACATTTTTAACACAACACTAAAAATATAGAGCTCTGGCTCTAGGGGCAATTTTTCTAGAGCTGGAATAGTTGCAGCAACTTCACAAGCTATGCTGCTCTGCTTGAGCTCCCATACCTCTTCTAGTTACCTACCAGGTTTGGTGCAGTATTAGACAAAGTCGTTTGTTAGCAATTCCTCCATTTCACCGTGAAAAATGTTTACTGGCATACTATTACCTCCATCCAGACACACAACAAAAGCCCCGCAGGTGTTTATCCTACTCCCAGAGGAAGTCTGGGCTGCTTCTTTCAGCTTCCTCATTTGAGCTTGGATACTCTTGCTAACCAGGTACTGCTTCAGAAGTTTGAGTTACTTTTCTTACAGGTAAAGTAAGAAGTATTCTGCAGCTTGTTAAAGCCTATGTTTAAGTACTAAAGCTGGTTAATGAAAATATTTGAGCTTCCTCTGCTTTAGGCAGTGCTTTCAACCAATAGCTGCAGCACTATGGGTGAAGCAGTTCATTTTTCCTCTTTGCAATTAAAAACTTTCAAAGACACATAGTTTTCCTCAGTTATTTATCTATATCAGAAAAAATATTTCTTTACTCAAACACTGAACTCAGAGCTAGGCTACAAAACCACAGCAAAATTTGAAGTGGCTTTGTTTAAGTAGGGTTTTATGCCACTAACTTCAGAGGGCTTCACTCTGAGTCAAGAGTCATTCAGCAGAGCTTTCTACCCAGGAAATCCCTGACATCTCCATCATTTACAGGGCCTGAACTAGCAGCTCCTCACTCAAGTCTGCTGCTCCTGGTGCTTTCACAGCAAAGCAAACCTCGTCCATGAGAGAACCCTTGCAGAGTACCTCCAAACTGCTTCCTTCCAGAAAACAGTACATTGGGATATACTCCAGAGAGAATCCCAGTGGCAAAGCCGTTAATTCTCTGGGACAAGGTCTTTGCAATACCCTTGTCCAGGGTATTCCACATGTTTCTATCCCTATAACTGCACATGTCTGCAAGTCATTAGCATGCTCAGCAATGCTCACTGAGCAGCCACGGATCATCCGGTGTGACAGCACCAAGGGCAGTGCTGAGCCATCCTGCTGTACAGTGGCTGTGAGCTGAATGCAATCACTGTTTCTTCACTCACGTTTTTGGAGAGAAGCTGGACCACTAGAAGACTATCTCAGGCTCTTCTACGTTTTTTGGATGCGAAAAACATTACTGGCCAGCTGGGAGTTGCATCTGCTTCTGCATGGCTCTGGGGAGCCCCACGGTACACTGCAGCTTGAGGATGTGCAGGCACTCCTGGGTCACCCGACTTTGTGGCCTCCCACCAAGTAGACAACCCACTTGGTCATTGGCACCTCGATTGAGCTGGCAATGCCTGCTCCTGCTCAGCGCTCAGGTTAGGCCAGAGAAGTACTATTAGTACAGGCGCTGGTTTATCAACACACAGCAACCTCTGCCAGCTGGGGTCTTCTCCAAAGCAGCGGTATTTGGCTGTGGCAAGTTACCCTCCTCCCTTTGGCCAACCATGTTCGATGTCACTGCTCAGGTGTCCAGCACATATGCTGCATCCTCTGTTAAGAGCATTGAACTCCTACCAGTCAGCACTAAATAGCACAGGAATACATAATCAAAAAGTACTGAGAGCATTAAGATGACACCACTATAGAGGGTCCTGCGGTCCTGCTTTAAAAGCCTCCATGTCTTTGTCCTGACTTCTGACAGTAGCAGTGTCCAGCACTGGTGAGCTCAGGCTGTGGCACCGGAAGTCACCGCCTTTTCAAATGTCACCACAAATTTTCCTGGCAGTCACCAGCCTAGTTTTTCTACTTCCTCACAGCTGCATTTTTACTACATGCCTAAAAGACTTACCAAAAGAAATAATCCCCAGAGACAACTAAAGCTGTTTCTATTTGACTTTTAATTAGATCATTGATCTTGTTCTAGCGGTTACATGAGCTATCGGATATTTGCATGCAACCACGCTGGTAATCAACAGCTGGAACAAAGCTGAAACAACACGATTAACATCCCAAGTCTTCCCATAGATGGTATTTTAAGTCTGCTCACACATCAACTTGCCCCCACAAGGAAATTTGATAACAAGCCATAGCTGAGCAAGTGACAACTGCTCAGTCACTGCAACCAGAGTGACACCAGCAAACAGCAGCCCTTCAGGAACATCCAGATGCTGGAGGAGGCTCAAAGATGCCTAGACTTCCAATTATTTGGGAGACCAGCAAGCAGAACTACTTCTAGTCTTGCAGAGAAACCCTACAGAAATTCACTGTCTAGCTGTGATGGTGAGGTAACGCAATATCTTGCACCATTCAAGATGACAGTTAGACACGAATTTTGTTTAGCAAGCCAGCATTTCCTGTTCTGTAGCAAGGATCAAAAGCAGAGATAAATCCAAGATCTGTGTCTTGCACCATGAGAGACACAAGGTGTATTTATTACACTGTCAGCTCCCAGCATGGAAGATGCATCAAAGACAAATGCAGGACCTTGCACATATACCCCAGGTCAGGCTCTTTGCTCCTGAAGTCTGAGACCAGGGAAACCTGCTCCTGCCACTCACCTTATAACACAGGGAGGATCTGCACAAAGGTAAAGCTCACCTCCAAGATGTACTCATCAGTGTTTTAGCATTGAGACTTAAACTAGTTCCAAGACTTGGCTTGCCAGTATTTGCCTATGGAAAGTCCACTTAAACTGCTGCACCTACTACCACAAGGTTGTTTTGAGAAAAGGGAATGCAAAACAGTTAATTACGCCAATTAAAGGAAACACAGATAGAGCAAGTTAGTATCTAGCCGAGGGGAACAGTATTTCCTCTTCTGTGTTTGAATAACCTTCAAATGCACATATCAGGGGTGTTTGCTCAGCACAGCTCTGTACGCTGTGCCTTCTGCTGCAGGGCACCAGAGCAGACTTGTACACAACATAGCTCACCAGTTGCTCATTTTGGGCCCACCAACCACGAAAGCGCCCTTTAATATAGGCTCAGAAATACAGAATACATTGTCTCCTTACAAGAGAGGCCACAGACTAATCAAAACCAGTAGGCAGCCACAAGCATACAGGGTAGCCCAAAATTGCCGTGGGCTGTGAGCTGCAGAGGAGAGCAGCCATCAGCTTCCTACTCCCAGGTCAGGCTGGGGCAGCCCCCCAGGACCAGACGTGCTCACAGCACCAATGCAAAGGACAGGAGGTAATAGCAGCATGTAATAGCTCAGCCCAGAGCTCATCACACAGGTTTCAGTACAAAAAGCTGAACCCCCAGATTTCAGCACAAAAAGTGGGTGGAAGCGCACCGGCTGTGGGCTAGCAGTTGCCTCCAGTGCCTTCAGCTGCTGCTCTGCAGCAGAGCAGCCATGCAGAGGGCTGTGGCCAGTGTCGCAAATGCCTGCACCCCACCCAGGCAAGCATGAGGCAGCAAGAGCCACCCCAGCAGCATGGGAAGAGCAGAGGGCGGCTGACAGTCTCTGCTCAGCACAGCACCCACACCATACCAGAATTACCCGCAGCAACGCGACACTGGGACGTGCTGCTGTGACAGCCATTGCCCAATTTGCCCCTCTCAGCAGGCAGGCTGGGTGTCAGCGTGGCAGCTGTGCCCATCTCACCCTCGGAGGACCCATCATTTGGGAACTGTGCTGCCACGCAGCCTGGCCAGCTCATGCCAGAGTAATTCAATGCTCTGACAAATAAATGCGTCATGATTTACAGCATGGCCTGAAGCAAGGGAGAAGGAGCCACAGCCCATGATGTCATTGCAGCCCACAGTCATTTTTGTGCTGTTACTGGGTAACATTGGCAGGAGAGTTCATGCAACCTGCTGCTGCTGTTAGATGAAAACAGCTTGTCTCTTTGTAAGAAAAGCCCCAGCCTGGATGGTCAAAGCTCTGCCACTATCAACTCCCCAGCCTGATTGGTAAAACTTGCTATATATCAGTGACCCAGAGAAATTAACTCTGAAGTATCTGCTGAATTTATGCTTTTAAAGTAAGAGACTGCCTTCTGTATTTATTGGTTCCTTCCCATTAGATTAGTTGTCTACTTCCACAGGTTGTAAGGAACAGCAGAGGACCATCACCTGACTCAGAAGAAGCATCCCACTAGTAACCAGACAGTGCAGCTGCTTGTGTGGCCACTCAGACACTTTAGAGGGACATGGCTGCTTTCTTTCAGGGGCAGTATCAGCAGGAGGTCCAAACAACTTTAACCCATCACACCAGGGGACACAGGATTCAGCTGCTCCACCCTCTGCTCACTGCCAGGCAGCCCAGGGCAGTGTCTGCTGCCTTACCACAAGGAAGGATGTGCCAGGCAACCCTTGCTTCCCCAGGAACTTGGGCAAAGCTTCATTTGGCTGCTGTTTGAAGTGGCCTAGCTTGTTTTCACTAACACAAAAAATCCAGTTTATTCTTGCAGTGGCTGTATCCCAGTTGCCATGTACAAGCACAGTAGAAACTAGACACGACATACATCTCACTACGGATGTTAGACTTCAACTCCTTACAGCAGAATAGTGCTTACACAAGGAATTGCAATCCATCAGGTGAACCCAAAGCCCACCACAGCAGATCCAATCCTCACTGTGATGTACCAGATATTATGTAGGCATCTTCAAAATTCAAGGTTAGTTCCAGGAGGGACAGAGTCAAGGGAGGCTCACAGACAGGTTAGAGACCACATCAGAGCCCAGAGAAACATCTGGTTAAGATACAGCATACACTTACTGCAAGGCTTTTCAGTACAGAACTGGGATTTATCTCCTAATGATGACCTGGAAGAAAGCCCTCCCTACTAGATTACAGAGCACTAGTTCTTCCTCAGGAGGAACACAAACAGGCAGGAGTGCAACTACACAAACTTTTGCCTTGTGGGGAAAGAAAATCTGTGCCAAGTCCCCAGAAGCAGGACCTAGGGGGAAAAACTCACTAGAGTTTTATTGCACAAATCCAAATAAACAGGCAGAGCTTGCTTAGCCCATTGCACCAAACCTCAGATCTCAGCTGACTTAACTCTGAACCCGAGGTCAAGTTCCCAGGAAGAGCAAGGGTAGCTCTAGCCACCCCACCCGGTGGGTGGTAGCAAGAGGGTTGGTGAGTATACACTTTTACCATACACACTGATAAACAACTTCAGCAATCAAGAAAAGATACAGAAGCACCTAGCAAAAGTTTCACAGACACAGTATTTTCATGAAACTGCTACTCTTATTCCTCCAAACACAATGTAAAGACACATACTGTTCCACCACCACCACTCCTTGACCCTTAGCAGGAATTCAGCCTGCAACAAGGTAAGCAGTGCCATATAGTGAAGGCTGTAGCAGACTGCTCAGATCTTACAAGGGTAGGTGGTGCCTTCCCTTAGTCTTTTCTACATTTATTTTGGGTTGGATTCTTTCCGCAGCAGTTAACATTCAGCTACACAGCATTTCCTTCCTCCGGCAGAGACACACTTGGTATGTCCGATTCCATTTTTCTTGCCACATCCAAGTTGATTGCAGCTACCCATCCTCACCTACTTTCACCCACCATGTGCGCCAATCACTACCATGGTGCACTCTTCTCCCCATAGGTGGGTACTCTAGAACAGGACCCACAGTACTATCAGAGGACACACAAAAAGCAAGAAAACCCCACAGGCACCTACAGTTTGTCTACAGAAAGCCTGGCTACCTCGCCAACAGCCAGAGTCAGGCTCAATGCTTTGTAAGCAAGAGCCACCGTGACAGGCTCTTCAGGCACACTGGTCCACACCAGACAGAGCCAAACACCAGGGCACTCAGCTCTGTGTCTTTTTTACTGTAATGACTTACAAATCAGGTACCATATTAATGAGCTCACTATCATCCCAGGCAGTAAAGACAGGGCCACCTGATGCTGGTGGCAGGGACCTGGCGAGTGTCACAGTACGGCAGAGGTTTGTTCACTCCAGCATCATCTGCAACACACTTTCACTCTGGTGTGCTTGCTAAACATGCATTAGTGGTCTAAACTTAGCAGACCCTTGTTCAGGACCCGAAGTAGCTGCTCATCAAAGTCTGTTTCTGAGGGGCAGAGAGAAAACAGAATTCCTCTGCAGCCTGGGGGATTCAGAGACCATTGTTTTACTTCCCATTGCTTGGAGCAGACACAGAACAATGCTGGCAACATAGCAGCATGACCACACACAAGGCTAACCACATTCTTAGATTACAGTTGTAGGCTAGAAAAGAGTTATCCTAACTCATTTAGATTTAAACATCCCCATGTAACTCAATACAGGACGTGGCATTACAATATGGAGCAGTTAAGATTTCAGTCCATCTTGAATAGCTGGCATAGCTTTCAGTGCCTTAAATGAAAAAGCTGTTTAGCACATTAGTCTAACTGGCCCCAAGTAATTTTACCAAAGTTTGATCACTTTACAAGTTTCCGCTCATATGTAAAAGAATGCAAGAACAGTCTGTGTACGCTACCTTAAAGTTTCCTGTAACTTGGAACTCATAGTTCAGGCAAAGGCACTTTTTCATTAGACCAGCAGTCCAACTACTGAAACAGAAGGTCCTGAGGAGACCAAGCACCCTCCAAAGCTGAAGCCACCTCCAGCAAAGAGGTCCACTGCCAGTCTATCAAAAATTATTTTCAAGGGGAAGGATTAAGTGTCATATTTCCAAGAAGCAGAAATCTGCTTCCAAGACACACTGGATATTTTCCAGAAAACAGCCTCCAGGGAAGTCACACATAAGTGGCAGACAAAATGCAAGTGTATTTTGACTACGTCCTTATGATGTGTTAATAGAACATTGAGTGAGACAGAAGAACCCTTAAATGCACACAGGCTGAAAACACATTTTCTTTTTTCAGTTTTCAAGCACCTAGCTCTAAGTGTTACAGGACAACACATTTACTGTTTTACAAGGGACTAGTTTTCCCTCTAGAAATGTACGGTTTGCTTTGTCACTCTTCAGTGTATCAACAGCCTAAGGAAGAAAGTCGGGTTTCAACTATTTTCCTAAAATGAGATTTCTGTAAGGTCCTCAGACTCACAAGTCAAGATACTTTCACCTTTAGCACGCTATAGGCCACAGTGTGTGCATCAAGTACTTGGTCATTAATCAAAACTCCATCCAATACACAGGTTAGGATTGGTCAGTACTCCTGCAGCTGGGATATGCCAAGACCACCAAACTCTCCATGAGAGAAGTACCAACAGACCATGACTATAACACCATCCTCTCCTCACCCATCTCCTTCCTGGGATCGCTTAACTTCCTGCAGACACTGCAGCAGGACACACGACCATCACAGACAAACCTGTAAACAAATCACACAACTGTAGCAAAAAAAAAAAAAACCTGGATCCTACTGCCACAGCAGCAGGCGTGCCACTGCCCATCCATTTACTTGCATTGCCACTTGACATCCTGCCGTTGTGAGGCAAGCCAGGTCAGCTCACTTACCTGGTGAAAGTGCAACCCGGCAGAGAAACCACATTTTTCAGTTTGCTCAATCTGACTGTAGCAACCCAAGACTGCAGTTTTACCCAACAAGGCAGCTTGATACCCATCCTGCCTCTACCAGTGACACAAGGCTGCCAGGTGAGCAGTGGCCACGAGAACACTGCCAACAGGCACCAAGCAGCATCAAAGTATGCACCCAGGACCTGCCGGCTGCAAGCCTGGGTGCAACTTGGCAGGTCTCACCCCAAAACCATTTGCCAGGCTTCAGCCACCCAACCCCTCTGTTTCTAAACTACATCAGTTGACTCCTATTGCCAGTTACCAGGGTTTCTAGGGACAAGCTCAGTGCCAAATTAGCTTCAACTCCCCTCCCTTCTCTGCTAAGTAATCTGTAGAGTTGATCAGCCCTTTCAGCCAAGAGCAAAGCCCTTGTGCTCCACATTCCTGGCGTCCTACTCCCAGTGCCTGTCATGCAGCATGCCACTCAGCACCCAGGAATTTGCAATTATCTCAGTCTAGCAGACAAGGAAAAAAGCTAGACTTAACACTTGTTAACACTTAAGCAGCACAGCAGCCACCTCATGTTGAGTAGAAGGCTCCATGAAGTCACCTGTTCTCACAGCAGCTTTTTCAGAGCTTTCACTTCCATTTTTGCTGGATGGCACAGAGCACCTATGTACTTCATGGCCTTCTTTACAGTAGATCATACATGCAGTCAATTTTGCACTGAAGTGAAGACACTTTACACATAGAAGAAAAACTTCCTGAAACTAGCAAAAGACTTTGAGCAGAGACTAAACAAAGGGTAACAGCAGCAGGAGAGGTTGGGCTGCTAATGTGCATCCAGAAAGGGCTGTGGTCAAACACTGCATATAGGCAGACTTATTTTCTATGGACAAACACTGAATGCCAAAAGCTTGCTACTGAAAAGGTTTTAAAATGTGGTTGTAGTACAGCAGCAGTAGCTGAGCCATAATACATGGCTTCCAAAATGTTCCTGGAAGTTAAATAATAACTGGAACAGGCACTGCATCCACTTAGCAGAGGTCTGATGGCATTATTAATGCCAGAAATCCAGCAGGCGCAGCTGTCAGGTTTTCCCAGTTGATTTGGCTCAGAGTTGGCCCTAAACACCCCAGGCCCTAAAGACCAGTCTGGTCATAAAAGTTCTCCACCTAAAGCCCTTACTAGTTTCTTTTTTTCCACTTTAGCTCCAGGGCCTGCAATGGACCTGGTTTTGTTCAGCAACACAAAAGAGACTAAACAGTAGAAACAAAAAGGACAGTCTCAAGTTCTTCAGAACCTGCCGGGAAAAACACACTGGGGCAGGTAGTGATCCCAGCAGATGCTGCACCTGCAGGAGAGGAGCCGAGGGCTTTAGGCCTTCAACCCAGCGGAGCTCTGCAAGGCTCATTCAGAAAGTCTTTCTTGGAAAGGGCATTCAGAATGTTTTTTTCAGGACAGGCTCAGTTTATCCAGGACTGTACAGTAGGGCTCCTGTGCAACTCCTTGCTCCAGCTCAGGTGGCAGAGCACTGATGGAGCTGTACACTCCTTCATGCAGAAGCTGGGATACGGCAAAAGCACTAGCAATCATAGTCATTCCATTCTCTCAAAGCTTCAAGTTTTCTCAGGTTTTGGGGTTTTTAAATTTTATTTGTTTTTTTAACAGCCAACACAATGCAAGTAAGCTGTAAAAACAAATAGACACGTCTTAAATGATTACAGCCACCCTGCAGCTCAGCCTAACCATGTAAAGGAGCTGTGCTGCTGCAGCAGCATTTCTAGAAAGGAAGTCACTGAAAGCCAGACCTGACTGGAGTAGCCTTGATCTCCCAAACCCGTCACCCTCGGGAAGTTCCACAGACAAATAGGAAGGCAGCTGGAGCAACAACATTTTTCTAGGGAAAACAATACAATAGGAGGGGAGTGCTGGCCTGGTGTTGGAGCTAGTCCAGCAGCTGCCACAGAAAGGTGAGCTCTGATGTTAGCAAAAGCTCAGCCCAGGAATCAGCAACTACAATTCGAACCCCACTGAGTGCAAAGGGAATCCATCTCTAAGTAAATAATTAGCACCAGCTTCATTCCCAGCTGCAAGTACATTAGCTGTTCTGCCCAGGGAGGACAATCAGCTACTCAGGACCAACAGTCCTCACTTCTTGTCCAAAGCTGCTTTTACACATTAGTAGAGAGGAACAAGAGGGTACCCAGCTACAAGTTTCTAAAGAGAGCCAGGTCTTCCCCAAACTGGAGAAGTTTCTATTTTCTTGCTATTGTAGCTAAAGCCTTTGAAGAGAAACAGCTTTCATCTTGGCCAAGTGTTTTAGACAACTGAGGAGAGCTGCACTCACCCAAATTCAGCTGTGCAATTCATCGAGGCCAGAGTCATCAGGAAGCAGTAGTTAGACTTATCTGGCAAAGAGCTACCAAAGGCATTCACATTCCTTCCCAGAGGTCTCAGGCATTCAAATTACTGCTTTACAGACTACGTTGTGGCCACACCTGAGCTATTCCCCAAACGGTCACCGAATGCATTCCTGAGGGATCATCCGCAATCCGACGTGCATGCCAGCAGCTTTCGTCTCCAAACCACCAGTATTCAACCAACTGCACGCTGCAGTATGGCACGGGCAGGCAAATCTCATGCCAGCCTGGGCGGCAGTAGCTCAAAGCACCCATTGCCTGGGCTTAGCAGGGTTCCTTGAACATTTCCTGCCGTAACCTACCGCAGCAGAAAGATTGTGGAGAAAGTGCAATCCTGTTCAAAAGCTGCAACTATGCTTAGGCAAGCGTCAACGCTAATCTGAACACTGGCATCATCTACTGGACTGTGGTGAGCAAAGTCTCCCCACTCTCGTATACTACCTACGGCTGCAGCTATTTCCGCACAGCCGTGAGAGTCTGGCTCCAGCACTCTGCCAGAGCCCAGGTACGCCCGGCTACGGCGGCATCGTCCCAGCCGCATACTGCTGCCGGGCTGCTGAAGTGGTCAGTGCCTGGGAGAACTGGCTGCACAGGGAGAGAACACGCTCTGGCACTTCAGGAAAGACGTGAAAGCAAAGCCTCACCTATGAAGTAGTGACCAAGAGGGACGCTGAGGAGTACAGGAGCTCACTGCCAGCCCCGACAGCCGGGCTGTGGGGCAGCCCCACGGCACATTCAGCTCTTTAAAGACAGAAGCAGCAGAAGCCACTCAGCTTCTGAGCCCGCAGCCCCCGCTGCCCTGAGCCCCGTCATGGTTCCGCCAGGCAAAGGTCCAGCGCAGGAAAAAAACACAATAAAATGAGAAAACAACAAAACCACCCGCCGGAGACGCACTCACCGATGGAGACCAGCTTGATGCTCTCTCGCTCCAGGAACTCGAGGGCCACCGAGACGTTCTCCAGCTGCATCTGGCGGAAGGTGGGCCGCTGGTGGTACTTGCGGTACATGCGCTTCTGGCTCAGCACCTCCAGCAGCGCGATCAGCCGCAGCCCGTCGCTCAGGTCATGCTGCAGGTTGCCGATGCGCTTGTTGACGCAGCGCAGGTGCTCGTTACACCAGCGGGTGAAGGTGTTCTGCTGGATTCGCTTCCAAGGCGCGTCCTCCGCCAGGTCCTTCTCGGTGACCGGCATCTCGCCGTCAGGATCGGCCGCTCTCCGCGCGCCCTGACCCCGCGCCTGCGTGCTCATGGCCAGCCCCGCTCCGCCTCCTCGATCCGCTGCGCTCCGCCTGCGCTCCGCCCGCGCCCCGCCCGGCCGCGCCCGCCCGCCTGCGGGGAGGGAGGGAGAGAGGGAAGAGCGCGGCGCTCAGCGGCGGTACCGCTCCTTTTCCTGCTCTCGCGCCCGCTCCTCTTGCTGCCGCTGCCTTCGCCGCTACCCCGACCCGCCCGCTCTGCGCCGCTCCTTCCCGGCTCTGCGCGGCCCCGTGCCGCCGCCCAGCCTTTATCCGCCGGGAGCGGCACGCCCTCCGCCGAATCAACCCCGCGCCCCGCCACACCGGCCCGCGGGGGCCGGCCTAGGCTGGGCCGGCCTAGGCTGGGCTGGCAGACACCCCGACG
>VZTD01004446.1:448502-569719 GCA_013397725.1 Rhagologus leucostigma
GAACGGGGGCCCGCTGGGCCCACACTCACCTGGCCGAGGTGCCGGGCGGGGCTGGGGGGCGGCCCCCGGGCACGGGCAGGAGCGCAGCTGGCCTGGCGCTAGCGCCCGGCCGGAGTGCAGCCCCCTCGCCCCACAGACAAATGAAACCCGCAATAGGAACAGGAGCGCAGCCCCCGACCCACCCACACACCCCCACCACAGCCGCACTCAGGAGACACAGGTCAGGCCGCCAGCCGTGTGCCCGCCGCGGGTGGATGCAGCCACGAGTGGGTGACCCCTCACTGGGCCTGCAGAGCTGTGCAGGAGGGCCGGCAGAGCCCGGGCTTTGGGCTGGGGGGATTCGATTCTCCACAGCCTGCGCCAGGAGAGACTGGGGGTGCTCACACGAGATGCGATGTGGCAAAGGGACAGCAACCTCTGTGCCGACACGCACGATTTTATCGGCCATTTGAAGATAATAGAAACTTCTAGAAGCAGTCAATTAAGGTTCGAATTCTTGGGGGATTGTTTGCTTTTCCCCCACTTTTGTGACTGATTTCCTGGCGCGCCACTCCCTGCTGACATACAAGACTGTGACTTGCCGCTGACTCATTTGACGACAGCAGAGTCAATAGAACTACTCCAGCTGCCTTGCTGCATGCTGAATCTTTGCAGGTCGTCGAGACATCTCATAACACTTACTGGGTCAGTGAAAGCTGCGGTGAGGTGTCCCTGCATGTCCCTACCCCGAGGGAAGGCTGTGCCCACCCGCTCACCCTTCCCTTGGGTCCAATCCTGCACACACTTACGGTCTTGGCTTCGCTACCAGGAGTTGCTCCACCGATTCAAGTGAAGTGTGTGTGTGTCTACCTATTTACATCAAGGCTGCCACACTGAAAGGTGCAGGAGTCTGTCAGAGAAAACAAATCCATTAAAACACAATCAATAAAGTCTTATTTAATTAAATTACTATAGCCATTCTCAGCTAGAAAATTAGAATACAGATTTCCAATTATTTTCTTTCAAGGGTGTTAGTCTAATGCCTCCACCAAACCGTGACACTGTGGTTTCTCTCCAGTGACCTAATAGATCCTTCCCCCAGACTAAGTTATATTAGATGCATTTGCTGACAATAAATTAAGAAAGAAGCAAATATGAAGGTGAGGTAAGGTGGGAGTTATTTCTAAACTTCCATGGTTCCCCAACCGGCATTGTCTCCTGTTTAAAACTATCAAAGAAATCAGAGATCAGATTTACTATACTGAGATGTTGAGATGTATCTCATGGCACAGCAGCCACTGCCCTTTCCTCAAATTACTGAGCCGAGCAGCAGGAAGGATTCAAATAAAAACTGACATTAAGTGAGAGCTTTAATTCACAGAGCAGAACCACTGACAGGGCATAGAAATGCCGCAGCCAGGGCAGGTTGTGCCTCTGCAAGCTCTCTGCTGTCAGCGCAGGCTTGTCCAGCCCAGGGGAAAGCAGCCTGGAAACATGGAGCTGAGCCTTTTCTCAAGGGCTTTTCTCCCATCATCCTATACTTCATCTTTTAATAGATACTAATTGCTTATTGACTTTGGCCTGGGTTGGGACTCCTTAGCAACCATTCCACATCCGGATTAGCTGATTGTTTATAATATTTTAATTTCCGTTCCTTTTCACTCCCACACCTAGTAATGCACACTCTTTAATATCGTTTTGTGCCCGTGCCATACTGAAAGTTGAAGCTTCAGACATTTTTTTTTTCTGTAACAAAGACAGCGAATAGGAATTACACGGGAAAAACATAGAATTAATATTAGGACCTCTACTTTTAACTTAGCTATTTAGTTAAAATTTTCAATAAAAGTAATTTTTTTCCATAGACCCAGCAAAGAAAATTTTCATCCCATGCTCTGCACACATAAGAACAGCGGTTTCTTTGAGTGGTTTTCCACCCCTCCATCCGTCCGTCCATCCGTCCGTCCATCCATCCATCCATCCATCCATCCATCCATCCATCCATCCATCCCAACAGAAGCACTGAGGCACAAAACCAGATGTGAAGTGCCCAGCAAAGCTCTGGCACAGACATGCCAGCCCAGCTCACCCTGTCAGACTCAGGACAAGGGCAGTGGCACAGTCAGCACTGTTGCTGTTGAGACCACGCAGGGTTGGTGGGGTGTTGGTGGTCTGGATGCAGCAGCCCGTGTCGCAGCTGCCCTTCCCTGCACATCACAGGGCTTTTGATCAGAATTCAGCCTTTTGCATCCTGACTGCTTTCATGATTATTGGGAAACAAAGACTGCTTTATGGGAAGAGAATGAAAAAAGCAAAATAATTTCTGCTCTGAGGAACAGATCTTGTTTCGTCCCTTTCTTCCCAGTCACAGATGACCCTTGCAGCTATGGTCTGATCAACATTTCTGGTTGATGGGCAGCGAAGAGGGGCAGCCCCTGCGTGCACCCCATCGCCTGCACGGGTGACTGAGATCAGGAGAGGTGCCCTGTCTGGGACCTGCCTCGCCACAAGTGTGATATCCAGCTGTGGCAGCAACTGCAGGGCTGGGCATCAATGCCTTGTCTCATCCACTGGTGAGAGAGTCCCTCTGTACTGCTCTGTGATCGGATTCTTATGGGGATAACATTTGACCTGAAAAACTGTATTTTCTTTGAAATGAAGTTGGAAGACACTTTAACACAAGTGAACACGTGTTTCAAGTTTCATCAGGAGACAGGGAAATAAAAACAAGCTAACCCATGAATCTGTTCTTGCTGGAATACCATCTTGGTACTGTATATTATTACAAATGAACTAATGTATGCCTTGCAGAAATACCTTATGTGCATATTTATATGGGTAGATATTTGTGTGGATGTATGTATATAGGCAGAAAGGGAGGCAGATTTTAATGCTATGCTCTGGGGTGGATGCTTTTTTCTTTTGATTTGTCCTGTATGACAAGGATCTTTCCATCCCGTTCTTCCTTCACTTGCTAGATGCAGATACAAGGAAGGAAGAACACTGTCATTGCTATCTTGGTTCTCTTTAAGCAGTTGTGAAAACACAGCAATGATTTTTTGCCACTGTTTTAAAAATACTCTTCCTCTGTGGTAAATCACTGCAAGGGTGAATTTAAAAAGACCCTGTTTAATTCAGCAGCAGAGGGCTTCCACTGCCACATACTCACTCTTTTATCGTGGAACTGCTCAGTATATTTTGTGTTTGAAAATACAGCCTTGACAAATGGAATAAATTGTAAGAGAAATTCATTATGGCATGCTCTATTTTTAGCAAAAAGTCACTGCAGAATGTCTCTCAAACCGGAATATGGCATTAAGCTCTCTGAATTCACAGGGAGTTGTTTTGCTGGCAGGAATAAAAAAAATTAGGAGCAGAGCTTAAACTGTAAAGGTAAATAAAAGTTGGCTGGCCTTTGCAGGTGTGTTGCTGCTCTTTTTGGGATCATTGACAATCCTTAATGGAAATTTAATCTCATTTATCGTATCCTTGGGGGCCCTGGAATGGTACCATGGGACTCCATGGTGGACACTTGCCATTAGGATACTAACAGCAGAGGGAAATGGCAGCTCTAACACTGGCTGTTTCATTGAGGAAAGGTCTGTTGAAGCCTGGTTGTGCAAAAGCAGAAGGGTGTGGGGAGCAGTGGCGCAGGCCCTCACTGACATCAGTGAACAGGCAGCGCATGATGGGGTGACTAATGAAGTCTATTTCAGGGTAATCAACTTATCACAGTCTCATGTGATGATATGTTCTTGGATTCCTCCAAGTCATGGGCCATACATGAGAGATCCCAGCCATTTGGGAGACCGTACATGCTCTCTGCTTGACGCATTGTTCAGCAACAGCTTGCTTTGATTGTAAGAGGACAAGAATCAGAATTAATCTCAACTGTTAATCCAACATCTGCACACTTTGCTTAGAGCAGGAATTGGCCAGGGCTGAGCATTCAGGCTGAGTCTTTGCAGGTAGAAGGACTTTTCTCTGCCCCTGGCAGGTCGTGGTTTAGTTATCACCTCTCTGAGGATCTGTGCAACAGAAATGTCATCTTTTAAAGATTTCAGTGGTGCTGCTAATACACAAGGAGCAATGATTTTTTTTTCCCCACACTACAACTAACCCCACACAAGTGACTTTGAAGATGCATCATGTCTCAGCAGAAATGTGTGGTGAAAAGCCAGCAGGATGCCTCCATCTTTTCCAAAGGTTTCTATCAAAGCGGCAGCACACTGAGGGTTTGTACCCTGGGGCTGTCAAAACTTGTGAGTTGTCAGGGCAATGTCTTGGAAAAAGAATAACTGGGCCATGGGCTATAGCACCCGGGTAGCTTTAGAAATTTATCAGGAGATTTTAAATATTTATAATTTTTTGGCACATAATAGCCTTATCCAAACAGAGGACAGCATTGTGCATTAAAACAAAAGCCATGCATAACAAATGCCACAAAATAAATTGTAGCACATTCAAGCCAGTGTGCAGATGCTAATCCTCACATCCCCGCGGGGCAGCTCATCCGCTAACCCAGCACCCAGCCAGTAACACTAAAGATCCAGCAGCTGAGGCTCACAGTAGTTAAAGGTTTGCTTTTTCAGAAGCCGCAGGCACCATAACTTGATGGGATTTCATGACTAAGTGACCATAAATGGCATTGCCGTGCAGTTGGCAGCACCGAGCCTGGCTCAGCATCACAGCCGGGTCCTCCCAACCTCCCGCGTCAAAGGTTTCCAAACCACCACACATTTCCTTCACCCATTACCTATTTACTGGATTCTGAAAGACAATAGAAGTGTTTCTTCTCAATTGATGAAGTCGTCATTAAACCTCTCCTTTCGTTACCATGATCTCTACCAAGCGAAGCCAAACCCAGACAAGCCGTTCAAGTCAAAGCATGAATCAAATGGATTGCATCATATGGATTGCATTTTCCTTATTCAGCAGCTCTATGGAAGGCAAAGAAGCTCTGCATTATACAGATACTGGCTAGGACCTTTGATACAACTTGTTCTGAGTTTTTCCATCTTCTGTTTCCTCCTCTGTTATCCAAGGAAGACAGCAACATGAGAGCCTGCAGCAGCAGTTCAGTCCAAATTGGACAGAGGGATGTCTTCAGGCAGAAAAATCTCTAGAAGTATGCTGAAAAACATAACTTGTTCTGGAATTTGTATTGAAATTTATCATTTGAAAGTCTATTCAGGCAACAGTTGCTTCTAGTAGCAGTTGTGTCTGGGGCAATTTTCATCTCTCTGTGTCTGGAAGAACATGGTTTTTCTTCTGCACAGAGTTCTTGCTGCATTAGGTATGTGTATATATATGTCTTGCTGCATTATATATGTATCCAGAAGCTGAAACTGGTGCCAAAAGCAGCCATCCATCTGGCAAACACAGTGTTTTGCCAGAACTTACAGTGCTGCTTTTGCCTTGGGTCCCAGGGAGACTCACAGCTGGAATTTAAAGCTCTGGTTTTGACACAGGCTGTAAACAGCCCAAGAGCAAGGCTGCTTGTGCTTTTTGCTATCCTGAAATCGGAGGAGACAACTAAACTGAAATCCATCTAGCACATACTGGAAGAGCAAGGACAGGGCATTCTCTGGGAGTGTCTCATGCTGGAATTCACCTAATTTATTTGTCCAAAATACCCTTGCTGCATGGAAATGTTGTGAAGTTCATCTCTTTTTCTTGGTTCATCTGTTTTTCTGACTGATAAACTGCTGCAGGGAGTTTAATTTTACTTCTGATTTGTGAAGTTGATTTTAAATGAGAAAACATATACTCACAGCCATGTATAAGCATCTCTCTTTCCAAAATCCAAACAAAGTTGTGTTGGTACCTGAGGACAATGCCTGGCAGTGCAAATGTCCCCACAGCAGTGCCTGCTCTCAGCCAGAACCCCCACCGAGCACCAGGAATGCGGCGATGGCTGCACTGTGGGTGTCCGAGCGAAACGTAGCTTACCCAAATAAATGTGACTTGACATATCAAACATGAAGTTGAAAAATAATTTGAAATAGCAGCTCATTTTTAAAATAACTCAGGATCTGATTTCATGACCTGGGAAGTCAGATCCTATACAAACCCACACAATGCTCCAGTGTGCAGCTAATCAGGGCTTCCTGCCCCTAGCAGATACCGCAGGCACGGGCCTCATTAGACATTTTCTGTGCTTACTTCCAATCTTACCTACTGCTTGTGTTTGCACTCAGAGTAACCAGAGCTCTCTTCCTAAGATGATGCACTCATTTTTCTCAGGGTTTGAATTTCTTTTCTTTTACTCCGTGAGTTGGAGTTTGTAGGAGTGATGGTGTAAAGTTGGAATTAAGCATCTCACATCTGCCAGAGCTCATGGACTGCACGGAATTCCAAGTGTTCCCCAGTTACTCTTCAGGAGCTGTTTTAACCTGAGATACAGATGAATAGTTGTGTTTGACTGCAGAGGAGCGGCCAAGCTCCTCCTTGGGACAGCTGGATGTAGCTTAGGAAGGAACGCTTTCCAGGGGAACAGTGTATATTTTTTAAACAAACCAAAACTCTTCTGTGTGACATAAACAAAATTGTTGACCTATGTCCAGCCAAAGGGGGAGGTTGTTTGGCTCTCCTGGCACACGCCCCAGGATGCAGCAGTGGGGTGAGAATGCCAGTGCACAGAGTGAGTGAAAACACAACATCCCAGCTATTTCAGAGGAAAGGCATGACACTGTGGTGCTCACTTCTACCGTCTCCACTGCAGTGTTCTCGTGATGGCGAATAACCAACACCAAAAGCACTTTAAGTGGATTTGCTTTCTGCAAAAGGCTGAAGTCATGCTCCTTTCTCTTTTTTAAACATTCTCACAAAAAATATTCCCAGACAGAAATCTTGCATAAAAGAAGCCTTAAGTCTACTGACTCACTTGAAAGCTGCTTTATTAGCCCTTACATGGGTTGATAAGCCTTGCCTGGTGCATAAGGACACAAGGGCTCTGCATTGTTCTGCTGCTCAGCTCAGTGCAGTGCTGGCAGCCTCCTTGATCCAGCCAAGCAATTAGAGAATTTAACTTCCTCCATAAATGCTTGTACGTGTGAGGCCATGTGTTCAGGGGCATTCCTCTACTCAAAAGGAATCTAACGTTTTAAACATGTTGCAGAAGCAGAAGGAATTGCAGAGGCCTCTGTGGACAGCATCACATTGATTTGGGTGAGAATTAGGAATAATAAAAGGCAGAAGAAAAGCACTTGAACCTAGCCAGCAGTCACCAGCTTCAAGCCACCCTTCCCCCTGTGTAGCTGTTAGTCAGTTCTGCTATTAGTGAGTATATTGCAGCATAACAATGTCCTGCAGCTGAGCTCTGCCCAGCAACACCCTCGAAGAGGAAACGCGGGTGTGTGGGTGCAAGAAGCACTAGCTGGGGGAAAAGGGCAGGGTGTTGCCGCTGTCCCAGAACAAATGGAAGACACCACCCCAGGGTGGGCAGGAGGAAGGTGGCAGTTTGGAAAACCCTGGGCTGTGTGTTCCCTGCATGAACTAGGGGGCTGGGTGTCCACGGACAGCTCGGTAAGGGTTTGTCCAAAGAAACCAGAGTTCTCAGATGGGAGAAAACAGGGCAGGAAGAAAGCTGAATAGATCACCCACCCCATGGCACAATCAATGCCTTACCAATTTCTAGTATCTTCTCTGGCCATATACTTTCCCTAAAAATGTGAGATTCCTCTGGGGGGATCCTCACTCTGCTCTGGCTCAACCTTTGGCTTGTAGGGCAAAACCTGCAATTCCCAGGTTCCTGCTTTTCTCAAAATGATGATTCCTGGATTTTGTCAAGCAGGCCCAAAATCACCAGCTCAAAAAAACAAAAAAGAAGGAATAAAAGATATGCTAATGGGAGAAGATGGCATCAGAAAGGTGTTACTGGTGCAGCTAGCTGGGCAGCTGGCACCTCTTGCTCCTTGTGTGCCTGATAGTCCTGAAATGGGAGATAATACTGAGAGTGAGCCCGGCCACAAGCTGTCTAATTGAAAAGGACCAAAAAGTAAAAATAGACCCTTTTCAAACTATGTATTTCAAAGGGCAATTCAGCCACTGCAGCAGCTGGCACTGCACTGCACATCAGCCATCTGGTACGGCACTCCAAGCAAGGAACCTTGTCCTTGTAAGCATTGTCACTTCCCTGCAGGTTAAAACACCAACCAAGAGCCTGGTGTGACACAGAGGGGAAAAACAGAGCCCTGCCAAGCCCGGTCCTACTAATCAGAGTAAGCAAGAGCCAAATGTAACAGGGGGATAGAGTTGGGGCATGGTTTGAGACCCTTTTTTGAGGGTGGTCACTGTGCCTTAGTTCCAGCTGCCCCATTGCTGCAATAGTGGTGTTAGAGAAGGGGGAGGGAAGAGTGATTTATAGATAGAGCAGCCCAGGTAAGTGGTTTTATCTTTACAGCCCTGGTGATAACATGGTTTGCAGAAGGATGGAGGTGATCCGATACAGCTGGGGCCAGTTGTGCTATGGGGGAGCCCCACGGGGGCCTGGCAGTGAGGATGTCACTGGTGCAGGGCTGCAGGAGCTCTACAAAGCTCTGGGTTATCACCACTGCCCTCTCAGAGGCACTGGCTGTTTGCACAGGCACAGCATGGTGGCTGCCCAGGTGCCTCTGGGGGCCCTTGTTTGCTTTTGGCTTCTCTGAGGCTCAACCCTGGGGAGGGAGATGGCAGCAGCTCCTTTAGGGACCAGAAACAGCCCCAGCTTGCAAGATGCACTAAGAGGGCCAGGTGCACCCACAAGAAGTCCCCTTCTCCTGCTTTCTGCATGGCAGTTGTCTTCTGGACATACCTCCTCTTTGTTGAACTTTGTATGTAAAACTCTTCCTCTGTTCTGCATGGACTTTAGTCCCTTTGGCATAGCCATCACTGGCTGGCAAGCAGCTGGTACGACTGTGTCTTAAAGCATGGGGCTGAGCGGGGCACATGCCAGTACACCTGTGTTATCTCTGTCTCTCTGGGAGCAGTAGGTGAGAAGACTCCAAGTGAAAGGCTTCGATCCTGTGGGAAAAGCACTAATCTGGCTGTTAACACACTGGTGCTGCTGGTGCTCAGCTGGCACAGGTACCATGGCCAGCCACAGCCCAGAGCCTGGGAGCTCCATAGACGGATGAGCCATTCCCTGTCCCGTGACAGGCTGGTATGGCCCCACAGGAGCTTTCCTCCCTTTCCTTCGCCAGCCTTGGCAGTGGTGTGCTGAGTTTTCTGCGGTTCTCACAGCAACTGCAAATTGTCCTCCTGCAAAGCAGAAATCCTCTCCCAAGTTCCTTGACAGCAGCAAACATCCAGTAGCGAAGTGGCAGCGGGTGACGAAGCCGTTGCAAACTGGTCAAGTACAACTGGAGAACGGCTTCGTTGTCTGAGGGAGGGGCAGACCGGTTTCCCTTCCCGGCAGATCCAGCCACTCTGACAGCTCCTAGGAGCACTGATGAAGTGGGCAGGGGGTCCCTGCTGGCACAGCCCGGCTCTCTGCCCGCGGCTCCATCCCCGCCGCGCCCTCAGGGCGAACCGCCCCCTCAAAGCCCTTGGCACTGCTGCCCCCTGCCGGCCCGCGCAGCCCCGTCTGGCCCGGCCCTCACGGCGGCCCCGCCGCTCCCGGCACCGGACAAGCCCCAGCAAAACGCCTTACTGGTTTAATTTGATAAAAATCCCTGCAAAAAAACCCCGCGGCGGTGAAATCATAGAGCCATAGAATCGCTTAGGCTGGAAAATCCCTCTAAGATCACCAAGTCCAACCATTAACCCAGCACTGCCAAGCTACCACTAACCCTTGTTCCTCAGTGCCACAACTACATGACTTTTAAACACTTCCAGGGATGGTGATTCCACCACTGACCTAGGCAGCCCGTTCCAGTGCTTGACAGTGCTTTTGGTGAAGAAATTTTCCTTAATATCCAATCTAAACCTCCCCAGGTCCAACATAAGGCTGTTTCCTCTTGTCCTGTTACTTGTTACCTGGGAGAAGAGCCCGACCCCCACCTGGCTACAACCTCCTTTCAGGTGTTGTAGAGCCATAAGGGCCCCTCTGAGCCTCCTTTTCTCCAGGCTAAACACCCCCAGCTACTCCCAAGGAGACTTGTGCTCCAGTGCCTTCCCCAGATCCGTTGCCCTTCTCTGGACATGCTCCAGCATCTCCATGTCTTTTGTGTAGTGAGAGGCTCAAAACTGAACCCAGGATTTGAGCTGTGGCCTCAACAGTGCCCAGTACAGGGGGACAGTCAGGCCCTGGTCCTGTTGGCCACACTATTGCTGATACAGCCAGAACGCCAATGGGCTTCTTGGACACCTGGGCATACGCTGGCTGATGTTCAGCTACTGTCAACCAGCACCCTCAGGTCCTTTTCCAGTGCACAACTTTCCAGCCACTCTGCCCCAAAATCACCCAAAGCCTGCGCAGCCGATGGCTTCATTCTCATTCCCCAGGCCTTGAGAACTGCAGTGGTGGGGTGGGAGCAGGGAAGGGGCTGTGCTGCCCCTGCTGCGGCCTGGGAGTATCTCCTCATGCCGCAGGAATGTGGTTATGTCATGGCGAGTCCCCCACACGCCCCGCCGCTGCCTCCCAGCCGGCCGCTGGCCGACAGCTCTGGGAAGCATCGTTACTGCTGAAATGGAGGCATAAATTTCTGCTGGCAGGGCTCCTGGCTGTGAAAACTTGTAAGCCGTAACAACCGCTCACTGCGACAAAGTTACTCCAACATTTCCCATGATCCTGGTCCCATCCCTCAGATCTGGGGGCAGGAAGAGGGGGAAAAGGTTTTAAAAACTTTTCATTTTCCTTATGTAGTTGAGCGTTACCAGGGGCGATATTTCTGACTGTGCATGAATCCTTCCTGCTGAACTCATGGGGCATGACGCACCCACAGGAGGGGAGAGCATGCCCGAGACAAGAGTGGCTGAAGTACGCTCCTGCTGAGCTGCTCTTTCTGAGGATTTATATTTCTTTTTCCAGCTGAGGAGCTTTATTATTACAGAAAGAACATGAGATTTTTATGAGTGATTTTACAAATTAGTTTCTCAAATTGTTTGCAGCAGCACAAGAAATGTTGCAGTCATTAAAGTTCATAGAAAGTATCAAATGCTCCATCACCGCAAAGCTTTTCCTTGTGCAACAGAAACAAGGCAAAGTCGCCCCTGGCATGTTTAGACATCTGACTCTGAAATGCTGTTCATCACCTCTCCACCATAGCATACAGCAACTCATCCTGCCCTTGTGCACATTGCTAGAACGAGCCCAGAGCTGAACCAGCACAAACCCAGCTACAAACATGATTTTAAAAACAAACAAGTAATTATTTCCATTCACCTCATTTAATTTGGGCTCATGCAGAAACGCTTTTCATCCAATAGTCCAAAATATGTCACGTATTAGGAGCTAAAGAGTCCAACCCAATGAATGAGTCATCACCCAGTGGATGAAATCCCATATCTTCATGGCTGCTCATAAATAAGACAAGCTCAACTTTATAGTAAGTCATAAGTAAACAATGAACTATATGAAAATCAGACTCAGCTGTGTTATAACTGCATAGGCACAGTGCCCACACAGAAATGAAAAGCGAATGTGATACCATCACCGTTTGGCTTTGGAGGCTGAATTTGGGACTGAGACTCTTAGGAGGGGTTTTGATGTGTGTAGCAGGGCAATAGGACATCCAGGCCTTCGAGGCCGCTGCAGATGCCTGTTTGCAATAAGCAACACATTATCCCGGCCATTAGCACTTCCGAACCTCAGATTCCAGTGGGCAGATTTTCTGAAACTGTCATCTGGTATCTTCTTGCGACAGCCGGAAATCTCCAGGCAGTGCTCCTGTGTTCTTGCAGCTTGCTCCTGCATCAGTGCTCTCTCCTAGAGGGAAATGAAGGGCAGCAAAAAGCTGTTCCTTCACCCTGAGATGAGCTTGGTACGTCCTGTGCATCCCTCATAACCATACCCTGAGTGCTGGGCTGGATTCACAGAGCTGGCTGGAATTTTTGATCTGTTAATAGCTATTTGAACCAGTGTTGTGAGAGAAGGCTCGAAATAGCAGGAAGTATTGATCAACCTCTATCTTGTTATAAAATTAACAGCATATAAAACACAGTATTGAAATAACTGGAAGCCTGACCACACTGCAGACAGCCCAACAGAAGGGCCGGGCAAGAGAAGGTGTGTTGATGGCACTGAGAAAGACTCTGGCACACGGTCAAGAAGGGATCCTTCTGCAGCAGGGGCAGCTGAAGCCACCTCCAAGTCTGAGCTCCATTGCCCCCCAGGGAGGGTCTCCCCAGCCATAAGCAGCTCATGGGGCTGCAGCCAGTTTTGCAGGGGCATTTACTCCAATAAAAACACCTTTCTGCTCCTGAGAAAGTGTTTTGCTATCTTGTCAACCACTTTGGGAAGTGTCTTATAATTTCCTATTTGTATTCAGGTTAATGGTGCCAGTGGGATACAAAGAAGATCGCAGGAAGCAAACCCTTCAATTTTAGGGAAATCCAGGATGTAGCTGGATGTGATAGAGGGTAGACAAGGTTGACAGTCTCAAAGGCTATTCTCTTTTCGTTAGACTGACACTGTGCAGGTAACCACTAATGGCAGAGCTGCTATTGCCCGAAGAAAGTGCTGCAGGGACAGGTGCCTGACAGAGGAGCCGCCCTTGAAGACTTTCGGGTCTGCATGGGCTTGGGGGTACACTCTGAAGTGGAGATGTCCTGCTGATCCCTCACCGTAGCCTTCTCTTCTCAAGTACAGCAGAGCAGCTCAGGCTGCCTTTCGGATAGCAGCGAGGCCAAGACAGTAGCTGTCTGGCTATAGGAAGGGAAGAGACGAAAGCAGCTTTTCCCTGAGAGAGCAAAGCTCCAGCGTCTGCCAAAGTACACAAGGACACAGACCGCCTTGTGGCTGTCCCTGCAGAGCAGGGGCTGGGGCAGATGGGGATATCCGTTCTACAGTGATGTGTCCAGACACGGGGGAGGGCTTCGAGATGTGTCACAAGAATGAAAGCTCAGAAGAGGCCCAAGCCTGGTCACAGGCACTTGGTTCATCCCAAGGGATGCAGGGTCTCATGCTGGGGAATGGGGCCTGGCTCCCTTCCTCCTTCCTACCCTGACATAACTGCATTTCTCTAAAAGGCTGAGAATAATTGTGCCCTCTCAGGATTCCACAGATGATTTACAAGTCCTCTCAGGAGACCTCCAAAGAGCTCCTCTGGCTCCCTGCCTTCCTGATGGTCCTTGACCCAAGAGGCTCTGGCAGCCAGAGCAGGCTGGGCAGTACCACAACCCCAGCTCAGGCTTTTCCCAAAAAGGATGCTCTGATCAGGGAAGTTGTTTTATTTTCTCAACCCTGGTACAGTTGTAACAGGGCAAAGCATGGATGATATCCAGCCAAAAATGTGACTGCACAAGCCCAGGTCACTGCTTGCTGTCCAAGCAGAGATCCTCTGTATACATTCTCTTTTTAACATTGGAAAATTATTGTACTTTAATAAAGTTCTGTAAATGGATGAATAATTTCCACAAAGGAAAGAATGTTAAACTTGCATTGGCACAACGTTACTTCTAATCAAGTGATTTTCATAATTCTCCAGAAAAAGCAAAACTTCATATTTTCCATATGTAACCATCTTTGTCACCCAAAGAACTTTGTATTCAATAAAAATACCAGCTTTCATTAAAGAAAAAAACCCTTTTGGTCCGCAGTTTTTCTGGCATTGCACATCTCTGGTTTGCTCACTCAACATGTTTAGAATTAAATCACAAAACCTTAACTCACCCTCTAATGATCTGTTTGTTTCCAGATTCATATTCCCACAATATGTTTGCTGACAGAAGTTGGGCTCTTTGACAAAAGTCAAGAAATTTTTCCCAACAATGTATATTTGCTTCGTTCTGGTGAATTACAGGGGAAGGGTGCAGGCTGTACAAGCTGTCACCAGTAACGTGACTGTAAGACCAAGTGTAATTTATTTAGTACAAGCTAAATGTTTATACTAAGTGTTCTTTGTTCCGAACATTATCACTTCAACATTGAGCTTTTTATGAAGAGAGTTGTGAGAAAGGTTGAGCCCTGTTTTGAAAGGATTTTTAAATTTAGCATCACTATGACTTGGAGCCAAGACCCCGATGCATACTGTTCTCAGGAGAATGATGGCAAAAAGCTGCTCCCCTCAGTTTCAGGCACTTCTAAACTGTTCTTTTTGACTTTGTATTATTTTTTAGAACTGAATAAGACCAAACCAATTCTTGAAAGGATATGTTGTTTCAAGATAAATCCAAAATCTTACACTCCAAATAATATTGAATGTGGTACTTCGATATTATTGCACCTCATCCCTTTCTCCCACTCTTAAAATAATCCCTTCAAATTCACATCGATTTTGCAAAGCACTTTGATCTCAGCAGAAACAAAACACACTGGGATGAAATCTGGTCCTACCAATATCTCCTCAGCCCTTCTCACCTGCCCACTGATGGATGGGGTCCGGAAGGTGTCCCCACCTTGGTGTCCACACACAGCTGCACTTCAAGCAACAACAACAAGCGGCCGTTCTTTAATAAACCAGTGACACCAGTTTATTAAATTGGTGATAAAGCAAAACTAAGTCTGTGATACCTGGAGAGCCCTGGATATGGTGTCTTCTAAAAGTAAAGTGCAAGTTACTCTGTCAGAAGAGCATTGGGCTTTGTCAGTAGCATGAATAATCTCATTCCATACAAACACACTTGAAAACTGCACCCCAGTATGGTATTTGCCACTCAGAAAAGACGACAAGAAAAAGGAGAGCAGCAAGGAGGACAATGACCATGGCACAGGAAACCCACCTTGTAGTGAAGGGTTTCGGGATCCTGATCTGCTGCTGAGAAGGTCAAGGCCAGACGTGGTCACGAGCTGCAGCACCTGCATGGAGAGAGCAATGTCAGAGGCGAGGGGTTTCCACTTCCTAGGGGAAAAGTGATTCATGGCAGAAAGCTGCAGCTAAGCAGCCACACACCAGGGAAATATATGTTCAAACAGGAGTAAATTGACCTTGTGAACAGCTAACTGTACCCTTAACTATCTCTTACAGTAGATCCTCCACCTCTCATATGGGAGAATCAATGTCAGATGTTTCTCTAAAACATATGTAATTTAAATAGGAACAGTTGAAGGCAGTTGTCCCACTTTACATACTGTATTTCATCCTAGTCCCTGTTTTCCTGGGAGAAGTTCATCCTATGAACAGTGATTCCAAGTTTTACTCCTAGAAAGTATTAACATCTTAGTATTACTTCCATTTTTACAGCAGCTAGAATTATCCTTGTTTGCTCATTGAAAAATATTTTAGACACAACAAATACAATACCTCTGGGTTTATCTGAAGAAAGGAAGTCCTTTCTGTGGACTCCCCTTTGGTCCCTGCTGAGTTGCCAACTCCAAAGCCTGCAGAGTGCCCAGCAGCGTGCGAGGGTGTTTCTCTGGGGTGTGAAGCTGACCCTCCTCTATTACAGATAACAGCTTTATGGCACAGGCATTGTTCTTTACCAGCGCCCTGTTTTCACAAGGTATTTAATGAATAGGCTTTCAACTGCAAAAACACAGGCTGAGATCAAGAAGGCAAATGACCTTTGTGCTTGTGATTGTATGTTCACTTAGTTACACTCACTTTCCTCATTAACATATGGGAATCCCTTTTTTTGTTAACGTGCTTTATTTAATTCTAACAGGCTTTTTGTTGTATTTAAAAATCTAGAGGAAAACAGAAAAAAAGTCCCATTGTTCTCCCACATGTTTGTTTTCACTACAACTACTAAGAGGAAAAGCCCTTTACAAAAACAGGATACAGCAGACTTCTCTGTGCTGTGCACCCCCGCACACTCGCACACTCTGGGCATGGCTGCAGTGGTAATCAAGAGTCCATAGAAAGTCATCAGTGATTGAAAAACATCAATGGGAGGTTTATTATCCACTTGAATGAGAGTAGTATCAAGTCCCTGCTGAATAAACCCCACCAGCCTGGGCAGGTTCTGCTCCCCTCAGACAAATTACCACTGCCTAAGGACATTTCCTCTGTGACATCCATTATAGAGAGATGGGCAGACGGGGATGTCTGCAGCGCAAACCCCACCTTTGTGTGAAAGGCGTTAAGTCAATGACAAAAGCCATAGCATCCAGCATCCCTTCCCAGCAGTCCTAAGAGACAAATCACCAGGGAATCATGTGATGTCACCTACATCAGGTGCTGCCTGGCCCCAGAACCCCCAAGAGATCTTACTGAGCAGCCACAGGCTGTCTCTGGGGTGCTCTCAGTAGTGGGGCTCCCCACTGCATTTCTACTAATGACTTTTCAGAGCTCCTTTCTTAACGTATCCCATGGCCTCCTTTCCCCCCTCTTGGATTATTGCTTCCCCTGATGGATTTTCGGCCAGTTGGCAGAGGGGTCCCCAGCTGTGCTGGCAGCCCCCAAGAGAGGCCAGAGCTGAGGCAGGAGGACTCGTAAGCTGCACTCACTGCAAAGCACATTCCTGTGGGCTGTTGTTAGGAAGATAATAAAAATTGCTGTTTTCTTTCTCTCAACACGTTAGCATTTGGAAGAGTTCATACTTCCAAAGAATAACACTGACTTGTTCTCCGTGATACGGAAGAATAAATCAAATGCAATTACCAGGAGATCTGCATTTCTGTAATCAAGAGCCTCATCTCTGGCCAGAAAGTACCTTGGGGGAATCTAGCTCTAGTGAATGGGAGGCCAGTAAAGAGCAATTTGAGCTTTTCTGACTCTGAAGTGTGGTGACTGCAGTTCCATTCGCCTGGGCAGAAACTACCGCTTAGCAGCCTGGCAACCTCCTTCAAACACCATCCTAAGAGCATTTCAGTTAAAAGAAGTCTCGGATTTTAGGGAAATATGTCTTCTGGTTTCTTTCTAAGGAAAAACATAAAATGCCATAAGGGTTGAGGATATTCTTGCAGTGAAGGGAACAATATACTACTTTGGTTTTAATTTTATAGGGTTGTGGTTCTACTTGTTTTTCTTTTAACTATGTTAAATAAGCCTTGTTTCTTCACCAGAAATTATAATGACTTTTGTTTTAGCCATGATTTCTGAACAAGAGACTTCTATAATGCAAAATTATTACATTACAATGTAAATTATATGATAAATGTTTATGCAAATCCTTAGGTGAAACAATACCACTTTATTACTGCAAAATAAACTTTCAGATTACTGACACTTTGTCTTTGAACCAGAGAGTCTTTGCTATCGCTTAATAAACAGAAGAGCCAGGGAGACAATTTAGCACAACAGGCTATGCCTGATACTACTTAGAATCAGACCACAATGTTTTCAGTTCAAGGGAAAAAAACCCCAATTTCCACTTATATCAAAATCTTTCATTGTTTAGAAACTGTAAACTGACATCTGCTGCTTTTTGCATTTATTGGTAAATTGCTGGCCATCATCAGAGACCAGGATTAAATAATGTGGCTGTCATTCCTTCCTCATCAGGGAGAAATAAACCCACAGTGTCCTCCCTTGCTGCATGCAAGGAGTTCAGTTACAAAACTATGCTTTTCCCAAACTCTCAGTATCTGCCGACTGGATGTCCCAAAAGGCAAGAAATCACAGTTCCCCAGGCAGTGTCAGGACAAGCTCACTTCGAGCAACTTCTTTTCTGAAAGCAGAACAGGGACAGCCCTCCGGGCGCTCCCTCCATCCCACGGACCCTCACCCGCTGCCATCGCCCTCCAGCCCCAGCCCCGGGGTCCCGCTGGAGCCGAGGGCAGGTCCCACATGGTGCCCAGCCACTCCACCCCTCGCACCTACCGTGCACTGCTCCCCACGGCCACAGCACGCCGATGGACGGATGGAACTGCCGGGCTTGGCTGGGAGCTGCTGCTGTCCCAGCAGCGGGAGGTCACCAGGCTGCTGGTCTGATCTTCAGTTAGCTTTCCATCTGAAAAGTTTAACTCCTTCACGCCCTGAAAGGCAAAATATCAGCAAATACTGCGGCGCTGCACTCATCCCTTGCCAGGGATGCTGAGCACACCCTTGTCCCAGGCTGCTGAGAACAAGGACACACACCTGGAAGAAATCAGGATATGGGGGGTCAGCATGGGCAGTTTTGTTCTGAGACTTGGGGGGGAGCGTGACGCAAAGAAGTCCTCGATGAGATATTCCTCTTAACAACATACACCCCTAAGCCCTGTCCTGAAGTCTCCTGTATTCCCACGCATTCCTGTGGCTGCCAAATCCCTGCTGGGGACCCCAGGGGCTTACACTTTGGAAGGGAAGGAGAAAACCTTTGACAGCACTTTTTTCCCTTTCTCACCAAGCCCCTGGGAAATTGAAGGGGGTGGAAATTGCTTCTGGCAGAGGAGAAACCCAGATCTGAAAGGGCACACTGGGAAGGGGCCCCAAAAAATCCCAGCCCCAACCCTGCTGCCAGGAAGCCCCAGCCAGTGCTAGCCCGGCCATGCCCATCCCCGGGCACCCACCTCCCTCCTTGCTTTGATCGGAGAGGGGTTCCTCGTGATGGGGTTTTGTGGTCCAGCTCAAGATGCCTGGGCAAGAAGAATGCCACGGGGAAGAAGCTGCCTCTGCTTTGCCCTCGCAGCCCACTGGGTTTTCAGCTCTCTGCACACCAGCTCCAGGCCCTGCATGTGGTACTACCAAAATGCATAGGACAGAGTAGTGGCAGCCACCAGGAACTCCACGTGCTGCTATTTCCAGCAAGATGTTTAAAATGGTTACATGATGATGTCAACCCTGACCTCCATGTTCCTCTTGCACTCCTCTGCTGTGTGACTGTTGAGCAATGGAAACACTTTCTGGGTTTCAAGGCACTGTGTCCTGTCCCCCACCCCTGGCTGTGGGCTCCGTCTCACCCTCAGCCATCACACTGTCCTCTGCAGCCTGTTCAGAGCTGGCAGATGGGAAGTTTTAGGCTCCTGCCCCTCCAGAAAACTAAGCTACATCTGGCCCCATGCAAGGCTTCTTCAAACACCACTCGTTAGGCATGAAATCATAGGTCAGTAAAAAAGCCCACTCTCGGTGCTAGACACGGGCTGCCTCCTGCCCAGCTGTGGTGGCAGTCACAGGAAAGGGACAGGTGTGAACTTACCATCCTCCTGCAAAGGAGGCTGTGCCAGGTGCGCAGGCTGCAGGACATCACAGGGAAGGCCACACACGGCAGGGACAGGAGCATTTCACGGCGCCAGCATTAAGGCAGCAGGTCCAAGCTGTGTTGGAGGTTTTCTACCCAGGGTTTTGCAGTGCCCTGCGGGCACACCGCTCGCCGGCCCAGGCGCACTGGCACTTGCCGTGCTGAGCCCAGCTGCTGCCCACCCCCGCTCAACCTCTGAGTCCTTTCCAGTGCACCAGCCCATGCATCCGCAGGAATCTGGACAGGTCCTCGTCGCTGGCAACAAAGTGCTCACAGCAAACAACCAACGCAAGGCTCCTGTAACCCACAGCTCCGACACCAGCACGTCCCACCCTGCACTCTGTGGCTGGGCTTCACTTGTGAGCTGTCCCGGCACAGGCTTTGCTGAGACCTTTGAGTCAATCCAGTGCATTGAGTCAATCCCAGCATAAATAACATGACCCTCAACCAGCCCCTCCAGAGGGGCTGCACCTGGCAGTCTCTTCCTGTCCCAAAGGTGATTCCCAAAGGACCATCAGCACATGCCACAGCCAGATCCCTTCAGGTCCCAGGCACTGGGAGTTGTGCAAAAGATGACTTTTGTCCCCAGTAATAGCAGCCTGAGTGAGGGAGAGGAAGGGGACAGGTGCCCCCCCGCCCTTTTCCCCCAGACCAGCAGGCTGTGACTGCAGTGCTGTAATTCCAGGTGACAAATGGCATCTCTGAGGCTGCACCATTGACGGGGCATGAGATGGTGGCTGACATATAATCCCCATGCAGACACCCTTCTCAAGGGGCTGCAGCAGCTTTTCATTCATCCCTGAGATCAGCAAAAACCAGCATTTAAGATAATTTTCTAAACCTTGCTCTGGAGGGAGAACAGCTTTGGGGCTTTTGATTTCAGGTATGAAAAATGTAATTATGGATAATGATGCCTCTTGCTAACCCAAGCAAGAAACCTTTCTGTGTTTCATGGCTGGTCCCTGTGCCCTAAAGTAAAAGAGGGTTTCTGCTTTCATTACAAAACATATTTGTATTTCAACCTGAAAGGCCTTCTCATCTGGGAGCTCTCTAGTGGCCAGCAGTCTCTCCTGCATCTGGTGTTACTTAGCCAGCAATTTTTCTTCTGTGTTGCCTGGGGGACAAAAATACTCCCCAAAAGGCGATACACGGGTTAAAATTGTTTAGAGAACAAAACTCTGTTAGAACGTTTTATTGGAGTCCGGGGAAATTACTTCTAAAATACATACACATAATATTAGCAGCAATAATAGAGTTTTAAAAAGTTCACTGTAAAAGTAATGATGTTTCAGATGGGAGCCAGCATTTCAAACCCATCTGTATGGAGATGACATCAGACACACAGCTTATGTTTCCACTTTTGGTGGTGTGAAAGAAAATACGCTGCTACACGTACTTACCTTTAGCTGGTGTGTTTGCTAAGCTCGGACAGTTTGGTTGGGTATCTGCTTGAACTCAGAAAGCTTCACTTTCACAGAAGGCCAAAACTGGGGTTTATTTCGTCTACAGGCTTCTCAGCTTGTATCAAAACCAGCCCTCTCAATCCTCACTGAGTTCTGCCACTGTGACGCTTAAATCCACTACTCTATTTAAATTATTGTAAGGTGACAAATTAATTTAGGACATGGTGAATGCAAGACCTGTCGCAACAGACATCTCACAGTGTTGCACTGCAAATGTTTAGGCTCACCTGGTTGACACCAACCTTTCATCTTCCCCAACACCCTGCTCTCCCCCTGGGGCAAGGCAGCTCCAGCACTCTGGCCGCAGCCTTTCCTGGTGTCAGGTAAGCAGCTGCATTAAATGCTGGCGACTTCCCAGCTGAAAATAGAGAGGGTGGGTTATCCCACGTGCATCTCTAGTGACCAGGAGTCTCATTTCTCACCTGCCCGTGAGTAGGAGCCCAGTGCACTGTGGGCAGTTGTGGGGACAGTTCAAGGAGGCGCAGTCCCTGCTGATTTGGACCCTGCTCAGGATGCATTGGGTCCAAGCACATTATACATCGCTTTTACTTAAGGATACTTGCCACTGATGGCGTTTTCTGCTGGGAATGGGAACTCCTGAGGACTGTGCCCATCTGCAGAAAGATGCCATCGCCTGCACTACAGAGACAGGCACTGAGGAGGTGATCTGCTGGCATTCACACTCTAAAGCCAGACTTCCACAACATCTTAAAAAAAGAGTAAAAACATCTAAGTGATAAGAACAGAACAATGAAATCTGAGCAAACAGCACTAATGGATGTTTCCTAATTCCTTAAGCTCCCTCCTATGTTTATAAATGAAAGAGAAACATCCAGAGGTTTCCAGTATGAGATCTCATTTCTTTTTTAATCAGAAATTCCCTGAATACTTCTCAGTTTCTGTTTTCAGCTGTTGCCTTCTCAAAGAAATAACTACCTAAAGCATTCATCTTTTTATTAAAAATACATCTTTTCATTAAAAAATTACATTGGGATTTCATTCTTATTCCAGTTCTGTTTCCTTTTTTTTTTGACATGGGTACAAGAATTTTTCTAAACTTAAAGAAACCTTTCTCAGAGGAGGGTGGAGATATGAAATATTTTTAAGATGCAGTTTTCTTTGATTTCCAAAGAATTTGATTCCAGTGCTAGAAAGCTGCAGAAAATAACCCCAGTGAGAGGAATAACCAAGAGCCAGGTTATTCCTAAGGCTCCGAGACCCTTTCAAGTTGGTCTGAAAACCTCATTGTTAATCAAAATAATTGCATGAGAACCAATCAGAAAATCCTGAAACATTCAGAATGAAACCTTGTCATTACAAATTCACCATCATGGCTAAAAACCAGATTATCTCTGTCAAAAGCTGTGGGAAAGTTTGCTTTGTAGCAGTAGGGGCAGAAGTAAATATTTGCCCAATCTATTTTGTTTATCCTAAAAACATATATACATGTGCAGAGCTTCAATTAAACACTATTTTCTTTTCCCCCATGTGTACATCATTTGAACTGCCCATGTGAGGAGCTTTTAAAGCATCTCTCCCAGGAGTCAGGGAGATGGCTCTGTGCCAGCGCCTTACTCAGACCATTACGCCATGGCAGGGCAGGTCGGATTGCTTTGAATTTTAAGCCTCATTTCTTCGGTCTCACCTCTGAGTCCTTTTAAACAGAGCTGGCCCCTTGCTGTAATTTAAAGCAATCTAAAGCAGATGCACAAAGTGCCACTGAAAACATACCCACAGACGTGTTGGTTTTGGAGGTAAATGCCACAACTTCCCAAGGCTGGTGCTCGCGGAGAGCAGGTGCAGGGGGAAGGGGTTCAGGTGTGGATGGGGTCTGTTTCACCAACATGCAGATTTCCCATGTTACTGTATTTAAAACACTTAAGAAATTGCATATTTTCCCAAGGAAGAGTAGTACTGGGGATGTCTGACCTGGTGGAAGATCTTGAGGGGACACCAGGACAGACCAAGAGTTCCAAAGAGCTGTTTCACTGCCCTCTGGGAGTCACGAGCCCCTCCTGTACCTACCCCAGAACCCTCTGTGCTGACACCACTTTTGCAGGGACACAGTCAGAGATATAGATGTGAAAGGTCTCCGGTCTGGGCTCTCCTTCGAAACAGCTGTCTGCAAAATTAGTGGTACACTTTGTTTTGAAAATGAGGTCCACACTTATAAACATGCCATTTAAAAACGCAGTCGTACCAAAAAAAAAAAGAGAAAAGGCGAGGAATAAAAGGAAAAACATTCCAGCCAGTGGCTGAACCCTCTGAATCCTTTCCCCTGTGGCAACAGTGTTCAAACAGGTGAATAGGGAAGAAAAACAAAGGCTGGAGAAAGAACAAATGGTCACCACATTTAAAAACACCTGCTGGGAGTGACTGCAGCAAAAAATTGTTAAGAACACTTTGGAAAATACCTGAATGATGCCCTTAATCCACCACTGCTGCTGAGGGGGCTGGAGATCTCTAGGCACTGCACCCTCGGACCCCACTGGACATTCCACTGATCTGACTGGCATCACATCAAAGTGCAACAATCTGCTGTGAGGTATTAAGATCATTTCAAAGTCTCTTCTTGCATGAAACAACTCACAGCAAAACAAAAGTACAGCTTATTTTGTCCAGATTTAGCAAGTCTTAGATCTTTATCATCTCAGGGGATCAGGGTCTTGGTGCTTCTCCCACTCAAGTCATTGGGAATGCTACCACAGGCTCCAGACGGCAACCAGACCTTATCCTACAGGCTGCCCTGTCGAGCTGACACCTTTTTATTTCCCAGCACCTATGGCAGCCATAGATTTCCCAGAGCTGGGCAGTCTCCAGGCAGAGCAGTGGGACACACACCAGCCTCTCACAGCTGCACAGGCAGGCGATGACGCTCAGTCACGACAGCCGTGGGTCCCTCTGAGCTCAAGCCCCAGACCTGCTGCTAAACCAGCCTGTGCCAGGATCCCTGTGGTGGAGGATGAGCTGGAGAGGCAACCTCGATGCCCTCAGCCCTCCATACCTGGACCTGTGGTTGGGGCTTCTCTTCCCTGGCCATGGGTCAGCAGTGCAGGTGAGAGATGTGTTCTAGGAATGATGAAAAATCTGGCATTTTGACCCTGCTCTCCTGCTCTCCCTCCAGGCCCTTGCAGTGCAGTGAGGGGCTGTCTCGCCCCAGAGGGCTGCAGCCAGGACTGCACACAAGTTTGCACATAAGCACCACCACTTCCATGTGAGGAAGACAGCTGGTTTGACACAATGCCCTGGTTCAGACTAAGAACTGGTTGCAGCTACAGGCCGGGCCCCTGCACGGCTGGATTTAATTTTCAACCCATTTCTGTCGGATGTAGGAACAAACCTTTGTAACATCATGGAAACAGACACATCCTGTGTACATCCCCTAGCACGACCATCACTTCTGGTGTCCTAAGGTTGTCCTGTGCAGGGCCAGGAGCTGCACTCAACGAGTCCCTTCCAAGTGGTGGTACTCAATGATCCTCTGACCCAGGAGCACTTCCAGCCACCCACCCTGCTGTGCTGCAGCACCTCACTGCCATCACAAGTCCCTGCTGGTGACCCATCAAAGCCAAATGACAGCTCTGACTGGCTGTTTATGCTTTCACATACACAGACGTGGGTCTGCCCCATGGCAGGCACCTTTGTCACCCCAGCCCTTGGAAAAAATGGAGAAACCCAAAGGAAGTCAAGGACACCTTAAGAGAGGAACAGAAAACAATGGGGAGCTATGCTGGGAGGGAAAGAGGCCAAGGAGCAGGATTATAGATGAATAACATGCGCAGTGTAATTAATCTAGATTAGTTTTTATTTTATAGCATTAACAGGCTGCAGTCGCAGCATGCGGTGATCTGGTCCCGCGAGTTCCCAGCCTTCGCAGAGCTGGGCCGGATCGCTGGGAGAGCTCCAGGCTGAGCAGCAGCGTGCAGGAAGCGCTGCCGGTGACTCACCGGCTGCATGCTTGCTTGGAGACTAATGAACTAATACCGGCACTCCGGCCCTTTCCACGGCCCCTTGCCATTAATCTTCGGGTTAAAAAGTGCAGCAGTCGCTCAAGAGAGAAATTCCCACAGAGCAGAAGGATTTGTGCCGGGAGCCCCCTGTGCTGACCTCCTTGGCAGCCCTTGCAGAGCCAGAAGTCCGAGTGCTCCGCCCCAGCAGCCGCGCTCGGGAGCCGCTGCGATTTACGGCTCTTCCTCCCGCCCGCCCCGGGACGCTGCGTGTCCCACAGCGCCTGCCGGTGCCGCGGGCTCGGGCTGCGGCTCATGCCTCGGGCATGAAATGCAGAAGCAGGGTCTCGCCCTGCTGCCGGGCAGCTCACAACCACATCTTTGTTCCCATAAAAGGTTCCCCTTGGCATTTTTTGGCAGATTCCACCTTCTGCAATAGCAAGTTGCCCATCTGAAGTGCTCACAGCCATCTTCACCTCCCTCCCAGCCTCCCCCCCCAACTCAAACTCTGGAGAGTAGGCGTTTTGCTTTCCCTAGATTACAAATCGCCACATGCTGTCCAATTACCAACAGGCACTACCCCTAAAGGGCCCACGTGTCAGTTGTGGCTGGAGATGTATTAGAGCTTTCCCAATTTCATAGAAGTGAAGCACAGCTGAAAATTGTTTCTTAAAACTCCTGAGACAGAAGAGCTGCACAATGCCACAAACAGCAGGAGAGCAGGAGATGGTGGAGACAGGCTCTCCTGGAGAGCGGTGTGCGGCAGAATTCCATCTGTGCTTCCCTTTTAATCCAGGACAGTCTGTATTTAACTTGTATCATCATGTGGAAAACACCTAAATCATCCCACGGATGGCAGAGACCTGCACCCGCAGTCTTGGGGAATGGGACAACCAGCGCAGTTGGGGACTGGGCGTCCAGTTACCACACAGCTACTTTACTCCATCCTTCGTCTTTATTTTATATTTGTATTTCTTCAATAGAATAGAATACAACTTATTTTACATAATGTATACAAACTATATCACAGTGCTTTACAGAGCAAAGCATGAATTACATGGTGAAAACTTGGGAGAAAAATGACAAGGTCCTCTGCACTGCCAAGCCCCCTCTTTTCTCCCGATTCCAGGAGACCTCCCAGGACACCCTCAATCTAGTGGGAAACTCCCACCTGACTAATTACTGGCCCCAAGGTGAATTGGGCTCATCACCATCGTGCTCTCCCCTCTCCAGAGCACTGGTAGGGCTGGTATCCCAAAGAGTCGTCACATTTAACCCCCTTGTTCTTATCTCCTTTTTCTCACAAGACAAGCAGCAGTTCTTTCTTTTGAGCAACATAATTACTCTCAAAGTAATTACAAGAAACTCAGGGAAACCCCCCACCATTCTTTTCTCCCAGGATGAGCTATTTTTTCCAGAGCACGTGGGTGGCCCCAGATAAACCACTGGTTTTGGCAATGCTGTTTGCTGCATTTATGAAAGCAGTAAATCTATCACAACTCCACAGCACCAGCGCCAGGGTGGGATGCAGACCTGGCTCCTCCGATAGTCTCTTTGTAGCTGTTTTATGAACACAGCAAGAAAAAAGTACTCACAACAATAATTCATGATGTTACAGGATACTGTAAATGACACTGGATTGATGACTGCCAGGTCTCTGACACCTAGGAATGAGAGTACTCACAACGGGAAATGGGAAGTTTTTGGAGTCTGGGAGAGCGCAGGATTGTGGACAACAGGAGCTGAGGGTCACGCACACAACAGAGACATGGCAAGGACAGACAGAGGGACACTGAGCTTAATGCCAGATGAAAAGTTTTCAGATGGATCCCCAAAGTGATCCCTGTAGGAATCCTGAACACAACACACACTTCTGTGAATACATACACACGTAGCAACAAAAGGAAGGTACTGGCCATGGCTTCCCTCAGGCCCTGAGCTACTGCAGAACATCACATTGTGAAACAGGGCACTGATTTAACACATACTTTTAATGAGTAATAAGAATAATAAACCACCCATTTTCCATTCTCTAACCTAATGGAATAAATGTAGAAATTCCCAGCATTTGTACAACAATGTCATGTCCAGAATGATCAGGATCCCTTTCTGCAACAGTAAAATGGAACACACCCATGGCAGAGCTGATGACAATGGGCAGAAAAAGAGCAAAGGCAGATGTGTAGGAATAAGTTTCCCTACAACACTTAAAATAGAAACATAGGTCAAATATACATTTGATGAGTAGGAAAAAGTGAACAAGAAACCAAAGTTTTCCTAAGTTCAGAGTCCACTTCCTCTTCTAATCCCTTCCATTCCAGATCCACATCAATGAATCAGAATTTGACCTAAAAACTTTGCAGCAGGAGAATTAGCCAAATGCTTGAATTAAATATTGCTTATAAAAATCTATTTCCCTTTCTTAACAGCAAATTTTCCAACTGGGAAAAGAGTTTGAGGCCCACATGCTTTCTAAGTTTGGAGAACTAGACACTTCTCTCTTATATCCCATCCCTCATAATCTGGAAAAGATACAGCTTTACACATGGAATTATTTTCCAGGAGAAACTCAGCAGGATATTTGCTTAAGCAGGAAGAATTCTCTGCATCTAAATGATTCTTGAACAATCTCCTAATTTCTGACCACACATCCTGTAGCCATTGAAACCACTTTGAGTATGACGGGACTCTGCTGGCCCTGGTGGTTGTTGTTTGGCGTTCCAGGACCTCATCCTGACCAGGACCTGATCCTGACCAGGACCTGGTGCATCTGCTGGGGCTCTCCTGGGCCCAGTGGCCAAGGGACAAACCTACCTTGGCTTGACTGCAAGGTCAAGTGCTACCATGAGGTCACTCCAGCAGAAAAAATTAAATACCTCAGACCCTGCCCACGTAACTGCACTTATCTAAAAGTCCCAAAACAACCTGACCAAAAAACCCCCACGTCCCTCTCAATTTTATACTGTATTGATATGTAGTTATAATCTCTGGAGCAGAGCAGCCGTGGCTTGTTGAGCACACACGAATGAATCCCGTGCAATGGCCTCACTCACAAAATAAACACATTGCCAGATCACACAGAGCCGTGCTGGCACAGGCAAGTGAACCACAGCTTACAATGCTTTCAAGAAATGACTAAGACTTAGGGGATAGGACTGGGTCCTATTTGACTAATTTTGCTTTTAATCAGTGGAGGCACACAAGCTTTTATCACTACTGATAAAGTTTGGGCAAGATGCACAAGTGATATGGGAACTGTAATCTCAAAGGGTTTATTAAATGAGTACTGGCTGGTCCATGTGAAGCTTCTTTTCCAGAGAAGGATATGACTATGATTAAAAAACATTTAAAGTCTAAATAGGACTTTGGTTACTATATTAAGGTCCTATGTTCTTAGTCCATCCGTCATCACTCTTGGCTCAGCTTTGAGCTGCAACCATTTTTCAGACCATGGAAAGGAGCTTGTATCTGCCCTACAAGCAAGCAGAAGACCATCAAGCTTAACTAACGATGGAAGCTTTGCCTGTGGGAAATATAATAATTTAAGTTTCCATATTGGTGGCATAACTGGAATATCTAAGTAATGGTGTGAGTGTTTTCTTGGACTAGTTCTAAGATTACTGCATAAAAGGAAACACTTTGAAGTTCTGGCAAAAATCAGAACTGGTTACTGGTGGTTTTACATCCTGCTGGGCCTTTCAGAAGCCATGGGCATACATTTAGAACAGCAATTAGGTCAAGATTTTTTGTTGTTCCCAAGAAATGTAAAAACATTTTTTGAGAATTCTTCCTTAACAAGAGAGGAAAAGGAGGCAGCTCTCCCTGCATGGCTCCTGACTTGCAGAGGGTGGCTTTACACGATGCTCTGCAAGTGCACAAGGAGTTTGTGGGCTCCAGGGCCCACTCCTACACACACACACACAACAAACCTGGGGACTTGCAGTGAGCCCCTCGCTGGGTCTGTGCTCACACAGACTCTTCCTGCCTCTCCATCACACTGCCATGCCCCAGCCATGGGAAATGTGTCCTGCAGGCTCCTCCAGGGAGCTTCTCTGAACCTCTGCCTGGGGCCTTATCTTCTTGCAGGAACACAGGGCCATGGTTCCAGGCAAGATGACAGCACAGACCTTCCCAAACTCCCCCAATGCTGATGGCACTCTATCAGACAGCTTTTCCTGCACACAGGATTCCTGCCTGCCACATCCCGCTCCCTCCGCAGAGCAGCCAAAACACATACAGCAAACTTCATCCACAAGTTATTTGGTGGGTGAACAAGAGCGAGCCAGAGGGCAAGACACAATAAAAAAGGGTAAAACATCAAGAATCTAGCATGGCACCAGTTAACTTAGATTAGTCTTTTCGCTTACCCTCCTTGCTTTAATTGGATCAATATTTTTTAATGCAATATTTATCACGTCTTACTAATGAAAACATTACTCAATTTTATTGCAGCAAAATAGGTGGCACTGCAAAGCATAATTTCCCAGGATCTCATGCTCATGGCATGCTAAGTCACTCTGATTCCTGTTCTAGGTGTGCACATACAGATATGTCAAGCTTTGAAGGACACAGAAGATCCTAATAAATACCCACGAAATAGCCCTTCCTCAGAAAGTGCTATAAGTAGATATAAGGAGCACTGAAATAGTCCGGAAAAAATAGATTGTATCCTAAGGCAGTGATGCTTCAAACATGGGCTGAAGCCCATAAAAATAAGTTAAAGGCTGTGTTGACAGACAGGATGAAGGAAAAATCTGTTTCTGGGATTAGTAGTTACAAAAGGTCTTCCAGATTCTGGAGTAATCATAGGATGAAATTTCCAGATGGCTCACCAGGATCTTAGTAAGACCAGGGAAGAAACACACATCCCTAAAGTTACCAGGCACAGCAAATCTTCTGGATAAATGGTATCTCACGGATATTCCTGAGAATCGTCACATGATGGTGGCACCCAAAATCTTCTCCAAACGATGACCAGCTTCTCCAAAACTGGTCCAAATCTCCTCACCTTCCTGGAAGCAGGAGGAGTGAAAACTGCTTCTTGCTCTACATGACAGCCAGGACACCAGCCCTTAGCCCTGGCAGACCCACGCCAAGGAGGGGCACACTGAGGATCTGTTTGGGGCACTGCTGTAACTGGGACCCAGCGAGGAGCTGGTGTATGTTTGTGAGATGCCCCAAACCATCTCACCTCTGCACTCACGCCAGCTGGGTTCATCTGCTTTTACAAAGCTGCTGTTTTGAGATGAGGGTGAAGACACTTGGTAAGCTCGAAACAAAGCACGAAGTGCCATTAGGGAGCTACCCCTCCCACAGGGAGCTGCAAAGACAGAACACCTTCCGATGTGATCTTCCTCAGGTTTAAGTGTGAAACTCAGGCATTAGAGCAAGTGAAACCCGGCAGCAGCCATGAAAAGCAAGTTGGTGACCTCCCCCAAAGCAGCTCGGCAGCACTGGAGCCCTTCCCAGGGCCACCAGGCTGATGGGCGGGTCCATGAGCGCTTCCCCCGCTCCAGCTCACAGCCTGGCAGCGCTGCCAGCGGCAAGAGGGAAACGAACTACCAGAGGAGGGAAATCAGGAATCTGACCCAAAGGTTTGCTGAGCCAGCCCTGGCTTAAAGCCAAGGAATAGTGGCAATAGCTACTACACAAGGAAGGTTGGGAAAATGCTGTTTTGCCCCTGGTATAATGCAACATTTGCCTTCATTCACAGAGGAAGCAATTCAGAGAGGACAGAAGGTTAGGGGTTTAGGACACGGCTGGAGGACACTGGGCCATGGCACCCCCCAGTGTCCAACAGCACTTAACCCCAGCCTTTCCCATGGCATGAGGCCAGGTTTGAAAGCAAACTCACTGAAAGCAATCACTAATGCTTGCTACACACTTGTTAATTTTTTAAAACAACCAATCCAAACAACTTTCAGCCTTCTGTCCCTGCCTGACCAGCACAGATGAAGTCACTTCCTGACAGCAAAAAGAGGCACAGAGACATATCCCTGCAGCAAAGCAGGTGCTAGGAAATGGGGAGCTTTCGTCTACTTTCCTCATGGTAATTCACTATGGGAGCAATTCTTTTCAGTAAATATGGCACAGAAAATCCAAGTGAGGAGAAAACAAGGTTTTCTCTCTCCAGCAGGCAGGTCTGTGTGTCGCTACCAATGTGCAGCCGGCACAGAGGCGGAGCCTGCCAGTCTGCAGCTATCCCCTTTGGAGAGAGTGATTTCCCATTCAGGTACAAAACAGATGCAAGAACCCAGCCAGGCCAGTGCTCTTGGCTGCTCACAGGACGTCTTTAAAGGCTGAATGACAAGCTGTAGAGCAGATGTTCACCCTTGGCAGCAACTCAGCCATACTGTGGTGTATAGTTTTGCTTTTTCAGCTCTGGCCAAAAAGGATGCACATTTCCTCCACGCCGTGTGATGGAGAAGAGACTGAACCCGACTGTGGTGATATTTTCTAATGGACATCAGCAAACTCCTCCAGTAGGAAACGGAGTGCTTTACCGGCAGTTCAGCAGTGCCCTGAACACCACCCCCTGGATGACTAACACTGAATCCCGGCAACAAGGCAGCCGTGACCGTCTCTGGATGGGTCAGGCATCACTTACAAAAGGCTTTTGGAGGAGTGCAAAAGCAGATTTCTGGAGAAAGCTCAAAGAGGACAAAAGGGTTGGCTCCGCTGCTCTTCACACTCCCCACTGGGCTGCAAGCACCAATTTTCACACAGTTTAAAAGAAAAAAAAAGTGATTAATTTTTGCTAATACATTACAGTTTGAAATGGAGTAAAGTCAGATTCACAGAACTGATCTGACTCAGGATACAGCATCTTTTTAAAATACAGACACTTAAAGATGAATCACACTTGTCTCATAAGGACACTTCCTAAAATTTGCTCTCCCGTAACTGCTTAGAGTTCCCGTTCTGCAACAGAAGATGATGTCACTGTTTACATAAATAAAGGCAATGGTGCTCAGATCAGATATAGGAAACCTCTTAAAATCTCTTCCCTCTTAAAGTTTAGTAACCATGTTTATTTTCTCACAAGATTGGGGAGTGTAAGAACTGGCCAGGGCATAAATAGAAGCACAGACCAAAAAAGGTGCAAAAGTGACCCAAATCACATACTTGACACAGATTTCTTTTGTTCTTAGAAAACTGGCCATGTTAAAAGTGATGTAGCTCTCATTGCTCTCACTCTGTCCATATTAGGGAGATTAAACTTCTGCACAGGAGAGTTGCAACTGAAAAATATTGCTATTACACTGAGCACAAACAGCTTTTTCTTGAACACCGAGCATGCACGTGGCCTCCCCTCTCCCCCCAGCTTACATTTTATGAGATTTTGGACAGTCAGAGAAAACTCTCCTTCCATATGTTCAGGATGTTAAGATTTCAACCTCCTTGCAGCAGGAAAATAAAGTCATCTTCTTTGTAATGCCACAGCACTGAGCACACACAGAGCACCGAAACAGGAACGCATGAACTGATCTCTGCCACTGCGGAAAACTGCAGGGATCCCGGAGCAGGTCTTGTTCCTGTCATGTCTGCAGATGCTCTGTTAAGGACTCCAGGGACATAGAGCAATTACTAGGGTTTGTTTCTGCTTTCCAGGAGCAGTTCTGTTTAGGAGAGAATAGAAAGGGATTATTTTTACCTTATAGTTTGGACTTACAGGGTGTGAACTGAATTTTTCTTCCCACAGAGAGACATCGTGTAACAACTCCTGCAAGGCTCTGTAATGGGGCTGTTCCTTCTCAGCAGTGTCCAAAAGCCCAGGGGCTAACGAGGGTGACAGGCAGGGCCCAATTAGCAGCACAGGCATAGGGATGGCTGCGTTTAGGCCACACACTGAGTCTAAAGGGTTTTTTTCCTTTGGTTTTGGGGGCTTTGTTGGTTCGTGGTTTTTTGCTTTGAGTCTAGAAAGTTGACATCTGCTTCTGGTAAAATTAACAAACTATTTTATTTGTCAGTAAATGTAGATTGAAACAGTACTGAGAACTGCATTGTCTGGGTCTGCGGGATTGTAGGAAGTATCGATGAAGCATTTTCCCCTGGCATGTGTACAGAGAACAAAACATTTGAGTGAAGATAATTTTTTCCATATACATTATGTACATTATTAGATACAAGTGAGAATTAGACAAAACAAAACTAGAACAAAGATCCTTTTAAGTTTTAAAAGGATCTTTGTCTCTCAGCCATAGGGATGGCTCAAGCCAAGCTCCATGGATGAGACAATGAATGAGGCAACAGATGCATCAAAGGTATCTCACTCGTAGTACACAGTTTAGCCAAGGCAAGACTCAGACCACGCAGGGACGTGCTGGCACCAACGTTGTTCTTGCTACAGCAGAAAAGATGTTCCCAGATCTCACCTTCTCCTGATGCAGCCAGGCACAGGTGCACCCTCCACTGTGCCCTACACAAGTCCTGGCACTTGGGCCAGCAGAGCTGCTCTCATCAGGGGCTGTGCCCACCCTGCAGTGGCACTGTGCCCCCATGGCAGCCTACCCAGCTGCATTCTGTGATCTCCACCAAACTCCATCCCACCACGTTTCCTGCAGCTGTGACTGCCCAGACCAAAGACTTTGCTTCCTGGACACCTTAGTGACTAGAAGGGTGTCTCCAGTTAAAATCCACTGGCAGCTATTTTATTGTTCACCTGCTTAATGCTGCAAACACAGCTCCAGGTCACCTCCCTGTTGTAGAAAGCAGGAGAAATCTTCTGTATTCAGGGAAAGGGAAGCCCATGGACCTGGCTCTCATGTGGTGGTAGAAGGTGCTGGCCCTGCACGGGTGAGAGGAAGCCTCAGGTCACAGCGGACCCAGGGGTCAGTGCCAGGAAGGGGATAAGAATGGAGCAGGCTTCCCACGAGGTTCAGGCGTAGGGCAGGAAGGCAGATATTGTCTGTGAGGCCCCTCTCTTGCACAGTGCATTAAACATTAAACAGCACCTTCTCTCTCGCTGCTCCCAAGGTCACACAAGGCAGCTCTCCCTGCCCCGGGCAGCAGCTGGGCTCTCCACCACCACGCTGGCTCAGGGAGGCAGGCAGCAGACACCAGCAGAGGATGGGGATGCTCTCAAGGCTGCAAGAGTACTTTTTCCCTCTGTGGTAAAACCCAGGAACATCCTTCCCAGACCCATTTGACCCTTCCCTTCCTGATGTGCCCCCTACACCATGCCTCTCCCTTGCATTGTGTGGGAACATTCCCCAAAACACAAGGTTTTCCCCTCATTTCCTTCCTCTCAAGACACCTGGAACTTCTTCCTGCAGGCTCCTGCCACCCCTCATGCAGGCCAGGCCAGGCTTCCCAGGCCACCAGCTTATTGTCCAGGAAACCAAAACAACCAAACATCCAGCACGGGGCTGCTGGGGCGACCTGCTCAGAGACAACACAGCTACCAGGGCTTTTATGTACTGAGGATGACGAATAATTTATTTCAGCCCGACATATTTGAGGAAAAACAGAAGCAGCAAGGACTGCCCCAAGAAGGCTGTAGGGGAAGTATTTTCCATCACAAAACACGTTTTGAAATGTATTTGAAATCTGTGATTTGACGTCTCAAGCTGTTAGTAGAAGCTCCTTGCTTAAGTGACTGAGTTTTGCACGCATTAAGCAACACAGCACAGAAACAAAAGAAAAAATCCTCTCCAGCTTCAATGCCAGTTTAAAAGCTATTGGGAAGCAGCCAATATATTTGGGGAATGTTTTTAAACACCCTCTTTCAGACTAAGATGCCTCAGCAGAGATCAGTGCACACAGCACACACCACAAATCGCAACTCCAACTTCACCCTTCTAATGCACTGAATTTTAAAAGCTTAAAATACCTTTATCTAAATCTATATCATTAAAACTGCATTGAGAAGCACAAAGCTTCATCCCACTAAAACAGAATGTATAGGTAAGTGGAGTTTCACGCTCTACTACACCAGATTGTTTCTCCTTCATGTTCATTTGATTCAGGAAGCCGTGCAAACACAGCTTTGCTGGCCCCACCGAATGTGCACTGTAGAACAGAAACTGGATAAATACCCTTAATCACAGAATATTCTGAGTTGGAGGGGACCCAGAAGGATCATCGAGTCCAACTCCTGAATGGCCCATACAGGGATCAAACCCACAGCCTTGGTGTAACTAGCACCTGCTCTGACCAGCTGAGCTCGTCTGTCACAGAATCACTGAACAGTTTGGACTGAAAGGGACCTTAAAGATCATCTCATTTCAACCCCCTGCCATTAGACCAGGTTGCTCAAAGCCCCATCCAGCCTGGCCTCAAATACTTCCAGGGATGGGATATCCACAGCTTCTCTGGACAACCTGTGCCAGGGCCTCACCACCCTCGCACAGAAGAATTTATTCCCAATATCCAATCTAAATCCATCTATTAACATACATGCTGGACCCCAGCTGAAAGGCAACCCCACAAGGCACACCACAGCACAGCGAGCAAGAGCCAGACACTGCTTTTCACTGACGGGCATTCACAGCCTCCTCGCAGGGGCACTGCCAACGCTGGGGTTCAGCTCTCTGCCCCTCTGGACACTGGCAGACACTGGAGCAGGTGGAATCACATGTAATGCAGAACCCACATCACAGCAAACCACCTCAGCCTGGCACTGCAGAGAAAAGCACAGGCTTCTCAGCTGGATGGAAGCAAGGCCAATATGTGTGCCTGGCTCTGCAGCCACCACCGTGGAGAGAGGCCCTCTTGACCCTGAGATCTCCATAAACCCAGTGCTGAGCCTGAGCTGCTTTTGAACAGGTGAGATACCTGCATGCAAGATCTGGGCAGCCACAGATCGCTGAACGACTGGCCTTTCTCACACTTCAAGGGGCTTCTTTTTACCGCTTTTCAGCTCTCATTAGCGAGAAGCAGGAAGAGTGAAGTGGTGGTGTCCCCAGCCAGTGTTAACAGGATGTGACTCTGCCCTGAGTCATCATCCTCTTTCTCCTCAAGTGGAGATGGCTGCTCACACCTGGGTCATGGACCCCTCTGGCCATTCTCATCAGGACAAACTCACTGCTTCCCAAGCTTGCACTTCAGAGGCTGCAGCAAGCAACCTTCACATCACACAGTTAGAACTTTATATTTTCAGAGTATCTTCACAACCAAAAGGACTAAAGAACTCCAAAATGTGCTCAAAATCTAAAGAATAATACAGCAGTTTTCTGATGAAGTATCTGAGCCAGCAGGATCTCACTGAGGTCTTACTTAAGTCCAAGAAATTAAAACATTAAGCCACACAGCTGCAGAATATGACTAAATATGCAATTATTGTTCTCTATTTTACATTTGAAAACTTAGCACGTTTGAACAATCTCCAGTGAAATGTATTTCATGGGAACTGGAAACAATTTACATTAAATGAATCAAATGAACACCACTGTTAATGAGTCCATGTGCACATGAGCAGAACTGAAGTGCCTCAGCTGAGAATGATCTCTGCCAGTACCGTGGCTCATCTTCCACCCTGACAAACTTTACAGCAAAGGTTTCCCTGATAACATTTCCCTGCCCATCTAAGGCAGTCATTCAGTAGCAGGGATGTCTCACAGACTCACATTCCAAGCAGATGTGACATCCTACACATCTGACAAAACAATTCAGTTCTCACCAAAGAAACATCCCAGAAGTGCTCATTTGGATGGAATTATTCCAGCATTTGTTTTTCAATTACTGGAAGAAACATCAGTGTGGGGCAAATAATTTTCTATCACTCTCTCTAGATTTCAAATGAGACACACCATATAAGACACAAAATTTTTTTCGGTATTTGTCTACTAAACATCCTCCTGAACAGGGACATGGACGTGCTAAGGTACACCCTTGCTCGCTGCAAAGGCAGTCATGTAAAGTAATAATAAGGGAGATTGTTAATAATTTATATTGGCTGGGACATAATTATTCTAAAGAAGGATTACAGTTCAGAGAAATCTGCAGGGGAAGGATGTGCTATTGCTGCAACTTGTAGCACAGGCACACCAACACCTGGCCAACCCAAGGCTGGAAGTGCAATTAAAAAATTACTGTGAAGTTGCTGCAGGCTACGTCTTTGCTTACATGCCACTGCAATAATTACAAAGTGGGGAAGAAGAAAGAGCAATAAATGTCTCTTACAATGGCCAGCTACAGTTGGATTCCAGTCAGGTTCTGCAACAGAACTGCCAGTCAGCTGTGGCTGCTGCACTTAAAACAGAAACACCAAACACCTGGAATATCACACCTGAGCCTGGAATACTGACATTGAACCTTTAAAAATGAGCAAACTCTATCACCACCTTTTACCTGTAGCATTACTCGGAAATAAACTCACGCAGGGTCTAAGGAAGAGCGCTCAGCGCTGGTGTTGGGAGACAGGAATTCAAGACAAACTTGTAACACATTAAGTGCTACCAACAGTGTCCCATGAAGAACAGCAGATATATTTATCACCTTTTTAGGATTCCTTCCCCCCCCAGCCCCCCAACCATCTACTGCATCTGGAAGAATGTTTTAATGCTAACTCTGACTTTAACTTTTTAAACAGAGAAATAGAAGAGACAAGTTACCTGGGTCTTACACCAGGACTTATTGGTTGCCCGGAGTGCAACCATGTGTACTTAAACTGCACCCTGGGGTGGATCCAAACCACACAGTCTCCAAACAGGGAGGAGACTTTCCTTCCTCAAACTTGCTGAAAACTATTTGAGTGACTCAGTGAATGTCCTTCTCTTGAGTCAGCACTGAAATAGAGCTCCAGAATTCCCTCTGATGTACAGTGCAGATAAAAGACTGTAGGACTGTTGGTTTTCTTAAAGGATGATCTGTGACTGATCCCCTGAGGATGTCTCACCACTAAACCCATGTGACTCCTGCACAAACCAAGGTTGCATTCCTACCCCGTGTTCCAGCTCTTCTCTCCCTGGGTTCAGACCTGTTGGAGCCCGGCTTTACCACGTCACACAGAGGAGGGAAGGTCATGTGGCTGCAAATCCCATTTGCACAAAGTAAACAGGTAAATAGATTCCGATTTTAAAGTAAGTTTTAATTGATTCATTAATTAGTAACTTGTCTTCTATCGCAGTAAAGCAGAGTGTAGCAGGTTCAGAAGTTGTGGAGTGCTGAAATTTGGAGTTAGGCTGAATGAAAGACTATGTACAATACAAATCAGCTTTCTGTTGTGATGTAAATTTATTCTCATAATTTTTACCATTTATTCATCCCAGAAGACATATTGCATATTTGGAACATTTTTAAAGTAAGAGCCACTGTATTCAAGACAAGAAGTAGTTTTGTCACATCAAAACTGATGACATACTCAATAAAATTATTTTCCAGAGCAAGAACTCCTTACAAGAAATATAAATAGAATATAAACTTTCATAAATGATCTAGCATGAAAAGATTAAAATAGTAAATCCATTCCATACTGAAGGCAGTACTTTACCACTCATAGTGTGTGTGCGCGGAGTTTCTAAAAAAAAATCCATGTCCCAACAGAGGGTGCTGAAACAAATACGAGTAAGCTTTTGGTTAAATTTTATTCCAATAGAACAGAATGAATCGATGACTTCACCCTTTTGTTTGTCTCAAGTTACTGACTAATATGATCAGGTAATAAAACATGGCTTTAAGTTTGACCCAGGCTTTGGATTTGTTCATCGGACACGATGAAGGGATGACACGCTTTGGCAGCACATTGGCATTTTCAATGTCTCACCTGACGTAACGCAAGAATTACCTGTCCCTGCCAACATCTCCATTCCCACAGCTGAGAACCATTTACCCAAGAATCTCAATTACACCCCCACTCTCTCTCACGGCTGCTAGACACCAGTGACCATGTCCTGTTCCACCACTCGCAAGCGCAGTCCCAGAGCAGCGCGGACACACATCCACAGCCCTCGGAGCTGAGACACATCCAGCTCTGGGAATGATGCTCACTGAGCACACTGAGAAACTCAGTCCTGCGAACAACCTCGAATTTGAAATGCTTAGAGAGGGAAGTGTCAGTAATGTGCAAACAACGTGATGGGGCTGAGAGAAGGGAGTAAAATGTCTGATCCTGGGAAAAGGACTGGCTTTGCTTTACTCTTAAGACGTAAGCAAGTCATAGAACAATCTATGGGAAGCAATCAGCAAAAAATTGAAGAATGTAAAATAATTCATACCTGTCAAAGCATTTAGAAAATAAAATTCCCCTTTTCAAAGTTTTTTAAAAAATGAGTTTATTAGTGTTATTAAACCAAGACTTCTGTAAATCATGACATTCCAATAAAAGTGATCACTACATTACTATCACTGCAAGTAATAATGCAGGTTACAGAACAGCTCTCAGTTTGTAAAACCTAAGCGAAGGAATTATTCTATGAATATTTTCCATATTGTGCCTCAGGGATCAGATTTTGTCTCACTGCTGCTCAACAGTGTATGATCAATAGTGCAGAATAAAGCTTCAGGAGTCATCTCTATAAAACCTGAAGGGGAAAAAAACCCCTTCAGTGCTGTGCTGAGCAGTCATGGGAACAGGTTGCTGCCTGGGCCTGCTACCTACAGTGGTTTTTACCGAACAATATTGCCAAGTCAGATACCACAGGGTGCACTTCATACTGGGGTGATGTGAGGAATACATTGATTTGATTCACAAGGTTAAAATCTAGAAGCTAGAAGTCAGCAAATTCCAAAAAAAAGTACTGGTAGACAGTCAAACAGGAATACCAGAGCAGGATATAAAGCTTATTGTCTATTTATTTATATGAAGTTAGTAAGGTAATTACTGTAAGGACATGTTCTATTCTGGCACCTACTCTTCAAAAAAGAACATTCAGAAAATTAAAAATAGTTTATAAAGCTGACAACAAAAACTAGAGGGATGAAGAAAAAAATTAAGAAATTCAATTCATTCATATAAAGTATGATTGGAAGGTATGATCATGGTATGTCAAATCCCTGGATCAGGACAACATTTGCAGCAGAAGAACATCCTGCAAGAGAGATCTATTGAAGTCCTATTTTTGGAAGCCAAAGCAAGATGAACTCAAACACAGGGTTGGGGTTTGGTTTGGGTTTTTTTTTTGAGAGGACAGTAGTTGGTCACCTACCTTATCTACAGAGGCGACTGATCCTTTTTCTGAAGTTCTTAAAGCAAGAATTCTTTTTTTTCTAACAGATGCTGAACTTCTTGACATTCTGCTGCTGCTGCTGAAAGCAGTCTGAAGTTTTATGACTGTGATATCCAGATTAGTGATCAGATGAGTTCCCCTTACCTTTACAAATGGGAACTTGAGCCTGTAATGTCCCTTCCCACCAAAGCCTGTGTTTCAATTGCTGATTTACCATCTACTGCTGGCAGCCTTTAGTCAGACACTGGTAGCACCAAGCTTTGAAAGCAGTAATGGGTGCAGCCCCTCTCTTCCAAGCAGAACTTGGCTCTGTGGACAAACCTCTGCTCACTTCCAACAAGTTGGTACAAAGTAAAAACCCAGGAAGGCACTCCTCCCCCCCCATACTGCAGCCCAATTCCTCACCAAAGAAAGAGAATTCTGTGTTCATAAGCATGTGCAAAGAGGGACTGGGATGAACAAATGAGCTGGATCTGGGGAATTCAATGCAGCTGTTTGCAGGAAGTAACCACCCTTCAAACAGACCCAGAGGTATACACAAGAGAGAAGGAAAGAATATGGCTTCTAACTCTTTTATATGATCAATTGCTATTATTAATGAAGACTCAAAATTTTGAGACAGTTGCTAATGAAACACTAACGGTGGATGAATAGCCAGAGGGGAGACAAGGCCCCTGGTGAAACCCGGCCAGCCCCACTTGCAGAGCCAGTGCAAAGGACAGTGGCTTCCCAAAAGCCATAGTGGTGACCTGGTGTTTTAAAGCACTCAGATGCTGCTGGTGGAATGAATTTGGCAGTGGATTTGTCATGGAGAAGATTCAAGCCAAAGAAATGATTCTTGCAAGTGGCAGAACCCTATGGATTAAGGCAGGAGACATTCAAAATCTTACATAAAGCACACAGAAATCTGGAACAGATAACATACTTCAGAAGACTTGATTAGAAAAATAACTTAGGGATATACCCCAAAAATATGTGCACAGGTGATTGATTACCTTTGCTTCAGCCATCAGTCATTTGATACTAATTCTCACTGTTTTATGAGAACTCTTGCAATATATTGTGCAGGCACACAATTCTCCATTTAGCACCAAAAAAATCCAGACATTCTGCAAAACGGATGAGGCTAAGACTCTGGAAGAACGCATTTAATTCAGCTACAAGGAACAGGAAAATCACACTGTATTTTTCACATATTTATATTTTTAAATAAAAGGCCTGCTATTGTAGTCCCCACATAGGTAGAATTCTTTTAGAATTTAAAAAAGGTGCCTCAGTCAAGACACCAAGACAAATCTGAAGAAGTGTTCAGATATTCTAAGATTTATACTAAATCTTCCAAATTGAACAAGCAACTGATAAAACAACTCTCTGACTAGCTCTGCCACTATGAGGAACCTTTTTAAGACCTCAAACTTCAGTGCAAGCTCAGAGCACTTGTTTTACAAGTGGAGCATCTCACACGTGTGAAAAGCTGCTCGTTACAGTAACTCCAAGGCTTAGCTAATCAAGCCTCACAAAAGAAAGAACCTAAATATGAATGTAAAAGAGCACACACACTTACCATTAAAAAAAGCAATAAAAAACCCAGAAAGGTTTGTGCAAGGAGTCCTTGCAAAATAACTCCACTTGCTGTTATAGTATCGAAGCACTGAAGAACAGCAGCTTCCCAGTTACCCAAGCCTTCTCCAGGGATTCTCACAATGAAAGAGTGAACTGTGCATTTTAGCTCATTCCTCATCATTTTGAACATGCAAATGTCAAGAACTCCTGGAAAAGGCACTGCATTAGGTATACTTGTAAGCACAAACCCCCATGCAACGTGTACTATGCACCTGTGTATATATAATATAAATATGCATACATGCACATAATGGAATTAGAAATATTTCTCCTTTAATACAACCATGTTAGGCCTCAAACTGCAGCTCTCTGATGCTCTAAAGATTTCTGAAAACACAACATTTGCCTTTAATACAAGGACAAACTGAAGCCCCGGGCGGCACTGCTGCAGTGCAGGGCTGCCCCAGCTGCCCCCAGGGAACCTGGCACTTCCCTGCTGCCAGCGGGGAGGGACCCGCGGCTCCACCAGGCTCCACCTCCTCAAGCCACCTCGACATGCTACCCGCAGGGAGGAGGGAAGAGAATCCACCGAAGAAGCAGTAGCTGAAAGAGGGACAAATGGGGAGTTGGAGATGCTGAAGAGTGAGGAGGCAGCATCAGGCTCCCTTCCCCCAGCAGGGCTTTCCTCTATCGCCCAGGACCTGCAGCCACTGCTCCTCCCATCTCAGCACCCCTGCCACGGGCACATCCACCCTGCAGCTCCAACACCTTTTCCTCCTCCATGGCAATACGCTCCCAAGCCTTCCATGGCTCTCTCCTACCTCACTTCCTTCCGAAAACCACAGACAGAGGGATCAGCTAGACCAAAACTTAAACCAGTGCAAATGTGAAATAAAAGGTAAAAAAAAAGTCTTTCGCTCTTACTGGACATGCTGCAGACATTGTGCCTAGTAACTGTGGCAATATCTAGTGCAAAAGAAACTTAGCATGAATCTCTTGTTTTCAAATGACATTCAACTCAAACATGCATAGGGAGAGTAAAGTTATTTTATTAAATCATGCACATCACGTGTGTTAGTGCAAATAGTTTAATCTGTACTCCAGAAATTCTATTGTATTTTTATATCTTTACAAAATAGATTTAAAACAATTATTTACTTTAAAAAATGTAATTCTGAAGTTAAGCATTTCAGAACAATATTTGCAATAACCTATATACAAGAGGTACTAAGTACCACTGGCATACGAGTGTTCTGTGGTTGGGTGGCTTCCTGCAACTGAAAAGGATGAAATGAATGAACTAAATGACAATAGTTCTTTTCTACAAGTCACTTGTGGACTATTTTCTCCAACTAATAATCCTCCCATTAGCAAATCCCACATAACTTAAGATAGAACCTTTAATTAAAGGACAATGACCCTTAAAACCTCACAAAGTAAATCACATGCTAAATTTCTATTTAAATATTTAAACTATCTGTTGATTGCCATAACATTCTTTAAAGCCAATTGAATTGCTGAGATTACCTCCCTATTTTGAAGTTTCCTTTAGCAGAGCCATTTTACTTTACCATTCTTTAACATATTATTTAAGTCTTTAATAAACCTTTTTGACGGAACTGTTGAGCTGAACAAGACAACTACTGTCTACATTTAATTCAGCACTAACTACAGTGATTCCCACCAAAAGTCAGCAAATAGCAATAGTTATAGTACTTAGATAAGGAAAATAAACTTTGTAATGGGGACCACTGCATCATACTTACAGCCATGTGGTAAGGATCCACAATATTTTACTACCAAATTAAAATCATCTTCACCTGACAATACTTCATCAGGTATACGATTCCAATTCCATAGTATTTTATGTATCTAGATTTTCTCAGCTGATCACAGATGTACTGTAGCAGTTCTCTTAATAAAGTTACGTCCACAAAAGCTTATTCTAAAGAGCTTCTCCAGCTCAAGTCAGAAAGTATCAAATGACTGAAAAAATAAACTGATACACGTGATATGTGAGAAGGTATTCATACTTTTAAAGAATGTATCTCTTTAAATATATGAAATTTAATAAATTACATTCAAACTAAAGTTAACGTAAGTTGAATCACTGCACTATGTCCATCAAATGACCAAGTACTTGCTCCCAGAAACACCTTAGTTCACTCAAGAACACACACATGCTTACACTCGTACACGCGCACACTAAATACTTTAGGCTGGTCTTCACCATCAGTATCTCTATCTCTTTAAGGCTGGACATGAATTGTGTTTATTCCCAAAACCCATTAATAAAGCAATCCTTAGGAAAGAAAAATACGCTTCCTTCAAAAGGCGTGGTAAGAGAAGTTTTCTTAAGTCTTGTTCCCAACAGCTCAGTGACTAACAGCAAGTAAAACGATATACTAGTTTAAAAAAAAATAGATCATACTGAAAGGCACTGAGCACACTGCATCTGTTTCCCAAGTAGCTGCAAGGTTACTTGGCATGGATGTCCAAATCAGTATTTTCCTCTTAAATCTAGCAATCATATTCTAAAGTCAGTGTCCACAACCCTAGCCGTTAGAAATAATTTGGTACCAAGAAGCCTACTTTAGGCCACCATTATAGTATTCAGAATCCCAACATACTAATTTAAAACTTGCATGAAGTTGTAAGCAAAAATATTGCTCACAGTATGATGAATCACAATTTTATTCCCTCTTTATAGACAGATACATTTTATACAGTTTAAAGCAAATGACCCTACTGCTGTTCTCACGCAGAGCTGTGCTGTATTAAGAGGTAAAAAGGAAGAGAATTAATCTGTTTTCCCTCAGTATATGAATGTTGCCAGCTTCTAAAGGGAGGACGGTGTATGGATTCAACAACAGTTCTCATGGAGAAGCTCTGGTTAGGCCTGGGTACAGCACCACGGCTGTTACAGCAACCAAAGCTGCCATCACAGGCATCCAAGGCCATTGTCTCTGTGTGGAGAGAAAAAAGAAATCAATATCATATTTGTTCTAATTCATACTAATCAGTTTACCTCGTGGTTCCTGCAAGTCCTGAGTACCTGTTGATAGGCATCACTACAGTGTTACCCACGAGCCCTGCTGCAGGCTAGTCCTGACTTGGAGCACCACAGCAAACCATGTTCCTCTAGCACAGGGAACTCCACACCTCTTCACGACTGAGGATCGTCTGGAGGACTTTTGGCAGCTCCGTATTTCCAGGTTTGTTACTGCACACACTCAGAGAAATCTGCCACTGAACATGCGAGGGCTTGAGATGTTTAAAACATCGCTTGTGCCAAGTCAAGGCTAGTCACAGGTTTATGCACATCTTTAACTTTTGGCCGTTTAAAGTTTGTAGCAGATCCTAACATCATCATTTTTAACAGACTGTCACAACATTGCATGACAACAATGGCATTTTAAGAGGAGGACACACTGAGAGACAAGAGAAAATGCAAGCTGAGAGTTCAGAATACAAACCAACCACCTATTTCTTGTCTTTTTTTCCATCTTTCCATCAGCAACAGTGAGAAAAATTAAAAGTGTTTAGAGCCAGGTAGGAATTTCTTAGTCCACAGATAGGAACCAAAGCTTGTTGAAATTTATTATTAGAGGCAAACTCTTCATTTTTCATAGTTATTTAAGCAATGAAGTGTTCTTACGAGCCCTAGCATCGCGCAAAAGGCAGCCCATTTGCTAAGGACAAACTGAGACCGAGTTAGAAGAGGCACGTTCAAGCACCAGTTAGAACAGAATTAATTGTTAGAATTAAAGAAATCACAGAGATGTTAAATGATTAGTGATTGCTCAGCTCGTCAGTGTCAACAGAATGGCATATTAAATGAAGGGTTTGCTTCAGGTAAAGAAATACCTGTGAGCATTTCACCATGCACTATTTGATACAGAAATGGCACAAACAGGTGAGAGGGACAAACATACATTGACTGAACAGTAGTGCTTGTACCTTTCGCTACCACAATGGGCCGTAACACCAATACAGGAAAGCCAGGATTAGGCCGATGAATACGGCTGGGACGGGTTGTAATATGGAAGGCTAAAGAAGGGAAGGGATATTAAAAATCACTTTGTGCTATAAATCAATCAGGTAAAGATGATTTAGAGAGGGGAAAATAAGTCAGTAAGTTTTGTTTTAATTGAAATGTATTAAAGACATCTAATACATTACAGCATTATCTAATCTGGTATACAAAGTTAGTACACCATTCTACTCAAATGAACAGGGATGTTTAAAAATAAAGGGAAGTAAGCAGAAAATGTTCCAAGAAACCTCTTGTCACAACTTGGAATTTAGCGCTTGAAAACAATACAAATCTTAAACGATTTGCCTGTATCTTATTTGTAGTTGGTTTTAGTTTCTCTAAGTGAGAGGAAATCCCATTTGGATTTCTTGAGGAACAGACTCACACCAAATATTGGATTTTTCAGCTACTTCTTCATTCTTTGCTAGTTAGCCTTTTCCATTTTCCATCGCCAGCCTCCGGAAAAACAATCTTTTTCCTCCATTAGTGAATCAATTACAGCTATGTGCACAGGCAAACCCAGTCGTTCAGACATTTCCGTGAGATTGTAACATGACTGTACAATCCACGCTCAGTTACTAAAAAGCAGAGAAGCACATTTCCATCAGAGATACCACAGAGCTCAGCATCTCTGCCAGGTCAGCAGCCTTGTGAGCAAATGGAATTCTGAAAATTGATCGAATGCTGCAGCTGTGCCAAACCAGCAGCTGGCCAGACTGCAGGGTTCATCCAGCTTATGGCCTCCTCAGAACCATCCACACGTTTTCTCAGCTATGTTCAATTCATGTAAACTACTGCACATTCTGGATGAACAGCCTCTATCTGTGATATGATAAATTAAAAGCAAAAATGGACCTAAATGCTTTTTAAGCTGTCCTTGGAAGACATCTGCTTTCTCTGTATCCTACTCTATATATTTGTGCACACACAAAGACACACAGAGGTTAAGGTCAAACCATGCCAAATATTTTTAAAACTGTTTGTGCTGAAGCTACCTTGATTTTGTTCAGTCAAATAAACAAACAAATGATAAATTTGATAAATTCATGTTTAACTTTTCTAAAACATTGTGATTAATAAGTAAAATCTCATCCTGTTATGAATTTGTAGGAATCACTTATTCATAGAACCTCCAATATGGTTCAAAACACAGGAATATTAGAAGGTATTCTAGTCTTGTTCAATTAATTTTTTTCCAATCAAGGCAAATACTTAACATAAAAATTATGTGTAACTACTGAAGTCTTTTTCATGCAGGATTATTTTTGTGTCACGGGTGCCACGAATCACAGTGCCACCTTCCCACAGAAAGCACGTTGGCAGAAATAATCACAGCAGTGTTCAAAAAAGTGCCAGAGGTTTAAATCAACCAGAGCAGCTGATGTTCTCAAACCATTCACGTCATTAAATCTGTCACGTAAAGCGCATCAGGAAGTAACCAGTGACTACAAGCATGCAAGCACAAGTAGTACACCACACTGCTAAGCATTTCAAAAACACAACACTGCAATTTTTTTTAAAAGTAAAACTTAAATATTAAAACTTAATATTTAAATGATATCCCAAATGGCGTACAGAAGCCTTGTCTTTTCTAACATTTGCTGGTTCACTGAACAATTCGATAGATTTTTTTTTTGTAAGTAATACACTTTCTTGGCAAATGAAACCGATGATAAATATCCATCACATCCAATGAGATCACCTCCAAATGATTAGATTTTCCCCTCACAAATCTATCAATACATAACAAATCTCCCTATTGTCCAGGAGCATTTAACTTGGTGCTTCAATAAAATTATGCATATTTTATTAGAATGTGAAGATATGCAAACCCAGACGGGCTGCAAAAAGGAACAAATCCCACAGGGGGAAGTCACTTTCTGTCCTCGGAAATGAAGTAGCAGAAAATGATTCCAGCATAAGGGGGCAATGGTACTTGAAAAATTTGACCTTGGAACTCAGCCCAGTATGCATGATGTTTGAAAGAATCCCCAAGATGGATATGTTTTACATTACTGACTGAGTAATGTTTGGTGAGCAGCGAGTTTGTCCTTATATGGAGGATGCTCTTCATCACACCCTGACCTCCAGGTTTCAACTGTCACAATTAACTCCTCTTCTGCAAGCAGATTTTGGCAACTGCTGCGGTTCCTGCTTTCATTCAAATACTCACCTCTAATTCTTCCTAAAATTTTCTTTTAGCTTTTCCACTTTCATCAGATGCTCCAATTTCCTTCACAGTATTTCAACCCTTTACTATGCCCCTTTTTCCACTGATCATTTTGATTCTGAGGTTAATGTTTTTAACAGAGCAGAAAATCTCACATTCACAATTATTTATTCAGTGTGATCTCTTCTATTAAAATGAAGTGGGGTTTTCGTCTTGTTGTTTTTGACTTCTGCTTTGAGTAAGTCAAGTAACTCAGCAGTATCTGAGCACTGCAGAAAAATTCTAAGCAAGAATCAAGTTCCAAGAAAATTACGAAACCATATTCCTGAAAATATGGCTGAAAAAAGTGAGAAAGGCTTTGAATTCTTTACATCTTTGACAGCTTTATGATGTTTGAGGTTTATATTCAAGAATTGATTATGGCAAGGATATTCATACAACTTTGGGCATCCAGCATCCAGCTGATTTTAGAGGATGGGACCTGTAAAACTTTCTTTGTAGTCAGAGAAACAGTTTGCTAAAGCCTGTTACAGAGCATTTATTATCCCCCTGTTTTGTGTTGTGCATTACAGTTCACCCTGCACTGATCACAGAGGCAGCAGAGGAAGACAAAACCAGGCCTCCCAGGGTAGTAAGGGACCTAAAACAATGCTGTGACCACCTTATAATGTGTCTGCCATACCCTTAATGCTTGGAAGATTTCAGAATCTCAGTAAAATAAAAAGTTGTCTCTAGCTGGGAACTCAGTTCTAATGATACAACCTCTCAAATAAACTGCAACAGAAAACAAGTCTTTTCATGAGTGAATAGAAAGGACAGTTCAACTGTACTGTTTAAAGCATGAGCCCATGAGAGATAACCACAGTTAAGAAGCATAAGCAAGAGTAAGGAGGGAACATCCATTGTAATAAATACTAATAAAATAAGAGCAGCTTGAAAAAGTTTGCTCAGTTCATTTGGATACAGGTTTCTCAGCTTTTACCCCTGTATCATTATTCGAAATCAGAAAATTTTACTTAGTTCTGGTTCACTAGTATTTAAGCCACATGTTTTCAAGAGAGCAGATATCTAAGGACATACTTAAAACTGTCAAGCACCTGTAAATTTAAATTTCATGCATAATTGTAACAGTGTAATGATCTGCAAATCTGCACAGGTAGGATCAGAATGGAATTTTGAATAATATGGTATACAGCCTTTTTTTTAAAGTCCATCCTTTTCTATTTGACTCTTCCATATTCCTTCAATCAATAGGATTGCCAGTGTCATAACCTGACTTCCCCACACATTCGGTACAGACTTACGTTGTTTCCTTTTTCTTGTAGCAGCTTCAGGTTTTCTTTACACTGTTTGAGCTCTTCCGTGAGTGACTGGTTTTGTTGTTCAGCCACCTCATACTTTGCCTTCAGCTCTGAGAGCACAGTCTGTGTTCTTTCATACTAAAGACAAAGAGAGAACAATCTGTGGACCCCTGGTCACCAACACATGCTGACAGCACACAGCTTCCTTTTCTGTCATCTGCCTAGACTAACTCGCCTTGCATCAGTGCACTCTCTTTTCATAAAAGCAGGGTAAAATTTAGATTTCCTTTTCTTCTAAATTAGAATTTTTTGCCCAGCTTGGCAGGGCTAGGATTACTAACCCCAAAGAAATACAAAGTAAATGCGAAGCCTTAATTAATCTTTCATACCAATTATTCATTATCATATTAGAAAGGATTGTAAAAACTACAAAGACAAAACAAGGAAGAGAGGAACAAGGAGTCCTTCACATTTGAATAGTGGTCTTACATCTAGGCTGCACCTTAAACACCTACACTCCTCTAATAGGTGCAAAAAGAAACACTCTGTATGAAGTAAATCAAACTCTCTTCCCACACAGCAAATTCAAACCTAACAGCAAGGCAGGCATTAAAAAATGCTCTGCCTTGTTACTGTCATGCCACAATCCTCAGTGTGGGTCAAATACAAACAGTACTGGGTGAATGTGACACGTTCCTACAGAATGGGTAGCTTTTCCTTTTTCAAACCCACATCCCATTTTTTCTATATTCCAGCAGTCCTCCTGGCTGGCTTAGTTAGGACAGAACCAATGACTTTCAATACTGGCACTCACCACAGATTTAGAACATGAGGCATCTTTACAAATATTGATCTGGTTACAAAACAGAGATTAAGATAACTGGGATTTTCAAATTCTGAGAATTTTAAGGAATGTGACATGGATGAATTAACCACAAAGCAAACAAAAGGACTGCAAAAGAAACTAAGAGCAGTGACTGGGGAAACACTCAAAATGCTCAAAAGAGGAAGCAAGTAAGTGTTGAGACTACGGCCTTCTTCCAGACATAATCTTTGGAGGCCAGGCAGATGAAATACATGCTCAGAATGCTGGCTCTTCCTTAGGCTCTTACAAATCCACTAAGATAAAAGGAGATCTTTGTAAAGAATGTGTAGTCCCGTTGTCAAATATAAGAGTTCAAATCTAACTAGGAAGATCAGACTGTAAAAAAGAATTAACTTTGACTCATAACAGCTAAAGAAACTCTGGACCATGATGTTCATGAAGACTCTGAATAATGATTTACCTGTCTGAACAGCTTAAAAGTAAATTCATTACAATAATGCATGAAAGAAAGGTTTAGGAAGTTCCCAAAGAACACATATTTTTATCTGAAGTCTTCCTTTTTACATTTGACTCCCAGTTTATATTTTCTTAGCTACCATTTAAACTGCTTGCAGCAAACATCCTAAAAAAATTCATTACTAGAAGACTTTCCCTTTTCTTTTAGCTTAAAAAGTTCAGTCATTGGGCATTACATTCTTGCAAAATGGAAATGTTTCATGTTACCTCTTTCTGAAAATCTTTTGCTTGACTCTCAGCTTCACTGAGTTGAGTTTTCAGACTGGCTGCATCCCGTTGATGTTTTTCTCTCAAAGATCCCATCTGATTTTCAAGTTCCTTTCGAGACATTTCAAGAACACTTATATCGCTGGTTAGTGCTAAACTCTGCTTCTGAGAGCTGAAAAACAAAATCCAATTGATTCCTTATGCATTTTAAATTTACACAAACAGGCACTTTTCATCCTTGAAAGCTTAACACATTGGTTTTAATATGTAAATATCAGCTTAGAGCAATCATAGAAGTACAGACCATTATTGTTTCCCTACACAGAGTGCTGACACAAAAGGTTGGCCATGGTCTTGCTTTTAAATATACGTCCACAGCTTGCTGTGTATAATTAACATTTAGTACCTCTTTTGGGAGGAAAAACCAACAACAAAACTCTTCAGCTGCTGTGGTACCTCCTAGACAAACCCTTGTGTCCTTACCTAGAAAGCTCCTTCTCTTGTCGCTGAAGTTCAGATGTAAGAGAAGTATTTTCCTTCCTCAGTTTAACACATTCAGCTTCCAGAGCAATCCACTCTGCCTTCAACTTTTCAAGTTCACCTGCAATGAATAAATTTAATTCAATTAAGTAAAATTGTTTAACGACTGCTTCAAGTAACACCAGCTAATAAATGGAGGAAAAGCTGGTATCAGCCGTAAATCTCAAATGTACTTGTTTGTAATCATACCACATGAATTCTCTCACGAGCACCTGTGAAATATTACAGTATCTTCTACAGTTATGAGGCTTATGACCCATTACCAGGCAAGTTACTTTTTTCATTAAAGCTTTTTCTAAGGTACAAAGAAGTAGAAAACAGTCTTTTTATGGGTCAACTCTAGTTTATTAGAAACAGTGGTAGAAAAGCATATTTGAAGAAAATAATTTCCAGGGCTTGAAAATAGCAAGAGAATCACTAGATACCATGCCTCTGTTACAAGGAAAAGCATGTTTAAAGCAATAAGCTTTGGTGAAGCTTTCATAGAATTAAAAAGTCAGGAGCTCCTCCTTTACGGGCTTCAACTACAGAGAAGTTATACAAGTCCTCTTGGAAAGTTTTGGCAGTATGAATCCCACAAACTGTAAAAGTTTTCCATCTTTTCTAGGTGGAATTATACTTGGCCTACTCCTGATATCAAAGAGTACCTAAGATAATTTAGGCATAATTGACAATAACTGTTTAATGAAGCATGCAAAACATCTTTTCTAACACTGTGAGCCTTGGTACACACACAAATACATACGTGTGTGTGTGTATACAGACACACACACTCTGAGTAAATGACTACAAGGGGACAGACAAACAGTGATTCAAGTAACTGGCATTCACCACACTGAGCAGGATGCTCTGTCAGCAGCGCTCTGTGACATCCTTTCAAACAAGTACCTTTTAGGCGAGAGGCCTCTTCCTTCTGCTGCTCCTCACACTGCTGGCATTTGAGCTTAAAACTGGCTTGCAGATTGACAATTTCTTTTTCATAATCCGAAGCATCTTTCCTCCACCGTTCAAGCTCTGCTCGCACTGTCTGCAGCTCAGCTTGCAATGTAGAAATATCTGTGTCTCGTTCTGATGCTGCCTTTTCTGCTACTTTTTGAAGCGACAGAATCTCATTTTGAGCACTGACTAGTTCATTTCGAGTGGTTGAAATTTCATTCTCCTTTTCCTTGCGAAGATTCTCAATTTCTTCCTGTAACCTTCGCAACTGAGCTGGAAAGCAGACATTCGTGTTCATATTTTTTCAAATTGTATTTTAAAAAGCCTAAAAACCCTACCTCCCTTTCTCAACATGTTGATATTTAACAGGACTAAAGAAGCCTAACGCAACTGAAAAAATGTATTAATCTTGTCAAATGCTGTACCCTTACATGTATGTGGACCATGTAAGTCAGAGAGTCAAAAGAAACAAAAACTACGTCTGGACAAAGCTTTCTTAGACAAGGCTGTGCTGTGTGTGTGATACCAAAGCAACTTTCCAAAATCTGAAACCATGATTTAGATCCAACATCACTGTAAGCAAAACAAGTATTAGAGGACAAGGACATTGGGGCTTTCAGGGACAAGAGGAAAAGCAAGAAAGCTTCTGTCACAAGCCAAACATTTGCAAAGCTACACTGGAAACATTTGCCTGTTCAGCAGTTAACTTGTGATGTCTATAAATATTTGAGGCACAGAATAATTTCTGCTCCATTCTCAACATGCAGTAGAGGAAATAAACATTATTTCTTTGCAAAAAGCATTATTCAAAGCACGAGATGAATTTTAAATTGAAAGGGACAGCTGCACCGAGTATACTGAGCTAGAAGAAGGTCCTTTAGCACTTACAGCTTACTGTAAATGTGCAGCAGTCACATACACACGAGGCTACTTGACATTTCTGCATGAAGCAAACCCTATAAATTATTCCCATCTAAAACCCTTTCATTACTAAAGACATGTCTGAGCACAATTTTTCATAAACACACATGCAAATAGAATCCAGTGAGAACAGTTGGGAAAAAAAGTACAGTACAGAGGAAAGGGAAGTATGAAAGAACAACAGAACTACAGTTGTGATCCTGATTGATGGGAGCAAAGTGTTTAATTTGCTGTGGTTTTGTTTCACTTTTTAAAAAACATGTATTTCCCTGATTTCAACATGCAAAAAAGCAATTCTTAAATTAATGAATAATTACTCTGAGAAGAAAAGGTAAAATTCTTAAGAGCACTTGAATACCTAATGCAAGATACAGTAGAGGGTCAGAATTACAGATTTAAAGTTGTATGTTCCAGAACCAAAGGGCAAAACAAGGACAGTGAAAAGCATGGGAAGGATAACCAAGGCTGAGTAACCTTCCTAGATTACTTGTATTTATTTTTGTCCTCTCAATCCATGACAGAAAGAATGTGATTGAGTCTTGCTGTAAACTGATAGAGCATTAGAGCAACTCAAGAGAGACTTGCATCTCCATGACAATTAGATCTGATGTTTCAGCAGCTACATATGCAGCAATACAGAAAGAATTAATATACTGGTACAACCTAGCAACTTTGTTGATGTGCAATGAAGAAGAAAAAACCACCTTTCTTGTGCCCTCCTCTAGACAGGCTCCAGCAAGACATTTATCTCATTAAATACACTAAAGAACCCATGAATTACCCAATTCCCTACTTTGAAGGAAAAAGACACAATGGGAAAAAATATGGTAGTTACTAGACACTGTAATACCTAAGAGCTATTATAGACAATAGTAAATCAATTTCATGGCAATTCTGTACAAGATGAAACAGTCTATCTGTTCCAGAACAAAGACATTTGCAGCATGATGGATTTTTAAATATATACGAGCAAAATGAGGCTTACTACCACCTTGTTTGTTTGAAAATAATTTCTACAGGCTTATACTAACAGAACAGCAAATGAAGCAGTGGATGAGAACAACCTGACAGCAAGACAACACATGATGCATCAACAATTGCCTTTTCATGTATCCTTACACTAGAAGCTTTGAACCTGCCAAAATAATATGCACTGAAACACAAAGAACTACAAATTGCTAATACAGCAGGTGCCTGAGCAAAGGAATGCAAACCACATCTTCCTGATTGTATTTTCTGCATCAAGCCAAGCTAAACTCCTGCTTCTTGGTGCTGGCAGCATTTCAAAGAAATGTGGTTTTTTTATCCTGTGCATGCTGTTCATGAACAACTTTCCTAGATGTTCAGGCATGAAAACAAGCTCTTGGACAGTCTTGGAATGAAAATCCAAAGACACACACGAGTTCTAAGTTCGGTGGAGTTGTAGAAATAACTTACACAGGAAAATTACTACTAACAATATGGGAATGGTTTCTGAAGCATTGGATATAATTTGAGAGGACAATTAGAAAGAAAACTTCCATTACAGCTCTTGTTTATGTAAGCCATTACCTCATCTAAATAGAATGCTTCGCTTCTTTCTTTTTTTTTTTTTTAAATAAGGAGCAACAAGTTACTTGAATTTCCTTGCTCTACCTATGCGTTCATCTAATGAACCTGACACGCAGAGACACGACCTCAGTTGTTTCTCTGGCACTTTCTCTTCTCTATCACAAACAAAGCCAACAACACTGGCTGGCCTAAAACATTGATTCCACGAAAATACTTCTAGAAATGTTACTGCATGAAGCTGCCAGTTGTTCAGGGTTTTTTTTCTGCCCTGCAGTTCACAGGGGCTGCCAAGGGAGAATCCTGACAACTTTTCCCAAATTGAGAGATGTGTCACACCCTAGAAGTTTGGGAAGCAGCAAAGCATACAATGAACATCAGAACATTTTGAACTACAACAGAGAGAGGAGGGAACATTAGCAAGATCTCTCTTGAGAAGGATCCAGAAAACAAAAAAGTACTGAATTGAGAAGAGGAATCCTGCAGTTAAGTTTGGCTCTGTCAAGTTTCTACTTTTAGTCTCTCTTTCTAGGAGGAAAAAAAAATTTCTTTTTTTTCTGCACAGAAATAACCATCAAATATTTTCTAATTTTTGTTATACTTTGAGAATTTTCATTATTAGCAACATAATACTCAAAATTAAACTGCTCCTCCTGTTCTGAAGATGAGCATTCTGTAAGCTCTTTCTTACAGGAGCAATGGCAGAAAATGTAAATATTCCTTGCTGATATTCACATAAAAGAGAGCTATTACATAATTTTTTCAGTGTAATTAGTATATGACAAGTACCACATTATACAACAAACTACTGCCCAGAAAATAATTTTCTATGGCTATTTTGACTTCCAAAGAAAGTCAGGACTGTCAGTCCACCTGCCTGTCTGCTCATCTGCCTCCCAGACATTTTTGTGTCCAAAGCATATGATACATGGACAAAGATCCCAAGGGATGAAGGTCCTGAGTTTTTTAACAATCAGTGGCTGAGTAGCTCTTCAAACTAATGCTTGCTCTAAGGAAATCACAACATAATATAACCTTTTTTGGCTTTAAGGCTGGACAGACTGACAGACTCTTGACCAACGAGCTCACTCACATGCACGGATGACAAGTTAATGTGATACAGAATATGTGACTCAGAAGTTACATAAATCAGGGGATTACATCCTGCTGTAATCATTTTGGGCTGAAAAGAGCATGATTGGTTGTATGAATTTTCAAAAAAGGATGGAGACAGGGTCTCTGTTGCAGCAACTTTACTGCATGCTCTGATGCTGGATGTGGATCTGAACGAAAAATTTCTTTAAGAGGATCCTATAATGAAATGAAGAGACTGAGTAGCACAAAAACACCTAAAGCTTCTGAGTGCTCTGAAGGCAGTCCCAGCAAGAATCCCCGGATCATTCAGAACTAAGGAAGAAGACTAAAGAGAGATGAAGAAGAGGTATCTACTACAGATTACATCTTTTGCATTTTTAAGGGACTATTAGAACCATAGGAAGTGACAGGAAACATTCCACAATAAAATCCAAAGATATGGTGAAAGAAATCATATTTAAAACACATACTCAATTAAAGGGGAGGAGGGGGGAGGGGGAACTTCCTACCTTGCAGAGCATTTATTTGCTTGTTGGATTCTTCAACTTGCACTCGATATGCTTTTCTCTCTTCTTCCAAGAGTGCTATAAATAAAAATGAAAATGTGCCCAAGAGTTTTTGTTAGTAACATGTATTTCAGCTGTATAATTAATTTTAGTCACAACCTCTCCTTAAATGAAAAGATTAAACAAACATATTATTTCAGGAAGTTATCAAAGGTAGTAACTGTGTAAGTAGTTTAATAAAAGTTAATACTAAGACATCATTCCATTATTGTGGTAGTACAAATAATTTGAAATTAATATAATCTGTTGCCTGATCCGAAAACTCCGTGTGTGCTAAATGCAAACTGGAGTGGGAGGGGAAAAAAAAAAAGCTGTAAATATAACCCCTAAAGAACACTGAACAATATGCAATTAAACTGGACTATACTATTTCCTCTCAAAAACAATAGAGCTACACAGCTGATAGGATGATCTAACAAAGAGCTACCACTGAAGACATTCAATTACATCCAATTATCTGACTAAGGATAAAATACACAGCGTTCAACTATGTATTCAATACTATGAAAACATGTTATCTTATCTTGAACTACCTGATAAATACAATTTCAATGAATACCCTACAGAATCAAGTTGATCTGGGTCTCACCTTGAAGTTCAAAGCATTTTTGTTTACTTGTCCTAGCTAGCTCTTGGGCTTCAATCAGCTCCTTGTGCAGTTGCTGAATTTCTTGCTTAGCCTCAGTCTCTGATTGTGCACCCTGCAATTCATCTGGTAAAAGAACATTTTCTTTAAATCATAAATTTGTACAACAGCTTAATTTGCACTGCCATGTGATGATTGGCAACTTTTTACTCAAATCTTCCAAAGTTAGTTGAAGTAAGCTCAAAACTGGATTAGGCAAATATTAGCAAAAATATTAATATACTTTTAAAAGTAGTAAAACATATGCAAACCTCAAAACATTCATTATACGTAACATGCAGTATGAAACAAAAAATAACAAGGAAGAATTAGAGAGTTTTTAAAAACACTGTACAGCCTGGCAAGGACTTCTGGATTGACAAAAACATGGAACAACAAGCCTAAGACAATCCTTGACTGTGTTTACAGCTTGCCTCTTTTCAAAGGAAGCTGCTCTAAGCCTGTCTCAGTGCACAGGCTCAGGCAAGAGCTGCTGGTTCCGTGTTTCACTACTGCCACCCACCCACCACACTGCCAGGCTCAGCCCCTCCCTCTCCCTCTGGGGACCAAGACGAAAGGAAAAATTTAGAGAAAATTTCCAAAACAAAATTAAGAAAAAGAAGAAAATTCCAGCCTCCTTATTTCATTCAGTGGCCTTAGTGAATACTAAGATAAATATTACACCAAATTTTTTTTATTATATCTTAAAATATTAGGAATATCTTTAGTATGATCATAAATCCAGGCACATTATTTAAACTCTAAATAAAAACATTTGCTGTTCCCCATAAGTTTTGTATTAGCTAAAATGCATATTAAATGCCTTTTGTGCTTACAACAGATGACTCGCAGTCACAGACAAATTAAATACTTTTACAGCTGAAGTTTTGGAAGAATTTAAAAGAGGAAAACTAAGTATTTGTTACTAAGAGCAGTGTCCTCTAATGGGCACACACTGGAAATTAGATGCAGGAACACTCCAGCCTCCAGGCATCTGCAAAGCCAGGAACAGTATCCAGCAAACTCTCATTTACTAGATTTTCCTTAAGCAGTGTCTGTGCACAAACTGATCTTTCAATAGGCACAAACAGCACTAATAAACTCTATAGGTAGAGGCCTAAAACTTGATATAAAGCTTGTTTGGTGAGAAAGTAAAGGAAGGAAACTGGTGAAAGAATTCCATCTGTGTATCATGGGAGAAGGGGGATAGAAAAGGGACGTGTTACACAGCTACCTGCTCAATAAACATCTGCAACTACAGACCACACGGATTTAAGATAAAGGCTTAGAAAAAATATTACTTTGGTTGTCTGGACCTTCCACTAATAAGGAAAAAATTAAAAAGAAGCTATAATTTAGCTCATCATTATACTTCTGACATTCATATTTAGCTGTATATGTTACCAATAAAGTAATTATAGATTTTTTTCTTGTTCTCTTAATTAAGAAATTGTTTAGCCAATTGTGCTGAAGTATTCATACTGCATCTCTCTAAGGGGCTGTTTTTCCTGCTCTCACAGTAATGAACTGGTGGGGTTGAGCAGAGCTGGGGACACACATGTGCTTTTAGACCTTTTCAGAACAAAATTATGAGAGCAGAAAGAACACAGAGGACTACATATTTCATCCAAATACTTTGTTTTATAGTTTATTAGTTCTAAATCCAAGTTTCTCTTTACTGAACATGTTTTGTTCGTAGCTTCTCATGGATAAAGATTTAGGGCAATTAAGACTTTCAGCCCTCCTTAATGAGACTTTTCAGAAGAAACGGATGAGGAAGTTGACAAATTATGCTCAAATCACGCCTGATAAAGAAGCAGTGTCCCAAATCCAACAACAGACACCCTAAATGAACTTTCTGGTGGCTGTGTTTTCTAGTCAATGAAAGCACACATCATAAAAGACAGTACTGCTTCATAAGAGATGAGAGGCTCAATTTTAGGGACAACATAATCTGTTTAGCAAAGGCACAATCAGGGTAAACTCCTTCCTACATCAACATGAAAGAGGAATTTCCATGTGCCTGACATGCTTCTAAATCAAAAGCCAAGAAACATAAGCACAAGAAAATATTAGCTTTTTAGTCTTACCCAAACTGAAAATTTAATGTCTTTTAGTTCAAAGCAGATACAACTTTTGTGCTAATTCTAGTTTTGAAAAGTACTTCTTCAATGAATAGGACTGCCATATTTATAAATAATAAAACTACTAAGTATCATCACACTTAGAATCACCCCCTTACAAAGCAAATTCACATCACGACTAACTGTTCTCAGGGAAGGCTAAGGAGTTACCATTAATTACAACAAGGTGCCAGAAAAAATTAAATAAAAAAGAAAAGGTCAAATACAGCAGTTTGAAAACCCTCATTCATTTATTCTACCTCATGGAAAATTTTCATCTGTGATCAGTTTGTTTGCCACATTGTAGGAAATGTTCTCAATTAATACCACTATTTCCCACACAAGTACAGTGAGGCTTCCCTTAACACTGACTCTAATGGTAATTTTAAAATTGTTTAAAAAAACTTTTTTTAACAATTTTAATTAAAAAAAAAATGATAACAGAAGCACACACAGGCTGTGGTCTTAACTGATCCCTTATCTGTATGTGCTTGCCCTGTGGAAGCAACTTTATTAGCAGCCTGGTGTTTCTTCAAGCCTCACTTCTGAAAGTTCACTTTCAGAATTTTGCAGGATTTCTCAGGTTATTCAGAAAACAATTTCAGGGTACTCTGGTGAAGTCAGACAAAACAATTAAAACCCTGAGATTTTGTAAGATCCACATGGAAGGAAACTGTACCATATATTTAAAATAAAGTATCTGGCTATTCTGACTTAAAACAATGGTTCCCAAACTTTCTGATCCAACTGACCACTGCTGATTTTCAAAATTTCTTATGTAAATTACCACTATTCAGCAAACCCTCAGCTGGAAACATTTCCTACTAAGATTCCATGGATCAGTCTTGTAATTACTATGAAAACATAGGGACATGGGTAAGTTAGAACAAGATTACCAATCTTCCAATGACATTTATTGCTTCTTTCCATCTGTTTAACATTTACCTGTCCTTAACTTTGCAGTAAGTAGTCACAAACAGCCTGTTTAAACAGAACTGTCCAGGGAACTGTTATGAATGGTTAATAAAGTCGTTTACCTCGTGGGGGAAAAAACAAAGCCAACTAATCTGTGGCAGCTTCCCCCCTTCCCCTCCTTGCCAGATTCTGACTTGTAGAAACTTGAATCAAATCCTGCATGCACTCAGAAATTTTGATGGAAAATGCTTGGAAGAAACTACAGCAATTAGAAGTCTCATAATTTTCTTGTTCCATTAATTTGTTTTGTAAATTCCGACAAGACCACTGCCTTTTCCAGCGGCCGCTTCCACATTCCAAACAGCCGCCAGATCAGAAATGTTCTCACTCTTCCTTAATTACATGACTGCATAACAAGTCCACTCAAAAACCTTTCTGAGGCAAATAAGATCCTTTTTAGGGCAAAGTCAGGCACATGTAGTAGCTCTCTGAAAAAAAACTCAAACAAAACTGCGGGTTTATAGGCTCTTCATAAAAATTAAAAGGGCAAATGATTCATTGCACAGATATTTTTTAATGGTTTCGTGAGAGCTAAATAGGAATGCCCATAAATAGCCTCAAGAGGAAGAGAAAAGTTGCTGCCAACCTCAGTTTTATAACCAAAAATAAGACTATTATAATCACTACAAACAACATTATCAAATTCTACCTTCTAGCATAGGAAGTCACTGAATATACTTATTATTTGGAGGTATTAGAGCAAACCCCAAACAAAACAGAACATGCCCAGTATCTCAAACACTCCTTTCCAAACTGTTTTGCTGAACTGATATCCACTGGGAAATATCAAACTCAATTTTATACATGTTGCCAAACAGCAAAAGTAATTTGTGAAATTTTTGGAAGCCTTCCTGTTGTAAAATTAGGGAGTGTAAACAACTGCAGAAAAAAGCTCTTTTACAGGTCTCCTACGTTCCTTTATGGTTTCCTGTCTTTCTGAATCACAAAGAACTGTCACATTCTTTTTACTTGTGATCCCAATATGAGCATAATTTACAGATCTTATCAAATGTCTAATTGTTAAAGAAGCATAAAATGATTTTCAGTAGGCTAAATGTAATAACTGATTAATATGCCACAAAAATTTTCAGCTAATGAATATGTAAATACCAGCTTGCTAATTTTTAAGTATATGCCTTCAATGCAAAAAAATAAAAAAATTTTACTTTTATAGCAATGAAGCTCAAAGCTAAGCCTCAGCAATCATTCTAAATACAGTTACAACACAAACTTCAAATCTTGATTGTGTTAAAAAGAAAATCTAAAATTTTGTTTTGATTAACCCATCAGCTGCAAACTAACAGAAGCATTTCTGACAGTGATGGAAGCTATGCAAGTAAAATTTGACAATGCTTGAAAAATGTCAGTGATGGAAGAATCCCTCCTCTCCACAGCTATCAGTCTTAAACGCGTGCTGACTCTACTTTTTAAGACAAAGTTATGATATGTAAATTCCTAGAACAGCGTTGGTGAGTGCAGAAATTACCTTTATACACAGATTATTTCTATAGCAACACTCAAAAGTGTGCTTTTATGTCACATCGCCCAAAGGAGTCATTACTGATATTAAAATTTAACTCTTTCATACTACATGATTAAAATCTTTGAATTCCAGCATTCTACTTTAATGCACATTTGATAAAAACCAGGTAGGTAAAAAGATTACATATACAGACTATGCATCTAAAGTTGCAAAAGTAAATTTGTTTACCTTTTAGAAGAGCTACTTTAGCAATAGGTTCATTTAGATCTTGGTCATCCATTTGAGCATCTAAAAAAAAAACCCCACACCTTTCAGAGAGCAGGCAGACTGCAGACAGTCCTCATATACACATTCTTTACATGGAGAGGAGCTTTTATGTTCATCTCAATTTACAAGAGCCGAATTATGAAGCCGCAAAATACACAATCCTGCTCTAAGCTTGTATCTGACTCTGCATAATACACTCCATTCTTTTAAGAAAATGCTCATGATTACCTAGATTTAATTCAAACTAATTAGAGGTTACAGAAATCTCAGTTAAACTCTTACCTGTAGTGTCGTCGCTGCTTTTCTCCTTGCTTGGGCTAAGGGTGTCGGACAAATCGTTCGATTCTTTGACTCGTGCTTGGTTCTCTGCAAGAGACATGGAAAAGCAACTACAATCAATAAATGCTTTGTTCATAATTTCCCCTATACACCAAACTATTGCTAAATGTCAATAGAAAACCACTTGGTTCAAGAAACAGTTAAAAACCTGCTGGTTGCTTATTTCTTTGCAAGTCTGGGCTAAAATGGATTCCGCATCCCTGGAGTCATTAACCCAGCCTAGCCTCTAATAGGGGATGCAACTGCCTCGTGCACAGCTTGAACTTGGGTTAATGCTGTGTTCTTGCCAGCTGGAACTGTGGAAAAACTGATTCAATCAGCAAACAAATAAGAAAAGAAAACTAGAACAATGCAGATACTGTAGCAAGTTAGAAAGAAACTGCTGTTAAGAATAAAACTGTGCCTCAGTATTTTGGACAAATAAAATATTAACAACAAGTCTTGTACATACTGTACTGTTCAAAATAAGTGTGGTGTGAACCATTAAAGAATCACAGCAATATAAATTAATACACTAATTCCTAGAAAGAATTTTCAGTTTAAATTGTATTAAGAGAAAGCAGTGTATGTTCTTTCCACCAAAAAAAACCCTTCATGAAATATCTGTTCATACATAATTCAGCACATTATTACATGCAGCTAAGTGAAGCCACACAGTTTTTATTTTTTTGGTTTGCTGGTTTTTTTTGTTGTTGGGTTTTTTCCCCTAGTTCTAGATTTTTAGTGGAGATCACGTATTTGCAAAAGATGAGGGGAGTTAATTACTCCAGTGCATCCTTTTCCCACATAGAATCGCTTTGACTCAGAGTCTAAATATATTATGTGACTGAAATACAATTTAAAAATTTTTCTTAAATAACAATTCTGGTTTAGTTCTGATGGATCCATTAAAAAAGGACACAGCATCTCTGGTGTGGGCTAACCCAGCAGGTCTGTCAGCAAGGAACTGTCACCAACATGGAGGTCAGGTTATGCAAAATGAAATCTTTCTTGGCTGCCTATTTGAGCCTTGCTTTGACAGCACTGGTGCCCACCTGCAGGTTAACAGAGGAAACTTTCCTCTGAGTCTCAAGTTCCAGGCAGAGATATTATATACACAGGGGTCAATACAGCATTCCCAGTACACAGACTTCTACCATCCATGCAGAAAACCACAGTGAACACAAATAATGTCACCACATATAGATAACGTGCATGCAACAATGAACTACCAGGACACAGGAAGAAAGAAGCACATCAATAAATAAATCGTGTTATACAACAGGATTAGTGTATGAAAGTAAGTAAAAACCAAAGGAGTAATGAGACATTTTTTCAAACAATGAGAGAATACACAGAACTAAATTTCCTCAAAATGAAAGAAGTGGAAACTGGTGACAACCTGTGCACCTACATGAGGAAATCCACATTTCAGAACACGGACAGGTTAACAGAAAAAAAACCCTAAAGTTTTCTTAATCTAACATGAAACACTTTCTATAACTCTTTGCCAGATTAACATCCACTTGTACATGAAACAGAAGGCAGCAGGTATAAACAAAGCAGCTGATGAAGAGCCAGACTCTTCCCATCCTAATGCAACCGAAATCACTGGAGAGGAGGAAGGGGAAAAGCATCTGTACAGCTAAAGCACATTAGAGGTTCAGACCTGGCAGTTATTCCAAACACAGCTCTCATGATTTTAGCAGACTTGAAAGCTCAAAATGATTGCTGTAGTTAAAAACTTAATCTTTGGAGGTGGTTCTTTGCTAAAACAAAAAGGGTTCTTACTTTTAGGAATAAGGTTTTTAACTAATATCTAAAGATGTTACAAATCAAAACATTTTACATTATCATACAGAACCAAGCTCACAGGGCTGTCATTAAAACTGTAATAATTACTAAGCCAAGTAATACATTCTTTTTTAAACTATTCAGAAAAGTATAACCTAAAAGCCTCACCCATGTCACTTATATCAGTGGCCGATCCAGAAGCACTGTGCTGAGCAAGATCCATTTCCAACTAACTTTACCATATCTGGGCATCCATAGAAATACTGCTTTCCTGCTCTGTGCAAAATGGGAGGAACAGTGCAAGCTCCAACCACTCAATTAATTCTCTCTCCCACAGCTCCCCCTTATATACTTCCTTCCCACCCACCCTCGGTACACCAGCTTCTTCCTCCCTCCTGTCCTCCTCCCTCTGAAACAAGGCACAAAAGATTAGGCACCAGAGGAAAGATGCACCAGTTCTACATGTGAAGCAGCAGAAGTCAGAAAGACAAATTATTAGAAACCTGCTTCCTATTCTGGAACCAGAGTCGTAAGCACGAAACCCCTTCCTGTACTGTATTATATCACAGCAGTTGTTCCTATTTCCCATAATAAAACTGAGCTGAATAAATATAGCCAAAGTGATAAAGTATATTAAAATGTGTTGACATCATACTTGATGAGCTAGAATATATTACCAAACACTAAAAATAGCTCAGGGCTTTGCAATGGAAGGGGCATGCAAGTGTTACGTTACAGTTATTGTATGCATTCTTTTGCCAAATATGGCACCTTGTCTATAGCTTCCTCACATACAGAAAGGAGTTAAAGGTGCCATTCCATGCACTAAAGGAAGAGAAGACAAAATAAATATCTCTAAAACACTGGACCTTTTAACAAACTAACATTTATTCAACACAACAGCACTTTGTGGAAGGACAGAGGGTAAGGAAATGAGGCAGTACGCCTAGACATCAATAAAAAGCTGCAAGAGAGGAGTGAGCCTACAAGTCCAAACAATTTTTAGACACACGGGAAATATTGACCTGCACACTTTGTAGCATTCCTGACCTTGGCATTATAAGGTTAGGAAGACTGTTCCTTGACCAGATAAGTCTTTTCTAATTGGCTCCTTTAATTTAACTTGCTCCGTACATTAGAGAAAAGAGTTAGAGATGCACAGATAAATTTCACTTGAAAAAGACACATTTAGGAGGTTATACTTATTTTAAAGTTACGAGGGTGTAAGTTAGAAAATAGTCAAATTAAAATACACTTTTATTTAAAACTTAAAATGACACCAAACATTATTTCTATGTAGCCCTATAACAAAACCAAAATCCTGTTTGGAATTCATGCAGGCATTAAAGCTTGAATTGAATTTACAAGACGTACTATTTTTTTTTTTTTAATGCATATTTAGGTAAGAACCCAGTCAATACTGAGACTAGCATTTCATGCACTCAATCCTCAAAAACGGTTTCCATTAAATCTTTTTATCCTACAATAGTATTTGGAGTAGAGTTCAGCAAACAATTTCCCTCCCCTTTATTTAATTTCTCCTCAAATGTGTATTCAATCAAAACTCAAACTGCTGGCTTAACACAGAACATGCACTGAGTGGCAGAAAAAGCATGCTTCAAAAACAGTTAAATAATCCAGAAGTCTAACCTTTCAAAAGCTTTGTTTCTTCCACTTTGGTTAGATGTCCTTCATCTATGATCTTGTCTGCCAAACAAAATAAGTGTTACTTTCCAAGCTCAAATTTAACCAGCTTTTCCCTGCACGCATCTACGTAGAGTACATTCCATGACCAAATTAAAAGCTGATAATATTACTTCCTACTCAGGCTCGAACAAAAACTTTATTCTGGCATGGAATAATGAAACACAGCACACAAGCCTACCAGAACATTGTGATACAGTCCATAATTATTTCTCCTTATTAACTAACATAATGCTGCAGTTCACTAATGAGCATTTAGAAAAATTAATTTTATGTACTTAAAAAAAAAAATATAAAATATATATATAATCGGAAGCAACAAATAATTAATACATTTCTCTCAAGTTTAGTTATCAAAAAAGGAATTTGAAGAGCTGGTTGCCTGAAATCCACCCAACACAGCAGAAATCTAGAAATGCACCACAGTAAAACAGCAACAGAGAAGTCCCCTCCACATCACAATTGCTTTTAGCAGCGCCTGTGAAAGGTACACAAAAACAGCCTTTCTTTGTTTAAATCTTTCAAGAGAGCTACACAAACCTCCAAAAAACTAGGAAAGCATCACATTCAGGTTCATGAAAAATGGGAGTTTTTATATAAAGTCTACTTTAGGGAAGTCTACTCCACGTATGTGAGGTGCACAAAAACCTTAGAAGTGGAATTTGAGACTAGATTGCTAACTTCATCCTAACTCCTGCTAGGACATGAAGGTAAACAAGAACACCAAGAGAAGAACAGGATTGGATTAATCAAAGACACTAAAAAAACTACTGAATAATTCATTTATTTTTTCAGATGAGATTTCATTATTTCAAACTCCTTAAGAAGTGATGCCAGCACAGAATTATCGAGGGTCCCATCTTACAGATCACATCCTCAGTTTCTGTGCAGTAGATTTTGCAGTTTAGACCATGTTCACAGCTGTTAGTCCCTGAAATATCAGGCTTGAAGCTGCCTCTGCCTCCCCTCCGTGCCCTCCCTGCCAGACCCCTGATAACCAGGCAGGGAATGCAGTTTGCTGGATAATCCATGTGCTGTTAACAGGTAACTGAGACACAGAGAAGGCTGAATGAACAGCACAAACAGGAGAGTTCAGACTAAGGGAGCTGGATGACAGTAAATCCTCTTCAAAGTTTTAATTTAAAAAAAAAAGAGAACTTTAGTCAGCATTTCCAGCTTCAAGTACCTGTGCAGATTAACTCTACTCTTTGGCACGTTGCTCTATGACAATCTAAGGACAGATGCAGGACAAGATCTGGGAGGAGATAATTTCTACAACCCTAGATGGCAGACAAGCTTTCAGACAAAAAGCCCTGAAGTCTGAAGAAGGGTTTTCATGGCCAAAAGCTTGTCCTGTCCTCTACCCTCCCCCACAGCCAAATAAACCAATCTAAAACAGATATTCTCTCCACCTACTTTTATCTACAAATATTATCCTGTGTTAGTGTAACATCTTACTAATACTGCTTCAGAAACACACGGAACAGCACATTGAATTTTCAGGGCTGGCTTTAGGTCTCAAGCAACTGCAGGAGATCACTCATCATCCAAGTTCAGAACAGCCTCAAGTTCCACAGAGCTGGTGAGAATGACTGTGCCTAGACTGAGGAAGGCACTGTGGAGGGAATCAAGTTACCGGCAGCCACAAGTCAGGAGTTCGAGTGATATCATGAGTCCTCTTCCATTTTAAAATAAAATAAATCTAAACAAAAGTCTTCATGTATGATTACTCCAGGACTCAGCTGTGGCTGGAACAGGGGTGGAAGGGAAGGCAGCAAGGAAAGAGCTGAGGAATTCTCCCTGTAGATCTGAAGAGAACAGCTAATCTCAAAAACAAGTAGCTTTCAACTGCTTGATCTGAAGAGGTAACTCCTCAACCATGCTAGACTGCTAGCTTAAAATAGGCTTCTATAATCAGCTTACAGATGAAAATTTGGCATTATGAATTGATGGATATTAGCTTTCACAATTCAGTAGCTGCTAAACCCCAAATAATTACAATACAAAACAGAGACTACCCTTCTTGGCACAGATGTTTTCCAAACAAACTTCTGCAGCAGCTCTTTAGACTCCATTTCCATGACTAAAAGAAACTGTAGGCATGGTTTTTTTTGTTTTCCTTTATTTTCATTTCCATGCTGGCTTACTGTTTTCTAGTGTCCATTACTGATTTCACCAGTTGTACAAAAGATGTCTCCTTAGCACTGTTTCTTCAGCCAAGACCTCGAGCAGCAGCACACGAGTCCCTTTGCCCAGCCTGACCCAGAGCTGGCACAGCCAGTGTTTTGCACTTGGTGACTGACACCTCTCCTAACTTCCCAAATGAGTGAACATTCTCTGTGTTTCCAGAATGCTACCGTTAATATATGGCATAAGCCAACAAAAAATTAGTTTATGTCAGCATGCTGGTGTGTATTTAGATAATACATGGAAAACTGAATGTTGGTATCACCGAACTACATAAAATTTTATTTTTCACTGTTACCACCTGTCTTGGGGTGACTTTATGATGTCGTATCCCGTATCACCGTTCTATGCCCAGATATGATCCTGAGCCTTTCTGTGCCTTTAAAACTGGGTGCAAGAGAGAGAAAAAAAACCTGAGCGAACTTTTCAAAACAGTTTGTGCCTCAAGGACACAGAGATTAGCTGCTGCTGCTGCTGAGGAGCGAAGGAAGCACCCTTTCTGCTTCTCTCAGCTTTTCCGCTCTGTTTCTCCAGAGAGAGACTGAGAGTTAAGATTCTTTCTGGGACTTCAGCTTTTCTCTTCTTCTCTTCTGGACTGTTTCAACATCAGAACACCAGAGCTCACTGGGAAAATTTCCACCTTGGGCCCAGAGGAGGCCCAGGCCGACCCAGCTCTGAGGAGGAGGAGGAGGAGAGAGACCACACCCACAGAAGGACTTTAAAATCTTCCCAGGTTGCTCTCCACAGCAAGAGGTTTCATTATTTAGCTTTATTATTCTTTTCTTGTGTGTTTGTTATATAAATAGTTTTTTTCTTTCACTTTACTCTGAGGAAATTCTTTTCTTTTCCTGAACCTGGCAGGGGAGGGGTGGCTGTAACCTGCTTTCCTTTGAGGAGACGTTCCTTCTGGACATCTTCCCTGAATTTGGCCCAAACCAGCACACCACCTGAGTCACTAAAAATGGCAGAATCCAGACAACAATCAGAAAGTAAAAGATAAAAGAGATGTCTTGTTTAAAACATCTCTTTCAAATCTCTGCATTTTTTTATTATTTCAGAAAACTTCATAAACCTGATTTGTTTTTAAATCAATTAGTGTTTTCCCTGAATCAAAACATGCAATCTTGGCTATCAAAATATAAACTAGGGTGAGGATCCTATCTTTAATTTCTGGCACAAAAGAATTTTAGCTTTCATGCTATCAAGTCGCTACTTAGCAGAAAGCAGAGAGATACATATAACTGATGTTTTTACTGATACAATCTGCTATGAAGTTAAGCTTTCAGTTCATCTTTAAGATAATTCATATTTCCTTTTGCTGATGAATGCAGCTTAAAGCCAGCTTTCCTTTAGGTTTTTAGACATTTCTTATCTTTTCAATTTTAGAACTCCATCTTAGATTTAGGTTGCCTATCACTATGTGCAATATAATAGCTAAGATCTGTTTACATTATCACTTAAGTAACATGGCCCCTCTACATTTATATTGTGGCATCAAAATAGTTTTCAAGTAGGCCAGGTTTGAAAACCAATTAAAAACCTGTCCCTCAACACACAAATTTCCAACCATCTGATAAAAGTGATACTAAACAGCTTTAACTTTACTTGACACCTGCAGGTCAAAGGAAAAGTTCAAAATAACCCATCAGTCCATCCAAAAACTACTATCAATAAATTTGCAAAAATCAGCTTGGTGAAAAGAAAAAAAAGTAGACTTGCATTTAAAATCAAACGCAAAAATCACAAAGTAAGGGTAAAAATAAGGACGCAAATAAAAAAGGGTTAGACTGGAGTGAAAGACAGGAAGCTAGCAGGGGAAAAAATCTCACTTTGGTCTGTACATCATCACATTTTTGCTAATAATGCATATCATGTATTAATCAAAAAGAAGCACCATGACTTCCGCTGTTGATACCACTGATTTTCACCAGTGGTTACTAAAAAAAGCTATGGAATGAGCAACAAGTGAACTGGATGTAATGATCAGAAAGTAACAGACTTCCCAGATCATTCACAGCCAGATTTCATAACACTCCACAGATGTTACAGATCAGGACATGTTACTAGATGATACTGTGAGTGCATCATGCTTCAAAAATAAAAATCATTACAAAATATCTTTAAAAACCTACAGAAGCTGGATATTACAAACCATCTGGTTTCTGGGATTTTTATTGTATCATTATTGTTTAAGTAATAAACCTGCTCCTCTCTCAATACTTAAACCTCTGGGCAAGACCCCAACATACTACCACAAGATGAACTATATATTCTTTCTCTGCATTGCCAATCTTTATGATATTGTTCTACACTATTTTCTGCGTGCCTTAAAACTTGAGTTCCTGACAATCCCTGGAACTGTAATTTTTCTTCCCAGGAGTTCCCAACCCTTGATGCTATGCAGAGCAAAGAACAGGAGTAGGACTGAAAGGTAGCATTTACATACAAAAGGAAAAGAATAGATCCTATAGCTTGCAGTTTTTAACCTCATGATCTTGTGAGGCCTAACTAAACATATTTGAATGGGGAAAAGGTAAACTTTTGGTCCAAGAAGAAACACAAGAGCCAATGATTTGAAATTTTTCTTGATGTGAGAGTGAAAACTTAGACTGTCATAAAAAATGCAAAATACTGAACCCTTTTGAACTCATATTCATTCTTTTAAAAGTGAAGCAGTCTAGGCCTTGCAGTGTCTTCACTCTGTAGCTTTCAGTGTCTCGAGGAAGGGTAGGCACAAATACACTGATCTTAATTTTATTCTTCTTAGTACTTCTTTTACATCTTAGAATCTTTTACTAGGTACTGTTGACCACTTGTCCTTCTCAATAGTGACAAGACTGGTCACATTTAATTTGCTGAAGTGATACCAATCTAAGTTGTGTCAAAACAAGTTAAGCTAATATCCAAACAATGAAAACAGGCAACCAATTTGTATTTGAACATCACACAGTGCGCTCTTCATGTTCAGTCTAGACAAAAAAAAGTTTACTCAAACATTTATTAACTTCATTTTCACATACTGAACAAAGATGATTCATACAAGATCTTTGCAAAATTTAGAATTATTTTCAACTGCAGCCTGACAGAAGACAGCTAGCAGTCATTATTTTTTTTAAATAAACCTTTTAAAAATAAATAAAGTTTAAATTTTCTTAGACAAACATTAGCAGTATCACGTCATTTGGTTTATGGCACTGCAATCTGGATCACAAGCAGTAAAATCAAACAAGTCTGCTACACTTCCTCATGAAAATTTGAGAGGAAAGAGTCCAATAGGCATAACGTCAAAAAAAGATACTGTCTTATTTCTGCTTCTAAATGCTTCTCTGCTCAATTTTAGGTACATAAATTCTGTAAACTCTGGGGGTTTTTGGAAGTTTAACAGCACTTTGCTTCTCTTCATTCTAATGATATTTTTCTTTAGGTAGGCAAAAAGTATTAACATCTTCAGTTTTTCCTTAATTATAGATGTGCAGACAGGGCTGTTTCACTACTCATTTTCAAAAGCCATTTGCTTTGAAAACCACATTTCACATTCCAGAATAACCATCTTCCTAAAGACTGGTATTGCAATTTTATGTTTTTCTTAACAGTCTCTTGGATTTCCACATACAAACTATGGACTTGTTTTCCCTTTTGTTCTTCGTTACAATTCATTTGGAGAATGTGTAAGGCCTTTAGTTAGCAGACAAATTATAGATACGTGAAAAGGCACCTCATCTCTGTCCTTCTGCTGCCTGTGATGTTTGCTTAAACTGAAAGGCTTTCAACTTAATTTGTAACAGGTGAAAAATTACACTCAGTTTTACACATCATGTGGCAATCTAACCACCCTTTTGTTGGTCAGGGCACAATAATGGATGAACTGAGAAGAGACAACGTGACCATCACTTTGCAAGAGCAAAGACAGCCTATTACTGCTTCTACCAGACATCTGCTTAATATCACAATGCCACAATTCTACACTTAGAAAAGTTCTGCTACTACAGAAATATTAAATAGTAGTGACAAATTCTGGTTTCATCCACCTTTTCTGTGTTTTCTGTTGTTTTTAAAGCAAATGTGAACACTCTTGTACTCACTCTGACATTCTATGAACTGATGAATAAAAGTGCAGTCCCCTCCACTCTTTGAAAGAAAGTGCTCTAGTAGAGAAAGAAACACTTCAGTTTACATCTTCTTATCATTTTCAAATTGATGCAACAAAAATTTGAAAGGCATATTAACAGTATTTGTCAGTGTATTCACAATGGACTTTTGAATCAAATCTGAGTTAATATGCAAGCAGACAAGACATGAAATTGAAATGATGTCTGAGTGATACTAGGAAATAGATTACTGTTTTGAACTGATCAGAACAAAGAAGTACTTCAACTGCATTTTCAAAAGAAACATGTTTTTAACCTATATTCTTCAGCATTTTTATTAGCTTTAAAAGGGTATTTTCGAAGTTTTTAGTCTTCATGTTGATTCTTCATATCTAACACCCTCTATTTTAAAAGTGTTGTTGAATATCTCCCTGTATTTTTTAAACAATTTCACTTTGAAAAGACAGTTCTGCAGCAGAGTTCCTAAAACTGGGCTCCATTCCCAAGTTTACTCAAGTCCTTGTTCAGCTCCCAACTCCATCAGAAATCCTGCATCTCTTCAAGGTGCAAACACTTCCTTTCTGAAGAACCTCAAAAATCCTTTGACCAAGAGGCCAGCAGTGGGAAAAGGCTGTCATTAGTACAAAGCTGCAGAATGTGGTACATTCTAACCAAATTGTTCAATCGTTAGCTCTGACATCAGAAGCTCAACTGCAAAACTAAGCTTTACTATATTTCAAAGTTACTTTATAAAGTCAGCTGTTTTTTTAACCCACAAGGGCAGAGCTTTTAAAAAACAGCACCATGGCAGTAAAATTTATCTTCCATATTTAAACTTCCTTTTTTTTTTTTCATTTTTACCCAGTCCTCTAAGTGACCATATACAAATTTCTCATATCTTTCTTTATGTAATGTACGGCTCACAAAATTTAAAGATGAAAGCCAGGTGTGGTGCAACACACTGAGAAAAATACCACTTTTTGAAACAACTTAGTTCTACACAACTTTTATCAGGGGCTTGATGTACAAACAAGTTCCTCTCTTCTGCACCAGCTTTTCCATATGTGCAATGTGAGAAAATGAATGCCTAACCATCATCCTCTAATACACTTTTAAAATGAAAAGCCTCTGGAGAGGCTATGAGTTCTTCGTTCCTCTACTCTGAATACAGCTCTTGACTGCTACAGCCACAGAAAAAAAGTAATGTAAAACCATTATTCTTGTCATGGCCAGGTCGTGTGCCTGTGCACACACTTGGAGAGAAAGAGAGGCAAAAGGAATTTTAAAAAGCATACTGATTTTACATGGGTTTTACAGTTTTCTTCTTTCATTCCCAAAGTTGCTCAATCTGCATTATAAACCCAAAATTCTTAGCTCTTCTAAAATAATGCAAAACTACGCAGCAAAAACCCCCCCAAAACCCCAACAGAAAACCCAACAGCAACTGCTTCCTTCTGCTTTTAAGAGAACAAAATCCAAAATCTGGCAGAGCAAATAACTGCCCATCTGTCACACAAGGGCTACATAAGGGACCGGAAGATGCAGAAAGGCACAGACTGTCATGAAGAGAACACAGGGCAGCAAGCTGTAAAATGCCAGAGAAATGGGGATGGATCGGGTATGGCAGAGATGCAGAAAAATGTACAACTGACAGAATAATGAAAAACTATGCTAAAATACAGAATAATGAAATAGCATGGTATGTGAGTGACAGAAAAGGTGATAGATCGTATAAACACACAGAAAGAGAACTTGAATGAGCAGTTCTATGTTGTCTGTACTCAAAGAGAAATAACTTGGCAAACAGCTTCCTAAAACTTCCATGTTTAAGCACAAGTTCCACTGTTACTCATAGGATGGAGGAATCTATCTTGTCACGCATCCATTCAGATGACACTGACTCTTATACAATCCAAAATAAGTCCAAAAGGGATTGGTTCTTCAACTTTGACCAAAAAAGTGAGTTTCAGTGATATAATGATATTTTTTATAATCACATAATGATTTTTAAATGGGCAATTTTAAAATTTGGACTTGTAAGAGGTATCAGTATATAAAAAACTCACATGATATTCCTACCAACAATTTTAAAACAAACAAAAATTGTTTCTTTAAAAAACGTCAAGTCTAGTATGATGTTATAAATTATTCCTCTATAAAATAATTTATATTTGAAGTCAGAGCTCAACAGCTTTTATTATATGCTTCAAATTAGCTCTAGTTTAAAAAAAAGAATAGCAGATTTATTTCTTAACCATTCTATCAAATATTAAGCTATCACCAGCCTAAAATTATGCATTAGCAAGATGGATCAATCTATATAAAAATAAAATCTCATGGCAGTCTAGAGAACTGGGAACAAATACTGAGTGTCCTGCTTGCTAACCTCAGAGTGCACCACAGCTGAGTGCCTAAAATGCTAAGACACTTAGGGGCAGACAGTACTCTTAGATATAGGGGAGGCTTTGGTACATTTCCTGTAGGTGTTTAACAGATGTCTCCTCCTGCTCCCAATAAGGACCAGCCACGAGGTTATGTCACGATCAGCTTTTGATTTTGCTATTGGTCTCCCTAGTTAAGAACCTCGTAACTTACAAATACACATATGGAGCTTTAAAATTCTGTTTCAAAAATATAAATACAGTAATCCTTAAACACTGTGAATGTTGGTTAAAACCATCAGTTCTCTATATAGGTCCCTGAACCTTCAAACCAATCCTACCACCATTCCTCAGATTGTAGAAGCAAGCTACATCAAGGAAAAAATTAAAATTTACATAAGAGGATAAATATATCTCAGCCAATTAAACAATCTGGAATCACAACTGGAACACTTTTTGCTATATGTGATATTGGACAATTTCACTCAAAAAACTTCGTGTATGTTAAGACACATGAGCTAAACTATTTGGCTTTAACTAATTGGCCTTTAAAAAACCCTATCACTTAGTTCAATCTGTATTAATTCCTGTTGCACATAAAGATACTCCTGAGTTTTAAAAAGTTAGTTTCCACTATTTATAAATTTTATATATTAACATTTTTCATACTAAAGTTAAAAAAAAATAGGTTTTGCCAACTTTACTTAGCATACCCAACTTTACTAGAAAAATACTGTGTGTCTATGTGTTGCAAGGGAAAGCTAAAAAGAAAAACAATCAATGAGTTTTCCACTTTATTGTGTCACAACCCTGACATCATTCATTCAGTAGACTCCTCCTGATTCCAGTGACAGCCTATCACAAACAAAAAAAAAACCCAACAAAAAAGGACAGCCTCCAAGTCGTTTTGTTGTATTTTACAGAACCTTCTAACAACATTGTGACTGGAACTATAAGCAAAAAAAAAAAAAAAANTCAGGAGTGGACAAATTCATTTTCAAAGAGAAATAATTCCAAGCAAAACTTTACAGAACATTTTGAATTTTTTCAACTTCAAACATCAACCATAAGACAAAAGGTAGCCTTCAGATACACTACCTTTCTCTGTGCTCCCATTAATTTTAGGTATGAAGTCGTCAACTTGTATGCCTAGGATTAAGAAAGGCCATTATTTTTGGAACCAAGGAAAATGTTTTGGGTTTTGTTTCTTTACAAACACAGCATTTTGAAATGTACCTGGCTTTTCATACCACCGCCTCACAAGTACCAAATCAGACAAACCAGGCAAAGTTTGATGTGTTTCCTACTACAGATCACGTTGCTGTTTGTTCAAACATCTAAGAGGTTATTAACTCCAAAGAATTACTGCCTATTACATACATATATATGTCCATATATAGATAAAAAAGTATTTTAAAATCTAATGGCTCTAAGGCCCCTCCAAGCCTCGGGCCCCGGGCCAGAGCGAACACCCGCAGCAGCAGCGCCCTCTGCCGGCCCTGCCCCGACACGGAACCACCAGTCCAGGAGAGCTCCTTACTGGGATAACCGGGAATCAGAACTCTTCTGCCAGACACCGACACTACAATATTATCATAACAAAAGTAAGGGAACAGCAAATCCGGAAACCAGCTTGAAACAAGAAACTGATCACACCTACCTAAGCTGTTGTGTTCTTTAAGAGTTTTCTCTTGAAGGTGTTCTAACCGTACTGTAAACAGAAGTCCAAGAAAAAGGTATTTCACAGATTAAAAGAAAAACAAATAATCAAAGTTTCCTCCCCACTAGTGACTAACCTTGTAAAGCAGTCAGCCGCTCATTGGTGAAGTCATTATCAGCCTGCAAAGCTTCTATTTTTGCTTGAAGCTCTTGCTCTCTTTCTTCCATTTCATCTATTTTATGCTGCAATTCCTTTTTCTCAGCCAGTCCTTTCTGTTGGATTTCTTCTTGTCTTCCTTCTGCTACCTGCTCAAAACGATTTTTTAAAATGTTAAAAAATTAGCATGTGGAAGAACAGATCTTCTTGATTTTTATGTAACTAAATTTACATAAGTAACTTTCTTTGCTAATCAGGTAAAGAAAATGAAAAAAAAAAAGCAAAATCTATTACTTTTATAGGAAGTTCACTTCAAGTAGACTGAGAAAATCTCAAAATATCTTAACTAACTTTTTGACTGAGGAACATAAATTTTACAGCAGCAGTAAAGGGCCCTAGAACTAAAAAATGCCCAAAGTATCCCAGCATCTCAATTCAGTCAAAATCCAAGAGCCCTTCTGAACTGAATGTACACTGTACAGACCAACTTGATTGAAAGCAACACGTTTTTCCTTGCTGGATCTCAAGATCTAAGTTTCAAACAAGTCTCCTCCCTCAAAACAAGGTAATAAGTTTCAATTTTGATCCTTCTGTGTACACTCATCATCATCAACTCATTGCTGGGGAACCAACTGCCTTAAGACCAGCAATTTAACATTTTAATTTGGAAAGAGAAATTTCACTGAGGTACTGAACTAGGCACCTCGGTTCCAATTCCAGTATTTATCCAAGATAAATGCAACAACTGTCTCAGCTCTCCAGAGATAACACCATTACCTTCCTCGTCCACAACTCCTATTTATCTAGATTGGAAACTCTTGGAGAACAGGCTTTATCATAAAGTGATTATTCTGTTCTCCAGCATGAAGGACCTTAAATATTAATATACTTAGATATTCAGTTTAATATCAAACTTGATAGCAAGATGGAAGATGAGCCATATTATTACTATGTGGTGGACTAGTTACATTTGTTGTAACTGTACAAAGAGGCAACATGAAATGCAAATTTATTTCTAATTCTAGTTTTCATTCCTCTTACCTTTAAGACGTTTGTTTAGCTTGAAAGTTATTAGTCCAAATAAGGGCAGCTGGATATAAAGTTTTACGCTACATATAATTTTATACTATATTTCAGCTCCAAAAGTACAGTAACTTTCAAAGTGAATGAAGAGGGAACCTTTTTAGGAAGTTGCTTAACTGATGACAGTTACAATTACATTAAAACTGAACCTAAAGAATATGTAGATTATATGCATCTTTCTACTGTTAACATGTTGTTTAACAAGTTTCTTAACTTTCTTGTTTGCTACATTAGAAATTAAACTGTATTTATTTGTTCAATTTATCACAGTTCTATCCTAAGTCAGATCAAATTCTGTCATTACCTTTAGTTTGTCAGAAAGATCTTTAATTTCATTTACAGCTCCATTGTACTTATTAGCTAATTCCCTTAATTCTTCCTGAGTCCGCTCATTCATTTCTTTCAGGTGTGTACATTCATCTTCTGTATTACTTAAACTCCGCTGTAAGACAGAATTATTATGCAATAAATAAGAACAAAAGACAGACAATAAACTACCAAACACGGCAGATGATCTATTTTTTCCAAGCAGTTATATATGCACAGAATGCCAACTAGTCTTATGAGACTTCTTGACCAAGGGAATATAGCAAATAATTATAAAGGAAAAGAAAATAAAGGAAAAGAGAATAATGCGAGATATTATAGGTGCAGAAGCCTTGAAGAAAGTGTCCAACACTTTAACCGTAAAAGCTCCTTGTAAAAGCTCCTTTTAAAGTGTCCTTTGTACAAGTAGTTAAGCATATGTTTCCATGAATACTATGGTTTAAACAAAGTCTTACAGTATTTTTTTTACTGCATGTATGTAATTTTCCCATTATCTATGTCCCACACACAGTAACTTCTGTAAGACAGCTTCATGAATTTTGAAATCAGGGAGGAAAGGGAGGAGCTGAAGGAATAGTTTCTCATTAAGTGTGTAACAATCGTAGTCCTGTCCAATAAGAAAAATAAACACTACTACTTAATAGCCTGCAAGTGTCAGAGTACAACACATACTGACGTATTATGGTAACAAAACAGGGATCTAAATAGCAGCAGTTACAACTATTCCAGCATTTCCAGGAGACCAGGCATGAAACTTCAATACCTCCACTTCAGACAATTTTCTGACCACTTCAATTTTCTCCTGAAGGACCCGCCTCAGGGACTCTTTGGCTGTTGTCTCATAGTTGTGTTTGTCTTCCTGTAATGCTATAAGCTCTTTTCGTATACTGTCTTCTGTTTGATTCTGCACGTACAAAATAATTCAAGAATAGAATATAAATTACTATTTTGTTCATTAAATAAATTAGATTGTGACAAAGCTGGTTCTATTAAAAAATGTTTAGCAATTTCTGATAGATGAGAAAATGTTATGTACAAATCAGCGATCAAAGATCCTTGATTTTTCCTATACCCAGATGACTGGGTATAAACAAGTTATTTTTTGAAGTGTGCGTATATTAGCACACATTCAATGGTCAGCTTTGATGCCAGGAAATTTATGGAGCTTTTTTTGGGCACTGCTAAGACAATGTCAAGCTTAGGGACATATAGCTGGACAAACCAGGAACCTACAAGGTCCCAGAAGAAAGACCTTAAATAGGACCTGCAGACAAAGTTCTTATAACGTAGATAGTTGAGAGGGAATAGAAATAAAATAAAAATTAAAATCCAAGGCAGGCATAGGTGGCCTAAACAACAATAAGAGCAGCACATACTTGTAACTCTGAACATCAGGCAGGACATGGGCAATGAAAACAACAGCCACCTACTGAGATGCCTTGAAATACAGAGCAGATCTACAGTTTTTGTGCTGCTAAGATTATCAAAGTTGCATAGGCTCATTTTGGAAAGTTTATGTTCCAGATGCTTTCCTACAACTAGCTGCCTCCAAAACACTTCTTGAAAAGAGCTGCCTTTCAGTATTCCTAACATTCGACTTTAAGTGAACTACTTACCTTTGAACAAGCCTGTAATTGATTTCCCATAACCTCTAGTCTTGATAGCAGCCTGTCTTCATCTATTAAAGCCTAGAAGAAAAGAAGTATCACCTTAGAATTATCATGTGCTTAATGTAGTGCCAGCAGAGTTCTGCTTTAAAGGCCTGAATTTTGTTGGAGTACTTACTGCTGATAGCTATTTCAAAGGTACATAACCACTAAATTGATTAAACATTGTCTTTTGCAGTTTTAGAGAACCACCATAAAGTTTTTACTATTTCTGCTTTTTCCCCCATTAACAGCTAAAATTTATATGGCACTGCATAGTTCAGTCCACAAAGAAAAGGATGCCTGCAGATACCTGCCAACTAGTATCTGAAGCCTCTTGTGTGACAGCAAGTAGTCGCTGAAGGGTTGCCAGCTTCTGTTCCAACATTTGTTCCCGATGTAAGGCTTCCTGTGAAGAGAGCAGGGCACTAGTCAGTTCAGCTAGAACAACTCAGGAAAGCCGAAGCAACAGAAGAGATCCCAAAATACAACAAAAAAAGCAAATGTGAGTAGCAAACACTGTCACTTGTTCAAAACTGTGATAAGCCCATTCCATTTTATCCATCCACAAATTCATGTGTACAGTTTAATTAGAAAATGCTATCCTATAACCTCAAGTTCTTAAAACCTTCATTTTTCATGCTATGTTGCACATGCTGAGGACACACTGTTATTCTTTCCAAGACTTAAAGACACTTTGTCTTGTCAATAATTTGAGTAACAAAACTGCAGACACCAAAAGGCACCTTGGCAGCTTCCATGCAATGAGCTGTTCATTCTCAAATGAGGTCACAAAAGAGAAATGCCAAGCAAGAACTCCTATTTTTGTTTGATTTTTGGTTTATGACAGGAAGATAGAAGAGCATCTTCGTTAACTCCAGGATATGGAGAGTGAACAGATTGGTGAGTATGTATTTGGCTTCCCCAGAAAGAGCATCTGCATGGGCTGCTTCCTGCTAAGTCAGCAAATACATATAAAGACAGTATCTGTCTCAAAAGCCTTGACGCGAACAAATAAAAATTGCCATTATCAAACAAAACCAGGCAAAATAAATCAGTATTATACACAGTTAAACCTGGATAGAATTTACCAGCAATAAAGCTTTCATTATTTTCCCAGAAAGCTGATTTTATCATCCTTTCTAAAGAGCTTACTTCTACCTATCAGCACACATTAAACACACTAAACTTAATGTGCTGCCATTTTGCAGTCTAACTCTTCTATGACATGACATCTTGAGAAAAACACACCTATTAAAACCGACACAGAAGCAGGCACAGAAAGGCTGGTGATGCCAGTGAGGAAGTAGAGCTGCCAGCACTGTCCCTTCCTGTGTAGTTTCCAATAGATACAAGCAACAGCATAAGATTTGCATTTTGAACAAAAATATTCAGCCAAACTAAATGCCCTTAAAAGAAAACTTACTTGTAGATACTGTGAAAGCTGAAACAATTCCTGAGAATACATACTGGGAGTGTTAGCAGCAACCTGAAAAAGAAGACAAGTAAGAATCAGAATGGTTTTGGATTTTTCATTAAACAAATAATGCAAAATTCACTTAACTCTAGTCACAAAGGTAAACTTCAGATTATTTAATAATAGCATTTTCCTTCATTTATTGTTCTGTTACTATTTATGCTTTTTTTAATCATAGAACTTCCCAGCTTGGGACTTAGACCCCACTGTGTTCATCTGCACAAGTTCTTGGACCACCTACACACCAATGAGTTTAAAGCTTTTGGTACAGCTGAGACTAAACCAACAAAAAAGAAACAAGGGGCACACAAAGGTGAAGCCATTCAACCCAAGCACAAACATAAATTGTGGGCTTCCAACTCAATGTCATCACACATATTACGATTGCACATTTCCTGCTATTATCATCATCATCATCTCCCTTTATAAATATCAATTCCAGATTAAAGGAATACCTGCAATACCTTTGAATAATAACAAACTGTTCTTCACTTGGAGAGAAGCCGGGGGTTGTTCTGTGGGTTTATTTCAGCCAATCTATTTATTTACTAATTCTTGTAGGCTTCCTACACTGAAATGATCTCTAACTGTTTTCCCACGGTTATACCTGCAGTCCCTCCTCAGGATTTCTACCCTTGCCCTGGATTCAAGCCACACATATTGTTTTGAAATCTCAACTTAAACACAGTCTATAAACTCCTGAGGTTGCTGGCTTCGTAAATAAGCTTCCACAGTTTCTTGAAATTTTGTTCTTCATGTTTAAAACTGTGCTTAAAACCTATTTAAGGTAATCCTTCTTTTTGGAGATTAGACAAATAATCAACTCCTGATCACTTTTCTCAAGAGAATATCTATTAACAGCTTACAAGTTCCCCACATTACCAAAACTGAGTTTAAGAATTACACTTGACAATACTGACTCCATGACTCTACAGTGAGCGAATCTGGCTACGCAAGAGAAGCAGAGAAGTTTGGTCTCAATCTTCCTTGGGAACACGACAGTACTTTCCAGACTGCAGCACAGCTTCTCCTCCATAAAACACATGATACAAAGAAAGCAGACCTCATCTATAACACCAAATAATGAGCTACTCTTCTGTCCCACAGAACATGAAGTATTTAATTATGCAAGACCTGCTAGTCTGTCAACCTGTATGACCTAAGCATCAATGGTTTTGTTCCAAAACCATGTTTCAAGGTGCCACAATATAAAAAGTCAACTTACCTTCAAATATAGACTGTAATACTGCATTTCCTTAAATGTCACTCAAAATATTAAACTAGGTTAGAACAGGCAGTGGAAAACATATCCAAAAGTTACCGGACAGACTGCACTATTTCTTCATCTTTATAACAAGTCTGAAAACAGCATGTGGCTGAATAAGGCATAAGCCAGCAAATTACTGAATTACCTTGTCAACAGGACTTGGTAATGGAGCATGGATAACACTAAAAAATAAAAAAAAGAGGAAGTGAACACAAAATGCATAAATGCTGTACTTGGACATTTTCATCAAAACTAAAAATATAACACCATACATTTTTACTATTTCTTATTTGGATGTGCAATTATATGGAAAACCTCCCATAATAATTTACTTTTACTTATCTTCCCACAAGCAAAGACACTCTAAAGCTTCATGCAAGTATTTCTGGATACTAATGATAAAAGGATATTTAAATAAGCAATAAATCCCATAAAATTGTTGATAATGAAAGATGATTAAAATTATGTCATTTGTGATTAGCACTCAGTGCAAACAAAATGTTAAAGTTTTTGGTTTCTACTACTCTCGGACAACTTCTCAAGAACGTGCATATACACAGAAAATGCTGTCAATATTCATCTGAGTTTCCATTAACTTCACTTTAGTAGAGTCTATGTGCATTTAAAAGAGTGAAAATAATAATCACAAATAAAAGAAGGCAGGAAAATTTCCTCATTTGCTTTCTTTCTATATTCTTCTGTTTCTAATACCCATTTCGTTAGAGTGAACCACAGCCAGAAAAGCCCAACTATATAAGAACTTTTTCTTCTTTTAGAGAACTTCTTTATTCTTCATAGTTGTCTTAATTACTAAAAACAACCAGTAAATGAGAATTTTTTGCTTGTAATGCCTGCAAAAGAGCCATGCTTTCAGTTACTTGCTTTGCAGGATCACAGGAAAATAAACTGCTTCCATGATGATTTTAAACATAATATCCATCAAATCCTCATCATGCAGTAGTTGAATTTTGGTGCATATGAATACATATTCTTACTCTGATCGCAATCGAGCTTCCATTCCATCTGGAAGGAACAGTTTGATTGTGGAGACTATACATCCATGGGTAACTGAAAAGAAACAAATACTAAGTCATCATGATTCATTACTATTTAATTGTAAGTTCAGAGCTTAATGTTATAGTAACCAAGCAAACTGTCTTAAGAAACCTTGAGACAGCCAAAGAGGAGAAAGCATGAACACCTTCAAACACCAGTGCCTGGGTCTGCCCTCTCAAACCTCCTCTGGACACAGGAAACTTCATCATTAAAAACTTGAAGAGATTATGCTGTGTACTCAGTCCTGGCTGTGGAGCAGTTCCAGTTCCAACTCTTCCACGTGCAGCAATACCTGAAACTTGTCTTTACTACAGTAAGTTCAAAAAGTGAATGTGTTGATCATAAAATGAGGGAAGAGGAATGCATCTTACCTGCACTACGGAACGGGAATGCAGAGATATAAACAAAATAACGAGCTGCCTTTTTGACAAGATTCCTACAATCATATCCAGGGACTTAAAAGGTAACACAGCCAATTTGTGTCACCAACACTCACTTCAAGATCTGGAACTTGCCAAGTGATTATTATTTACAAACAAGGATCAAAAAGGGAATGCAGAGGAAGTGTGTAGGAACCACTGAGAAGTACATCCTTTTGAACATCATAAGCAGCATCATTCAAGAAAACACATCTCTATTTTGGGGTGCTTGTAGTGCACATCTACTGCACAGCCCTAGACAAGTCGCCTTTCATTTCAGAAGAGGTAAAATTGATCACTGAGGACTAAATTCAAGATTCTTTGAACTCTAGAAAGATCCTAAGGAATAAGAGGAGGAAATGCAATATTTGATTATTACATTAAGTTCAAACTTTCTACACAATCTTTCAAAAAATGTTACTGATACCATTTTCAATGCCTTTGCAAACAGTCGAATTATATCTGTGTTTTGGCTGATCTTTTTTTTCCCTTGTATGGTTCTATGAATTGGGAAGTAAACATTATTTCCAGATACACAGAAAGTTAGATATACATTGTTCCCAAAATACTACCACAAGTGAGATACAAATGAGTATGTGGTCACCTATCATGTACCACTATACCTCCAACACCCACTAACATACAAAGACAAATAGCTGCTCTACTTTCCCAGTTATTAATATCAGCAAAACAGTTAATCTGGCTTTGAAAAAAAAGGGCAATGGGCGTTTTAGGACATTGGTAATGCTCTGGGGAAATGAGACAGGTCTTCAAGGAAGATACCTCAATAGAATCTAAAAATACAGGACAAATGATCCAACCAAGACAAGTTGGTTTTAACCTTTATTTATATCTAAAAGCTAATGCTTTGGAAATGTAGTCTCCAGCTAGAGCACCTTGTTTTTTCAAGCTGACCTGGTAAAGTATTAAATTTACATGCCAGGGCAGAACAGATTAATCTGCAGGGTTTGGGGTCTTTATTTATAATGAAATAAACCCAGTTTGCAAAATCATTTAAAAAATACATTAGCAATATTAGCTGTAGCCTGTAATACATAGCTTTCATAATGAAGAATTTTTCCTTTAAGAGGATATTAGTGATTTTAATAAGAAAACATTAGGATACCTGACATTAAATACCAACAGACAGCTTTACCTTTGGGTCACGTATCAGGTAGGTCTGCTGTAAGATTATATAATTCTTAAGTTTTTCTGTCAACAGCCAGACTGACAAAAATCTCCTAAAATCTGCAGGAGCTTTATTTGTGTCAAATTAAGATATAATGGGCATCTAGCAAAAGGTCTCAAATAAACAGTGATTGGGAAAAGGTACCAAGCATTTTGATAAACTTATAAAATTAAAATAGTAAGAAAGAAAATAACACCCAAACCCTGCAGTCTGACCTTTAGCTATCAGTTCATTGCAATTGGAAAAATAAGGAGCAAGCCTGAGGGAAAGGTAAAGCGACACAGAAAACATGAATACAGTACTGACTGCACAGGACAGCAGCAATGGTTTAAATTCAGGTCTGTAGTATTTCTCTTGAGGAATTAACAAGAAAAGGCAGTAGAACAACCCCTGGCTTCTCAGTGGGGCTGAGACACCCCCTGTCCCCGTAGCTCACCCCCCTNGCGCGCCCTCCGGAGCGGGAACAGCCGCCCCACATCCACCGCTCCCTCCACATCCACCGCTCCCTCCACGGATTGAAACAGCCGCCCTGCATCCACTGCTCCCTCCACGCCGTGAAACAGTCGCCCCACATCTACTGCTCCCTCCACGGAGTAAAACCCTGCTCCTGCTCCATTTGCAGTTCCACACTCCAGTCACGAACTTGTTGCTCCCCTCCAAAACACGGAGCTGCCCCACACTTCACAGCTCCAAAACCCCCGAGACCCGCCCTGAACCCCAACAGGTTCTGCTGCACTGGAGCATAATGAGAACACAGAAACCATTTCTGTTTGTCTCAGTTTTTGCTTCCTTGAGAGACAATGCACCAATGATGCCCTTGTTTTTACTTTCACTCATTAATGTCCCCCCACACCCCTCGGGGATCTGTGCACTGCTCTGTAGCACACACTGGGCTCCCTACTTGCACGACCTCCCTCAAACACCTCATGAGAGAACAGATGTATGAGAGAGTCCAAACCTGACTGGAAAGAAGTGCATAAACTGTATTTGAACTAAATCATCTTGGTATAGTTTGACCCTGATTTGCAATGCTGCTGCTCCTTTCTAGGCAGGGAAATACCACCAGTGAACTCTTGGAATGCTCTGGCAATCGAGTGGGAAATTTAGAAAGTGTTAAAAGAATATAAACCACACTAACACAGAGAAAAGCACAGTGAGATGTTAATAGGTAAGTGCTGTATTAAGGAGAGGGAAATGGCCAGGCCCCTGTGCTTGTCAGTAACACAGCAAGTGGACAAATAAGGAAGCAGGAGAGATGCAAACACTTCTCCAAGACCTGTTACTGACTTTGGCTCAGCAGCAGGAAGCTAAAGAATTGGTGCTCATACCTGATAACCTGAAAAATCACATACTGAACATGCCACTATTTTAATGAACCAAATCCAGATCACATTTGCAAGGAAATTACTTACTAAAACACAGCCTGAACAATAAAATAAATGTATTCTAGTAATACTGACAGAATTCAGAATTTACACAGGCAAGTACACTCGTTCTGTCCTGTCATTACCTTATAATTACACACAGCAGATGGCTGAAATGTCTTGTGCAAGTAAGGCATTATGTAAATATCAGAGTGCAAAGTGCTCTTAAAGGGAATCACCAATTTAAAAACTACTTTCCTGTCTGCTTCATGACTACATTAGATTAACAGTAACATCTAAGGCTATGAAATGAACTGGTGAAAAACCCATGCATTCCAAATGCATTCATAGGTAAACACCCTGTGATGATACAATCTTCATCCACTGCTTGAGGGAGCGGAGAGGGAGGAAAGCAAAATTGTATCCTCTTCCTCATTAGAGAGCCCAACACATTCATAAGTAATATGAGCACAGCTTCCATGTTCAAAGCCAGAAAAAGGTCAAGGAACGCTGCATAATTTGATCACTCATTACACAAATGCCAGGTCACTGGGATTGTGCTTTGTAAAACTAACATAAAACCACAGCAAAGAACTACTACTGGCAAAAATTCATGGCAAGAATTTGCTTACCATGAACTTTCCACAAATGTTTCCATAAACTAACTGCAATGTGCTGATAAAAACAAGTCAAGTCCAATTTTGTCTCCAACTAAATCTTGTAATAAAAATTGTTTTAGTCTAAATACATTTGAACAAATTCAGCTTCTCTTAGCAAGGACAGTATCTCATCAGATTAATAGCTCCAAGTTTATTAGATGCAACGTATTCCTTTGGTTTCTTCCATGTATACTGCTAGTATTCATAAATATTTGCAATCACTTCACATGGAAACATTTAAAGTAACTTCCAGGCAATTTTGGCTAGGCATCCTGGAGTTGAATCCTTGCAACATCATTTTTGAGAAAAGTAAAACAATGTGATGAGACTGTCACTACAATGAATCACTCAAAAACACTACAGCTCCAAAAGCTCTCAGTGACAAAATACTTTACCACCACCATTACTTAACTATGTTTTCTTTAAAGATACTCATTAACCTTCCTCTGATATAGACCTGAGAACTACAACCCATCTGTCTTAAGACAAAATTAATAAGTAACAGATAGAGCAGGTGTCATCTCTATGTTTTGTTCACTTCATGCACTCAAGAAAATTCTCCTGTTGTACTATGGTTCGGTTTGCTGGGCTTCGGGGGGTTGGTTTGAGAGAGGTTTGTTTCGATGGACATTTTGTTTATTTATTTGTTTTAAAGAGCTTTATCATCAGCATTCCAATTTAATATTATTCTTTCATTCTTCTCTAATATGCTTCTCTTTAAGGATAAGCTCTATGAAGGTCTTGTTCAGAAAAGCAGTAAAGTAGAAAAGGGGTGATGGCAGTTCTGACATTTTATTGCCAAATCTATGTGTTACTGAGCAGGTAGGATTCGACAGAACATGGCCAGAAGTTCAATGCTTACAGAAAGCAGCAGACAGACCCATTAGGGAACTTTTTAAAGTCCTGACAATACTGATTACAATCTAATAATCCCCATACAGACCAGTCTCCAGAAAGAGAAAGAAATGGTTCCTGAAATACTACGTAATTTCAAAAGAAAAGAGATAGGAGGCTGCATTTTAACTAACACAGATACAGAGCTGTTGCCATAATGCAAGATCTCCTGAGCATGCATACCGGGAAGAAGACAGCAAGAAAAAGAAACCAAGCAAAAATGCCATCACCTCATTTGTCAGCTAGCAACTTTGTTCTGTTCTCATTTCAAAGTACTCGCAGAAAACAAAATCAGTAGCACTCACAGGAAGAAACAGTGGGTATCCTGAAAAGAATTAGATTAGCCTGTTTCAAACCTACGCTGACTACCTGATCAGGAAATTCAGGTTCATACTTCTGCCACACTATTAGCTGAAACCCTAGCATTCAAAGGGCTTGAAAGAAAAGTAATTACAATTATAAGATAATAATAAAATCCAAACACAAAAAGGCCAATACAGCACTACACACACATGCTTGTGTTGCACTTTTAAAATTGCTGTAGGTCAATTTAAGTGAGGCAATAGATGAACATGTGGCTCCAGTTGAGCCTCTTTTCCCAGACCTGCATTTCCCCTGCACACAGTAGCAGCCCAGAGCCATGGAAGAAGGCAGGCCATCGAAATAACCCAGTTAAAATCCATCTGGGGGCGTGGGGGCAGAAATAGAGTCTGTGTTTTCAGCAGATGAGTTTCTTGATCCTGTACCTCATGAGCACAGGGCTCACTGCCAGCACAAAGGAGGGAAGTAACAAAAAAACCCACCCAAACAAAACTATTTTCTTATGATGGGAATGCCATTTAGTTTTAAAGACTGGATTGTAATAAGATGTTCTAAATAAATATACATGAAAAGAAACCAAAAAATGATCCATACCCTTACCTTTCCGCGTGTTCTCCGTCACATCTACACCAAACTGGATGATGTCACCTGACATAATTTCACATGGTGGGCTTTCCTCAGATCCTCTACTCAGTCTCTGACTATTAATAAAGGTACCATTACTACTTTTAGTGTCTTGGAGATAGAACTGTAAAAAACCAGAGAAAAAGAACAGTAAAATATCTGGGAGAAGTAAGACAAGAAATATAAGCTCAAGTAAAATTTTATTTATATAAAATTTATTTACAGAACATAACAAATGTATCAAACTCCAAACACCCTCCTCAGGACGCAACACCTTCCCATTATCAAGAAATATATGTATTTGATTTTGAGTTAACACATGACTGAATTCTAGCACATACACTGTGCAAATAATTGCTACAAAGTGTACCTGAACTACTGCCTGCAGTAGAGGATCATTAGCAACACCACCTTTTGCCACATACATACAACAATTCATATTTAAGTTGGTCAACACAAAAAATTCTAACTGCTCATACATTTAAGGTAACAGTACTGCATGACAAACATGCCATGGGGAAGGCTAGCACTGAGAGCACAAGGAAAACCTCTGGCAGAAGATAGAATTCAGGAATTGCAATAAAAGACCACGGTGAAACTAAAGAAAACCAACAGGATGCTTTCACTTCTCAGCAATACTATTCACATCATTAACTTTATTTCAAGATTGATGTATCACCAAGTGCTTTTGTAAATACCCAGCTGCAGAGTTAATTAAATTTTAATAGCAACTTATTGAAGCTGAAACTGCTTATGACACAAGAATTGTAGTCAAAACTGCTGCATCTGAGAACAGGTTACAAATGAGTCACCTGGCAGAAGACCGGAGTGACCGGCTACAACCTGAGCAGTGACAGCCTAAAAGAGGGGACCAGAATGTTACTGACAGCCAGGTGTAGCTACTGGAATGAGTCCATCTCAGTACTGCAAGATAACAACAGCTACTACAGGAACCTGTTGGAATGGCAGAAATCGCTGGCTTCCTGCACTCATAAAGAATCTCATCAAGGCCCAAAGCAAGCATACGGTTGGGAGAAAAGATGCTGTGTTCAGAGAAATGAATGTATTCTCCTGTTTTTCTCATAAAAGCAATTGACTGTTCTTTTTTTCAGCATTCCATGCAAAATTTTCCATGTTTTCATTTGCCTCTATTATCACACTCCTCAAAAAAACCTGATACACAGCTCAAAACCGTGGTGTTGAGGGGAAAGATGGGTTTAGAATAGAGTGGGAGCACAGCACCAGGGCTCTTCAGATCTTCTACTGGAAAATGACACCGAGCGTATGATATGGATCTTACATGGCATAATACAGTGGTCCTAAGCAGAGAGCTGAAATTCCATTGTGTCCAGCACACAGGACTCAGTAATTAAGGGGAATGCCAGCACAGGAAAGCTCAGGTAGGTGTTTGAAATGAAATGCAGCGTGTGAAAAGAATGAAAAGCAGTATGTGAAAGACTTATTTCCCCCCCAACAGATACGCCTTAGATCTTCAACTGAAGGAAAAGAAAACAATAATCAGTCATAAGCTGATAAAGATGAAGGTAAACATAAATTATGGATAGATCAAGAAATTGTGACTGCATTCGCTGTACTAATAATAAACCCACCCTACTCTAAATAATACTCCCCATATTATGAAATACTATCTATTAACATAATAGTATATAATATAGCTTTTATAAGCTATATGCTTAAAAGCCAATCAAATTAATTAGCGTGTTAATTTAATAATCTGAAAGTACTGAACCCTCTCATGGTTCAGTGCAGAGGTAATTATTTCTTGCTTCCTGTTTGCTTTGAATTAGCTTTCTTTTTCATAACAGAAGAATTTTCAGATGACGAAGTGAGTCACAGGCAAGGAGAAACAAACATGCTTCTGCTTATTTGCTTTTCCCCACCCTTTTCTTCTCTGTGCATATGTGCCTTTTATCCCTCCCAATGTTTTGATTAATCATTGCCCCTTGTAAGCACATTTTTGTAGAATCTACAAATGGGACTCAGACTAGATAGCACAGGGAAATACAGGACAGTGACCACAGGAAAAGAAGTGAAACAGAGCATCAGTGACACAAAACTTATAAAATATCAGCAGACATAAAATTCAAACTGCAAAAGGATATTTGTAAACAAATGTCCACAGAAAATACACATTAAATATTACGTAACTGATGTCCACTTAAGTGCATACTACTGAATCGTATTACATAAATTTTAGACAAGTGATGCTCTTCAAGTCTTTTCATCCTGTTCATAGATACTCTTCTCCCTGCATCTAGTAAAGAAGCAATATCAGCCACATGTTAATAGCTGATGTCTAAGGAAGGGAAAACACACTGCCTTCAAATCTTGCTATGAAGGATTCAGTTATCCTTAATGTAGCCATTGCTCAGGAACCCACTGAGCCAGGTCCTTTCAGGTAGCAAATTCAAATGTTACTTTCATGCTGGTTTTCACTAGTTCAAATGATCCTTCTCAAAGGTCAAGCCTTCCATCCCTTTTGCATAATTACTAAAGTTATCTTCAGGAAATAAAATCAAGTGCAAGCCCTGAAACAAATGTGTCTATACATTAACTAGTACTTGTGGCAGCGTACTGGTTTTTAATGCGTTATTTAATTATGTGGTATGCTCAGAGGGTTCTCTGATTCCCAAACCAACGCCTTTTACACAGCAGCCGTGTAACACAGAGCCTTCTGTCAATCCAGCACCATTTGTCCTTCCTGCTCCCAGCTCAGCCCGAGCTCGGGCAGCCGTTGCAGCTCACAGAGCAGCGATGAATCCTGCCCTTCCCAGCTCTCACTGCTGACGAATCCTGCCGTTCCCAGTTCTCACTGCCGACGAATCCTAGGTGCACAAAGGAGAAAACGCTACCCGAAAATGTTTTTTCCTCAGATTTCTATTTTGCAGACATTTAGGGGGAAAATGTGCTGCAGATCAGATGGTTCAGAGCAATGCCTTCCATCAGATCTGTGCATTTGGCCTCTGGGGCAATCCCAGCTCCTGCCCTTCCCAGCTCTCACTGCCGAGCTGTGCCACCACCTTCTCACTTGGACTGGCTCAGGCACTTGTTTAGTCACTGCAAACCAGTTTCGAGCTGATGCAAGGTACACGAGGAGGTGCTTAAGCCGGTGCCGACAGAAAAAAGGGCAGCACATCCTGGCCTAATTATACTTGCTTTTATAATTCACTCCTCTCTTCAGAGCAAAGTCCCAGCCCTTTTGTACCTCATATTAACAAGCCCGATGTAGAACAGAGATGGCAGCTCACGCACATTCAAAACAACTCAGCTTTTGAGGACTCTGAAAGTATTATCACATCCTTAATTCAAGTGATAGCTGTATATAGTGCTCAAGTGCTGGCTTCCCCTCCTTTCTTAAAAAATACAAGGTAACACACAAAGTATCAAAGAAATTTACTCTCCGTTATCGTAACAGCTCAGACAAAAAAATCCTAGCCTGTATTTCTTCTTTAGTAATTTATTGTTTATATCCCCTCTCACTTATATGCCATTAATAAGATCAGTTAACTGCAGACACCTTACCAAGCTGCTTCCACAAATTTATGAAGACTTTATTCTAAAGTAAAACTTGCAGTTCATCAGTACACAAACTTCTCCAGTACAGTTCAACTTCCTTAGAAACTACCTTATGGAAATTGCAAAAAATGACAGATTTTTGTTTCCCTGTTTTGCAAGGAATTACGTACTTATTTCACAAATTCAGTATTTATAACATTTCAAGTTACTATCCAGTTTTGCAAATGGAACAAATGTACCTCTTCTGCTCTGACCTAGGGCGTATAAAAATCACATTCCTTCTTCTAGGTCAATGACTCAGACGAGCATCAACAACCTGCTAAATCACACTTCATGTGTTATTTTCATGCAGTTAGATAGATACCACTATGATTTCCCCTCTATAACAAACTCCTAGTATTTTCCGATTAGAGAAATAGAAGATTCTTCTGTAGGGATCCCAAACTATACTACATCAAAATTAGACACATAAAATATATTCATTCTAACAGATATTAGGAAGTTGCAAATGCTCCAGGAGGACAGATTTAACCTAACTTATGAAATGTAGGTAAACTGTTTTCTTCAAAGTAATAAAACCAAGTAGCAACAATAAATCCATTCTGTTTAATGATTACTCTTGTAACATCTTCCAGGAGGCAGGCTGAAGAGAACTCCTTACTTAGCCTGACAAGTGAGAAAGCCATGAAGTGTTTTCTTTCCCAAGCCATATGCAGGCCTGGTACAGGATGAGACACTTCTGAAGGATCTCAAGGAAGACAAAAAATGGGCTCAGAGACGCACAGAAAATCTTGAAAAGAAAGTAGCACACTTCTTCAGTGATTTAACTACCTGGATCTAATTACAGTAGAACTACAGGAACAAACAACTGACCAGCTTTTTAATACTTCTAATACTTGCTATTACTATGTACAGCCATCCTTTGCCATTCAAAGAGCACATTACTGCTACTCCATCTAACCCAGCTTGAAACTGCAGTTCAGGGCAGTTATTCTGAGAATTACATATTAAGGAAATAAGTACCGAAATGTAGGCTATTGCCTTTCACAGAAAGTCAAAATTTAATATATTTTATTTATTAAATATATTTTCACTGCCTAAACAACTAATGTAGAAAGAGAACCCCAATTTCAGAATGTCCTTGTGTACCATTCATTTTCTCACCTCTTATTTCCTTTGTGAAAGAAGTACACAGAACTCCCATGTGCTTCAGGGTCCTGTTATACCTTTGTGGCTTTCGCTTAAACCAGAAAGATTTAAATTATTTTGTCAAATTATGAACTATAACCAGTAAGGAGATGGCAGCTTCATTTTTGCCATGGTTACTGCCACAGAGGGGCAGCAAGGCTGTCAGCCACAACAGTTAAACCATAAAATGCTGCAGTTAACGATGACAGATTCTTCCCCTACTCACACTAAATAATCATTGAACAATTAATGCAGGCATTATAAATGCACCTCCTGAGTACTAAAGCTAATACTCAAAAGCAGCAAGTAAATAGGGATCTAGAAAGTGGAATACTTGCCCTGGAGTAACACTTCACTAAGCAGTAATACAACTGTGTTCGTTTACTCATTGCATGCTGAGAATTCTAGCAGGAAGCGAAGTACACTGTGCACAAGTCCAACTGTGCAAAGTCAAAGACTTTAAAACAACACATACCAGGGTCAAACCAACATGGCCAACATTTGTCACACTGTGGCTAGAAAGTTCCTTCTCTAATATTGTTAAAAGATTATTTTATCTTCTTTGAAGTCTTAACACTGAGCATTTTCTCATTTTGGGAGCAGCACTCTGCTAGCAGAATACACTGGGCAAACCATACTGAATTGCAGGTCAGTCCTTTGGCTGTAAGATAGAGAAGTTCAAATGCTAAATTATCTCCAGATCCAATTGATTGAGTTCCTCATTCTGGTCTGCTTAGACAGATCTTAAATTCCTTTCCTCTCACTTGTCTAACTCCACCCGCCTATCAAGGAAGTAGAAGTATTTGTCTCCATAAGCAAGCATAATTCAAAGGGTGGGGTACATCAAGCTAAAGTGCTTTTCTATTTAGTTTTCTGTTTCTTAAACACACAGATCTAATAGCTCCTTGCTTACTAAATCCCTGCTCCTTCAACTTAGAAACAAAACTAGTGCATTAACTTTTGAGTTCTTATGAAATCTCCTTTTTAAAATGATTCTAACTACCCCAGGCAGGCACACACTATGAAACTAAAAGCAACCAGCTGTGAAGAAAGGGATTTTCCAGTCAGATTGAACAGTGAAGGAGTGGCAGATGGCTTTTCAGGGACCATAAGTATTGGATTTCTCAAGTGAAGCAAAACTTGCTAGTAGTTTTCAGTAACTTTTCTAAAAAATAATAAACTTAACCATTCTTTCTATGCAGTAATAAAAAAAAAAACAAGGAGAAAAAATTTACATTCTTTGATAGCAATGGACAAAAAAAGTCCCTGTGTTTTTAAATCAAAATGTAAGTCTAATGTAAATCCGGCTACACTCATGAGAAAAGGTTAAAATCTTTAGCTACCCCCAGGAATCCAATTCTATCCTTCCAAACTTGCCAGTAGTTCAAAGGGCTAGAGGGGAAAGGACAGCAGGAGATAGGCTCTTCTGCTGACCAAGTTGTTCCTGTGTGTTTGCACCTTGAAGTTTTGTTGTCTGTACTGCCAGGACAACCCTGCTCGTTGCTCATACCTGTTGTCAAGCAAAATAAACTGTGCCAGTAAAAGCAGCTTTGTGCCAGCATAACTGAGCCTGGGTATAAACACAGTCTGGCCTTTCTAGACGTATTATTTGAGGTGCTACAAAATATTAATCCCTGTGCTCCTTGCCACGTCCTGGTTGTTCAAGTGCTTTGAAGCTCACTATAGGCCCCGTCACCCAGCTTAACTTCGGTGTGATTGGAGTCAGCAGACTTTGCCTGAAAAGGACACAGGGACTATGACAGGGAAGGGAAGATGGATGGATTTGCGGGAAGGAAGAGAAAGCACCTTAGGTAGGTGGAAAGGCAATGCCCAGCACTGAGAGGCACCAACAGATTAACTCTGCATAAAACGTGTGTTTGTCTGCAATCCTGAGTTGCTCTAGTGCCTTCCTCAGCAGCAAAATGTCACCTTTCTCAACAGAACAAAGCAAACATGTCCAAGTTGTACCTGCAAACATTTCAGCACAGACTTTTTTGACATATGACTTTGCAATGCTTGTTTTAGCTGCTGACTTCTACAGATACACTTAACACCTATCAGAATTTTAAATTCTGGCATATTCAAATCATCAACAAAAAAGAAAAACAAAAAAAGTATGTTTGCAGACTTAATGCCACCTCCTATATGTTGTGCCCATTTAAGAACCACATTTACTTTCTAAATCACTGTTCAACATTTGCTAGTAGTTGTAACTCAATTCACTCATCTGAAGGTGAAAAGCTCAGGACTCAGGGTTACTATTAGTCAATAGCACTATACTATTCTTCAACATCTGTAGTTACAGATAATCTACTTCACATCCAAAAATTCAGAAAGAGGATATCAGACATTTACTTCACAAGGATTTTTGATTTGCATTAGGAAGTGGTCTTTATTAACAGAAAGGCTACTAAAAATATTAAGCAATACTTTCTAATTATTCAGTTTTACAACTACCTACATGCAGCTTAAAAATACTCTGTTAAACAGTTTGAGCTATTTTTACCAAATACAATTCTCAAGCAGTATTGATGCATTTTTCCAAGTAATTCATAGTTGTTGGCAGAATGGCAGAAGATGGTTAAAAGTTTAAGTGTAGGACCTCAAACTATATCACAATCCAAGTTATCTAGTTTAAAACAAAAGCAAAAACACATGTTCATAATTTAAAATTTGTGCATGTACATGAAAATGAGGAGAAAAATCTCTACTGCTTGTCTCCAAAAGTTTGTGTGATTATGCATTGCTGCCCTCAACTTTAACCCATAGTCCTCCAAACCTTTCACAACCACCACACCATTCCAGAGTGGTGTCTGGAATCACACGTGGTAATGGAAAAAAGGAATGAGGCAGCTGGACCAGAATGGTGGTGGGTTATTTGCTCCTTAGCCATCACAGAAAGCAGCAAAGTCAGCTTGATGGCAGGGACAGCTGAAAACCCAGCGTGATTTCAGAATTCCTATCATTTTCAGTTTGCTTAATTTGGTTGGTATGTAATGATGACCTGAACTAAAAATGAGCAAACTTCAGAAGCTGGTTCCTAAGCCACATACTCACACCTCCCACAGCAGCAGCATCAGTCAAGAAGAGAATGGCAGAGAGCAGGCTGTATTTACAGTGTCAACCACATGACTTCTGTCAATTGTTATATGTCAGAATCAGCACATAAATTACATAAGTACTTAAAAGTACAGTTCACAACCAGAATCTGAAGTTCTCTGTATTAGGAGAACAACTGTCTCAAGCTGAATTAAGAAAACCATGACTTGCATCATTGCTTTCATGAAATACATGTTTTTTCATAAAATATGTACTTCTGGGTTCCTCAGTCTAGGAGAGATACTGAGCCCCTGGAGCAGATCCAGCAGAGGCTAAAAAGATGATTAAGGGACTGACATTTGTCTCATGAGGAAAGGCTGAGGGAGCTGGGGCTGTTCAGCCTCGAGAAGGGACAACTGAGAGGTGACCTCATCAATGTCCATCACTATCTGCAGGGAGGTGTCAGAGGATAGAGCTGGGCTCTAATCTGTGGTGCCAAGCAATGGGACATGAGGCAATGGGCAGAAACTGACACCCAAGAAGTTCCACCTGAATATAAGGAAGAACTTCTTTACTGTGCAGTGACTGCACACTGGAACAGGTTGCCCAGAGAAGGTGTGGAGTCTCTCTCAGTGGAGACATTCCAGAACCATCTGGACACAATCCTGTGCCGTGTGCTCTGGGATGACCCTGCTTGATCAGGGAGACTGGACCAGGTGACCCACTGTGGTCACTTCCAACCTGACCCATTCTGTGATTCTGTGAAAATATAAGTAAGTAAACAAATTGCATCACAATTCCCAAATCCCTCAACATCCCCATGGTCAGTACAGAACTGTATGAACATCACTGCGCCGGCAATCACTTTCAGATTGCTTTTATTTACCTTAGCTCTAAGAGGAACTATCAACACTCCAAACACCTAAACCAAGAAAACATCTGGAAAAAAACCCAGTAGTGTTATGGTGATAGCAGTTTATACACAGAAAGAATCCTTCATATAAGATTATATATATATCTCATATATACCAATATTAAAGTAACAGATTAAACTGAAAACAAAGCTTTTACTCTATGATTGTGCACTATGACCTTGCACAACCAATGTGAATGGAAACATTATCACAAAGGATGGTTCCCCTTGCTAACCTATTTATTTTCATCCTCCTTCAGCAGAACTGGTGGCATTCAAGTAATCACACAATTTCCTAGAAACAAACATTTCTAGCCTAACTTGACAGTTGTGAAGTTAACACCTCCCAGTAATCACATTCCATAATGGAAAAATGTAGTCCAACACCGAGTCACAGAAGAACAAGTCCTGGACACTCCCTATTATGCAGTAAGGCCTCCTCAAAATCCTGTAGTAAGTACACTCTTGTAGAAGATTCTCACCAAAGGATGTGAGCTGAAGCAATCCCAGGCATGATACAAAATATTCATTCCTCTTATAAATAAAATTTTCCGCAGGAAACATAAGGTGTGGAATGAAGTGATTGCAAAAGGTAGAAGTTGCTCATCTACCTGAGTGCTGATCTATCCCTAGATTATTCAAATAATCCAAAATGGCATTCACTGTCAAAAGGAGAAGAATGACAAGATAGATACTCACCAAAAACCTCAAGATTAAATGTTTTACCACAAAATGCGACAACACCATACAAAAATAGATCCCTCTCTACACATCAATGTCACTAGTTTTGATGCAAAAAGCTATTTTTAAAAAGAAGAGATGTAGAGGAAGAGTTCTAATTTACAAGTAATTTGGTTTATATATAGCTGACTGACTTGCTACAGTGAGACATCTGTCACCATAGTTACTAATTACTACTCTTTAGAATGTCTCTTTTACTTAACTTTCGTCCTCATAGTTCACAAGAATTTCTGAGTATCAGCCTTCTGCTACAAGTGCTGGATGGCTTCAGGATAACTAGAAGAATTTTATATTTATTCTCTTTGCAGCAGAATGAAAATCTGTCCCTTGACATACGCCATGCTTTAAAACTTCCTTTTTTACATGAATCACAAAATAGATTAAGGACATAAACACTTTCAGAAAAGATGCAACTCCATTCTGAATACAGACAAAGCACAAAAGTTTCCCACAAAAAAAATTACCCAGCTCAGTACTAGTTATGTACAACATTCTTGAGGAAACCGAATTTTCAGCCTACATGAAAATTCTCAAGTACTATTTTAATTCCATCCTGAAAATGCTGAGAGAATTTTAAGGTACATCACTGCTTTAAGTGCAAAGCTAAAATACATTAACAATAAAGCACAATCAACAGAAAGATTCCCAGGAAATGATTACTTACACATCATCCTGAGATGCTCAAATTGACTCATTAGAATACTAAAACAATATAAAGAAGAGACTTATTTTGTCTTACCGCTGCCATAGATGACAATATCTTACATAACATCCAGAGACTTGGGAAGAGCTTTTCCTTCTCCATATTAAAATGCTGACTTGTGCAATGGACTCATAAAATCAGTAAAAAGTAGATAAAAACAGATTTCTAGAAGGAAATTGTACTCCTTGCAAAGAAGTTTTCTGCTTTATTTCATTAAAGAAGCTCAGCCTCTTGTTACACAAGACACTTACACAGCCACATATCATATATCACTGTGACACCAGTGATTACTTCGTCTAACTTACCTCAACTTCTATTATCACATCAAACATGGACCCTGGGGAAAACACACGGCCAAGGTGACTTCCCAGGTTTCACTTAATGCTACTGTGTTCTCTATATTAATCAATTACGGAAATACACTGCAACTTAGTGCAGCTTTAAAATAAAGAAATAAAACGTCCTAATAGGCCATTACCCAGAAATCCAGGCTTCTTAAGGATAATTACTTGTAAGTGAAAAATATTGCTGAAATACTCATTAATCCTGATGCCCTTATAGGAATACTTTCCTACAAAACTAGACTGAAAGCTAAACACTATTATTTACTCTAATAAATGTAATTAAAGTTTGGCAACATGACACACTCTAACTTTGCAATAAGTAAGGTTAACTTGCTCTCAAGTGTACAAATTCCCAAAGACTGTATGCGTAGGGCACATGTATCCAGTGCAACATGTGCACAAAATAAATAAGCTCTACAAAGAGCAGGTTCCCATACACGATTTTAATTTCTTTTCAAATACATGTTTCATACATGTTTCTAAGGGTTTGTAATGTATTATTGCAATTTACTCTTATCTTTAGGATGCAAAAGTACCCATAAATATCCTGCACTAGTGAAGAAGACTAAGACTATTCAGAAAACTAAACTTTTTATTCCTAAATTCACAATCAAAAAGTGGCTAAACTTGATAATATTCTTTGGCCAACCTAATGAAGTGCAAGATGAAAATAAAGTGTGGTTTTGTCTCCGACTACTGCAATGAAAAGTATGACATAAAGAGGGAGGTTGTGTCATGTTTGGACAGAACTTTGCCCTAATTTAAGAGCAGAGGTAAGGCATAAATCTCTCCTGGTCTTTAGATTTTGACTGACCTTATTAGAACCTCGCATAAACAAAAACTGAAATCAAATTTCTATAACACCTACTAAAGAAACCCAATGAATTGTTTTTGTGGCAAAACACTGAACATAATCAGAAATGACAGAAGAAGAAGAAGACAAATGAAAAACAAATGTTTTTTAACACAAGCAATCTTGAAATACTATCAGCATCTGTTAGTAAATACTCAGAATGAGAAATCCAACACCAACATTATCCATTGTTTCTGCTTCCTCAAAAATCTTGAGCTAACAAGATAACTTAATAACTAGTAAAAAATTAACTGAAATGGAAATTTTTTTGAAGAAAATTGCACTGCTGAGCTTCTATCAGCAAACAATTACATTTTCATTTGCAAGCAAATCGGAGAAAAACCACAACAGAAGCCACGATTACCAGATACTCCGCCAGAAGAGAAGATCTACTTATACGAAAGCAAAAGGTTATGAGGCAGCTCGTTAGTTTATCAGGAAACTCCAGCTCCCAACGTAACCCAAGACACTTCAAGGCAGGTGCAGAACTGCAAAAGCTGCTTAACTGTCTTGCTACTCGCTGCTAAGTTGCTAAATTAGTTAATCATTACATCAAAGCTCCTCTACTCCCAGCAAAGAAGAATCTCTTCTCACATGCTGACTTTTCAAGTCTTTAGAGAATAAAGGGAGTTGTTGAAACTATTTCAAACTATTTCTTATTTCTACTCGTTCCACACTTCGCACTGTGTTTACCTACTATCATTAACTCCATACTGCTGCTGGTTTATGGTGGAAAAAACTGCCAGTGATCACACATTCAGATAGAGAAAAAAACCCACATCAGATGTCACAGACACCTCCAAATGCAATGCCACAGTGGTTTGGTATTGTCAAAATATATATAAAAACTCACAAAATATCCTGAAAAATTTAGGAAGGTTTCTCCCTTCCTTTTATTAAGTGACATATTCTATCTGAAAGGACTTGTCTAATATCACTACAGTATTTTTTTTAACAAACATCTGCAGCAGTTAATTCATCTCTCCTTTGCTCAAAGCAAATTTCTCTTGCTTTCTGCCATCTTCGGCTCCTGAACTATTTATTCACAGAACACAAGTGTCACACGGAAAATAATGTTCAGCACATTGCTAAACTACAGTTAAAATGCCCATATAGATAAACTTAATGCTACTGTGATATAAATTCAAGACAGTCAATAAAGATGCAGAAGTACAAGCCCTAACTGCAGGGAACTGCCTTAGTACAAATGACACTGCACTAATTTTAATCATGTCAAACACGATATTTTTGTAAGAGGTCCAAACCACAAATATTACCCAAACAGAGTGTAGTGAGAGTTCACTACACAGTTCCTCATACTGAAAACAACAGGTCACCAGAGCAATATGCTCCTCCTTGCTTTTCTGAAGACTTCTCTGCATCAAGGACAGACCAAAACTTTTTTTTTAAAAAATACTAAATTTAATTTCTTTTCATTCTGTGTTTTGAACTTCAGCATTCCATGCAGAGAGCAAATGCAATTAACTGGAAACCAAACACCAAAAGAGAAGGGTGCGGCTCCATCCAAAGACGGAAAATTCATTTTCCAGCACAGAGGAGAAATCTGACAATCGGGAGTTTAATATTTGTACTCAAGGCACTGCCAAGCCATACCTCCAACAAAGTGAGAGCGAAAATACCCTGGGAGGAGGCTGTATTTATTTGCAATGCATTCCTGGGTCAGGACTTTCAAAGCAAGTAGTAATTAAATACTGGTATTCATGAACAAAGGCTGATTTATTCTGGTGCTCCTTTGAGATCAACAATTTCACAATAAAGAAAAAGATTATTTACTTTAAACTTAAGTTAAGAAATCCACATATGGAGATGGGTCTGCCAGCAACGGGACAGAATGTATGAGCTGATTTTTGATAGGCAATCTTACAGAATTTTGATCAGCCATTTCTTTAGCTGTGTCCTACTGGCTTCAAAACAAGGGGCAACCTTCTCACAGGTTCCCAGTGTCAGAACAACCCCAGCAGAGGAATGGGCAGAGGGCAGATATGACGTTCAAGGATGTGGTAATTACAGTATCAAACACAGTGACTCACGATTCATACATCTTAGTCAAGGGCAAAAATCACATACGCGGTACATTGGATTCACAGATTAGAAGGGTTGCTAACATGGCAAAACCTGCTAAGGTACAGGTTTCTACACAGAAGTATTTTGCTGGCTTTTTGCCTAGCTATTTTCCATCAGGGTCATCAGGAATGTTACACTGGTAACACCTGTGCCCATGAATGTGATTCTTCAGACAAGCTAAAAATAAAAAACACAAACGCATACAAACCAACCAATAACCCAAATCTCCTTATCTCTTTGTCAATAGAAATGTACCCAGAACACATCAGTGCCGGCGACCAATCTGCCAGTGGGCATTAGGAGCAGGGGAGCTGCAAAGTACTGCTGGCAATCCCACACCCTTTCAGCTGAAAAGCCTGAGGGAGTGGTCGTCCACACCTCTCAAAAGTCATTATCAAGCCTTATAATTTTTTGTACTAAATGTGCCATATTTCCCTCTAGAACACAGACAAAAAATTTCAAAGCACAAAAAGAACATCCTTCTAGCATTAGAGGTTCTAGATTGTCAGTCTAAGAAGATGTTTTAATTCTTTAAACCACCATAAAGAAATTTTCCAAATCCCTTCCCTAAGCACGAAAATGCCTTTTCTGTTCACTATTTAAAATTGAGTTGCAGCCACTAGAGGGCAAGGCCACGATACACAAAACACTGCCCAGGCTGGGTAATACAAAACCAATGCCACAAAAAGCAGAGCAGAAACTACAGCTGAAGACTGTTTATATTATGAAGATTCGGTTGTTCAGGGTTTTTTTTAATACTGAATTTTTACATTAATTATAGGAATATACCCACATATTCCGTGGGTTGCCTAAACTATTAATTCCATCTTTACAGTCTAAAGCCTCCCAGACAAGCTACTTCTAAACTTCAGCATCCACATTAACAATTCTCGTACTTCTCAAATTTTAAAATTAGGTTTCTCAACTTCAGTGTTCCTGATACTGAAATTATTCAAGTTGCTGGAATTCTACCCAGAATAAGCAAGCATACGTAAAAACCAGAATGCTGTCAAAGGCTTTTCCCATTAAATATAGAAACTGAACTTCCTAATCAATGGTAAAAAATATCTAGCCTAGAAATTTGCCATATGCTGCAAAAGAACCAGAATTAACATGCAGATTTTTTCTGTGTCTAATCAGCATTTCAAAAAAACTGCTGTTCTGAGAACAGTTCGGCTTTTTCTGTACAAAGACAGCCCTTTGTTGAAATGTATTCTTGATATTTAATGTATTAAATTCTGCTTCAATTCATTAACTGTGCTCTTAAAAGAAGAAAAAACAAAGTCCAGAAATTAAAGCAAACCAGGAGAATGAGTCATTTACTAAAAGGAAAAAAAAACCCCAACCGATAGAAGGACACACACTGGAAGCTCGAAACAAAAACATTAGAAGAATTATTTCAAAATCTATAGTCCCAACAGAACATGGAAGAAAGCTCAGCAAGTTTTTCATTAAAAATGATGACACTTAATAATAGTGGCAACGCACTGGCACTGTGCATGAAATCAGTCTCATCTACACTGGCCCATCTACTCCATGGAAAAAAAGCATCTGTACTGTATATCACCAAAACAGATGAGCCCTCAAATTAAGTTCACATAACATTCAAACTGCACTCCCAGTGCAAACACAGCCTTCCCACAAAAAACATGTTTGCTGTTAAGTAATAAGCTTTGACATACCAAGAGGTTTGTCATCCAAGCTTAAATTTAATACAGCTGTAGACAAGATTACACTTTGATTAAAGAAAAATCAGCAAGACTTTTACACTACCTATAATTAGTCTACTATTAGTACAAAGTTTTAATAAACTTTAATTAGAATTAGATGCTATCCAAAGCTTGTTTCAAAGGAAAATAGGTTGGGCCACTGGGAATTGGCAGCATTAAGAGCAACACGGTTAAACACAAGTTTAAGAGAAACATGTGTGTCCTTACTGCTTCTTTCAAATTTTTTTGGAAAAAGGTTTTCTTCAGCAGCCAAGTAGTGTACTCAGGTCTTAAGCAACTACCAGGCATATCAAACACAATAGATGATGCAGGTTGGTAGAATGCTTCATTGGATTATTACAGCTTTGCACTATTTCATAAAAAAAGAAAAAATTTAAAAAATCCCAAACAAATCTGTGGTACTTTCGTTAGATGAATTTTCAAGTGTTTACCAGAAAAACCACTTCACGTCTGCCCAGACAGCCTTAAAACAATTAAGATGTTATTGTTATAATAAAAACAGAATATGAAATTTGTATATAGATCAGTAACAGCTCTCCTGATTGTTTATACACAAATTCATGTAAATATCCACCAAAGCTACAAAATCTAAGAGATTCAGGAAACAAGTAAAGGGCAAGGCCCTTTCACATGAAAGTACCTTTCCACAGTGCTCTGGTTAATAGGCAGGAATTAGTCTGCCTACCACAGACCTAGAAAGAAGTAAGCTAGTCCTTCTACTTGATCTTAAAATTACCTCCTGCCTCTGTTGCCACCCGACAGTAGCTCCTCGGGGCTGAGGAAGCGGCTGTATTTTAGACATTCTCAAATGACAGACTGCAGCAGCAAAGTACCACATGCACAACCTCAGCCTATACAGATCTCTTGGCTTCACTGCATAGCACTTTCCTTGACTGCACTCACAATCTCCTGTCTAGGTTTCCAGGGAAGTGTCAGGAGTCAGCTCTCTGCTTTCTTCTCTCTGTATTTCAAATAGTTTTCATCCCACCAAGTTCCCCCGTTCACACCAGGTCTATGCTGGGAGCAGTAACGTTTCACAGCAGTTGTGGAAACACACCCTGTGCAGCGCACAGCTGCTGTGCTCTCCCTAATATCCACTTCAAGACTTGCACCACAGGACATCTCCAGCTTCCTCCCTGTTTATACGTTCTGGTTTCTTTTGGAATAGACAAAACCCTCACAGACACGTGGTGGAACTGAGCGTAGATCAGTCCCCTCCCAGCACGCAACAGCAACACGTGCAAAGCACACAAGGGACTAGAAAAACATCACAGAATATCCTGTACTCTTCCAAAATTCAACAAAGTACTTTAAAAACAAAGCAGTGCTGAACTTCCGAGCTTAAAGTATATTATTTAATTCTTAACAAGCTCTCATGGGACAAGCAAAGTGCATTTTTACTACATTTATTTCAGGGCTTGCTTCTCTGTCTCTTAAAATTAGTTTGAGTCATATAAATAAACATGTACTGTTAACAAAGGTGCCTCATTTACCTTGTTACATTACACTTTTCACACTTAATTCAAAACTGGACAACTTGATCAGCTTATCTACCTCCTGACTGCACAAACTGGATGGACTGCCAACTTCCAGACTCAGCAGCTGAGTGTCTCCATACTTCCAATACCATCCACTCATCCAGTGCCAAGCAGAACTAATGCAAAGCACGACACACTATCATCACCACCCAGCAGCTTTCTGCCACCTGTTTCTCAACCTCAGTGTTTCTTAACAGGCACATCAGCAACGTTGATGTTTTCTTCACTTCCCTTTGAAAGGTTTCGCTTGAAAACTTAAATACCAGAAACAGCAAACTAGTAAACAAAATTGTGCAAACCACATCAATAGTTCAGAGTAATAAAACAGAGAAGAAAAATCCCAAGAGAACTCACACAGCTATTACTGTAAAAGCAAAACAGGTAGGCATTTCAAACCAACTGAATTTAAGTCTTTATTCCTAACTATTCTATGAATACCTAAATATTTCGAATAAACTAATTTGCAAATATAAATTCTTAAAATTTCAGAAGGTCCTTCTAGATTTTATCACTCCTATATACAATAACCAATGTGCAAATTATTAATCCAGGTTTCGCTTATTACTTAAGAGAAAACTAATAATCTTAATTATTACTTAAGAGAAAACTAATAATCACATACACAAAGTAAGTCACTTGACAGTAATATTCCACAATAAATTACAATAGAAGTATTCTTGCACTGGACTTTTTGATAGAATGCAAAATATTTACTTCTTTGCCAGTTAGACAAAAACAATTATAAAACTTCACCCAGGATCAGCTATCACCTTTCATTCTCTCATTCCTCTCGTTCTAAAAGCTTACCAGCTGTGTGTGATTGACAAAGATTTTGATCAGCAACCCAGAAAGAAGTGTATCTATGCTGAGTCAATGAATCACCTGGAACCTCAATATCACTTGAACTGCAATAAGTTACTGGTTGTCCTCTCTCAGATTTATGTGCAGCATAATTTCAACTAAAAATTCAATGCATATTAGAAGGTTCAGTCCCTAAGCCATGAAAATAAAAAAACACAAATAAAATTTCAAAAAGCAAAAAACCAAACACCAAAACAAACAAAAAGCCCACAAGAAGAAAGTCACAAACTTTATTCAACCAAATAATGAACTTAATAAAGAAAAAAAGAATTACCATTCATTTTAAAAGAAAACTACTAGAGCTTTTACATTCTGCAGATATGAAGTTATCATCGTCAGTTCAAGGATAAAAACATTCATCTCTACTCAGTAGCAACTCAAATGCAAACTGAATTAGTAGATTTCTTAATGAAGCAACATATTCAAAAGTACATTAAGTATGAAACAAATTATTTTAGCTGTGACAGAACCATGTAAATGACGAGTACTTCCATGCTGCTATTTCAACTTAAACCAAAACCACCGAAGTGAACTCTAACAGGGAATGCTCTCCTTAGCAAGTCACAATGAAAAACAGGTGAAGTGGTCAACAATAAGTGTCTCAAATACAGCAGAGACACAGCAACTCCTCACTAGGAACAGTCTTATATAAAGAGCTGAAACTATTTTTCCTAAAAATCTTTCATGGAAGATGGCCCATCTTCCACCTACATGATTAGTACAATAATAAAAAAATATCTATCTGTCTGCTCTGGAATTTTTACTTTACTTCACTATAATGCAGCTCCTTACAGCTGCCATTCCTGCATTGCTCATAACAATGGCTCTTTTCAACACGCTAAGAATATTTTGACAGAACCTGAGAAATTAAGCTGAAAGAAGTACGCATTTTTTAAAATTAAATATTCAAACAGCACAACACAAAAAATCGCCAATAAAAAGCTTTGTTACCTTAAATGATAATTGTAACATTTACAATCATTTTTCAACAGCACAGCACTCTGCTCTTTGGGTACCTGCGCTTAATGGTACAAGTAAATGTAAAAAGGAGAAGTAGCAATACATGTTTCCTGTTGGTTTGCCTTTTTTTTTTTAAAGGGCAACTTGCAATCTAGAGTGTGCAATTGTGACTTCAATCGCTCTTCAGTTTCAATATTCCCTCTGCATCACTTGATCCACTTGTAACACTGATCCCCTTGTCCCCACCCCATCATTGTAGAATTTCCCATGCAAACTCCATGGTATCTTCAGTGCTCAGTGCTCTTCTCACCCGACTGTTTATCCCCAGTACCGCCTCAATGAGCTGATAGGAAGCTCACCTCGACAGTTCTGCAGCCTGACCACAACAGATGTGCTTCCTGCCCTCACAGCACCTGAGCACCTGAAGATGACATTCCATGGCTACCAGGCTTCGAGACCTGGTCGCTTGTTTTTAGAAGGAATGAGACACAGAACCAGAAAAGTTTCTTTCAGCTTTTCCAGCCTCTCTCCAAACCCTAAACCCAGTTATGTCTGGCTGCTCCATCACCACATGATACATACTCAAAGACACTTGGACATAAGATGAGAGGAAGGCAAGGCGCACTAAGCTGGAATTTTACCACTGTTGTTTGTACTTTGCAGAAAGGGACAGTAGCAAGAGGAAGGTGGCAGCTGGGATTACTTACGGACTCCAGTGGGGAAGTGTTATGAAAAACAGACAGCTAACTCCTCTAAAAATCTGCAATTCTTTTCATCCCAAGGACTGGAAGGAAGAAAGAACGAACCAACACTACAGAGCATAGACAAGGGAGCTGAAGTCGAAGTTTAGTTGTTTTAAGAATGGCCCAAGTGTGAGAATCAACATGAGAAGGATAGGATGAATGATGGACCAGTTATGCAGAAGGGCTCACCTGGCATTTGACAACTGGTTTAGGAATATTCTGTACACCCATAACCTCTTCTGCCACAGATTTGTTCTTACTTCTTCAGTTTTGTCAAATACCTTCCTAAGAATCAGTATTTTGCAGAACATTTTATCTTTCACCTTCTCAACTAGAAAAAATAATGGGAAATTTAATTCCACAACCTGAAGTACTGTATTTTCTAATGGTAATATACATACATTAAAAATGAAAGGAAGTTACTACCCAGCAATCGACAAAGAAACACAATACAGAGAGGAACTCCCTGCTACAGAGGCTCTAAGCCTCAAGAGGATCAGCTAAATGAAACAAGGAACACTCTGATATTGGGGTCCATTGTGCTTTTTTGCTGCCTACTCCACTTCACTATTCCTGTTCAATTAGATTACTGCCCTAATGGTGGCAAGAGCATCTTGCTCTAAATAAGTGTTACCACCAACATTTTCAGAAACAAGTAGGTTCAGTGACCTTGGATTTTCTAAAATAAATTTTCACTGTACAATGTAAGCTGATAAGATTTTTTCTACGCTATTTGCTTTAGTTGTTCTGTCTAAGGTACTAGAAAGCACGGAGGAACACAGAAATCAATAGTGCAAAAAGTACCTTTTGAATTGGAACGAAATCCTGTGAAAGAGTAGAACTGAAACTGAAAAGCAAGAGCTCTCTGTGAATTGCAGCTCTGAGTTTTGCAGCAAATAACAAAGACTCTACATTCCATCAGAGTTTTCATAATGCAGTTTCTCATTAGTACTGTGGGAAGATGCAAGACATGCAGGCTTTCTGCTATGGGACATCTTTAACAGTTCTACCCAAGCAGAATATCAACACATCTGAAAAAAAACTGTTAACACCTTTATAAAGAACACTCATTCATGTCTATTCTCCAGAACCTGAAGCTCTAAAACTGAAAAAGACTAAACAACTCAAGTATTTAAATGATAATGTTCTCAAAACTTTTAAGTTTGGCTTTATACACTGCTAGCATGTTAAACAAGTATGTTTATTATCATAATTCAGACATTTAAATGATAATACCCTTACTACGCCTCAAGTGTAGGCAGGTATCTAAGTGCTTCACACTGTAAACAAGCCACATTTAACTGAATTTACCGCTTGTGATTACATAAAATAAATATACAAGACATTCCTCTCATCATAATCCTTCTTCAAGCAAGGTCATAGAGCTCTTTCCAAAGGCTTGTTTATCAAAGCAGATAAACTTTCCTCTCCCTCTTTTAAGATGCCAGCAAACAACGTTCATACTTCAAAGGCTGCATTTAAAAGGCAAGTACAGCTCATACTCTTTCAAATGCTCAGAAATACAATGCATGAGGGAAATAAGGAGCTCACCTTCACGAGCCTAAGTCTACGCAGCGTATGCATAAACCCAAAGGATCCTGCTAAGATGTCAAAATGGCCCTCAGACCTGCTCATGGACACAACTGATCAAAGTGCACCCCTGACAGCTGTTTGAGCAAATGTAGTGTACCTAACATCTAACTGATTTTGCAATCATTTATTACTGGTGTGCTTTTCTTCCACTGAAATGGGACATTTCATCAAGAATTATTAAAAGCACTGACAGAAATCCTACTGCTTCGGAATATAATAATAGTAACAACAACTACTACTATTACTACTATGCTAGTACTTAATGAGCACAATGAAGTTAAAAAATACCAAGAAAGGAACAATGATGGGGAAAAAAACCCACAAACCCAAACAACTGGAAGATGCCCCATCCCTGGAACTGTTCAAGGCCATGTTGGACGGGGCTCTGAGCAACCTGGTCTAGCGTGACGTGTCCCTGCCCAAGGCAAGGGTGTTGGACTTAAACGATCTTTAAAGTTCCTTCCAACCCAAATCATTCTGTGATTCTCTGATCACAGCGAATCACAGGTTGGTCCTGTCCATTCACTGTATCATCTCTAGCTTTACGGAAAGGAACCCCCAGAGAAGGAGTTATATAGGTCAAAAATAACAAAAAAGACTGAATTGGCCCATTTTTCATATTTGACTCAGTACACTCACTATAGTCCTTTTTCACGTCCTAGCAATTACTGTCACTGCTAATAGTAAAATAAAAAAACCTGGCCCCTTTTTATGTTCCAAAAATATTTGTTTTGCTCGTGACTTTTTTTACGACATTATTTGTAAATTCAAGCAAAACTTTCCAGAAGTCTTTTCTTTCCAAAAGCTTTTCTTTTCATAAAGAAGAGACTGTAACTAGAAAGCTGATTTGCCTCTTTTCTTCTTTTTTGTCTCCACTATCTCACCCATTAAATATAAATATTAAACATAATTTTTATATATTAAACATAACCAATTTTGAAATAAAAATGCATGTTGACTGTGTCTGTGAACACAATAATTACACTTCAAGGTTGAAAACATTTTCTGCCCATATATGACGGCAAATTTACATTTTAAAATCCTGCCACTACAACTGTCCCACAAAAAAGAATAATTGGGACACCTCAGCATGAGTGCAGCAGTTGAAAAAAATTACCTCTTCCAAATGTCTACAAGTATAACCAAGCACTTCTTATTTCTTAAATCCTTCTGTTGTCCAAAGATTTTTGGTTTGGACAAGACAAAATAGCCTCCACTCAGCTTTGCTCACCTGTATAATAACTGTCTGAAGCAATATTGGAAGGAGAATGGTTTAACATACTTTGCAGATTTGAGGCACAACACCAGCAAGCAGATCCAGTCACTGAAATAATGTTATGAGATTACAAGCACCCTAACATTAGACTCAAACCTACATCTTCATAAAAGGCTTTAAAGGATATTACAAAGCAATTATTTACAAAACAGCAATTATAAAAGAAGATGCATACAGCAAGTTTAAACTATAAAGCACATCAAAGAGAGTACAAGTTACATATCTCAAAATGAAGAGTAGTCATGAAGATCCTTTAATACTATTTTATAAAACTCAGATCATCATCTAAAATTTATCCAGTAACACTTATCCTGGGATGGTTCAACATTAAGCTGTGTGGAAAAGGAAGGAAACAAAATGAGCACACTTGGATTTGATAACCAGGGGAGACCAAGAAAACCCCTCTTACCTGCACATCTGCATACAAAATTGTTCAACTGCAGGCACATTTACACTGACCTGTGAAGCAGGCAAAATCCCAGAACAGGGTGACCTAGGGAGCCCCCAGGAATGCAGTCTGGATGTCCCAGAGTGGCTCTGGGACAGCTGTGGCAGGACAGCTGTGCTGGTGCAGTGTTTTGCCAAACTAACCCTTCCCAAGCCCATTTCTGGAACATAGGATCAGGGCAGGTCAATCTGCAGCTAAAATGAAGATCTGCATTAAATTTATCAGGAAGCAATATCCTGCAACAGGATGGATGTACAGTCTGTGCTGATCTCAGTCACTGTGGCAGCGTGTGTACAGTGATTCCAAATCAAAACAAGCATTTTGAAAGGAAGGTTGTCCTTGTGTGTTGATGCAATGCATTTGTCCAAGTACAAAAACCTCCAGAAACATTTTTCTCTCTGTTTACATGGAAGTTAGAAGTTATCTAAACACAGCACACATACTTTTAACTTTCTAATTAAGAGTCATTCATAAATGTAACCAAAGAGCAGAATGATGCCATGGGTAAAGAGCATTCAAACAGACTTGGAACATCCACATGCCTTTCTGTGTTACAGGTAACATTAATATAAATAGCAGCCTATCATTCCTTCCCTTAATTACATAGGAAGGGCTCTGTTCATAGACCAAATCACCGGCCTTCACTGTCACAGACAATATTTAGATACCTACCAAAGCTCTGCTTAAGCAGCACAACCAGTGGCTTTACCTAACATCAACTAGCTACGGAGATTGTAAAAACAAATATACTCCTTCCATGACAATTTGTATTCCTGGCTTTCTCTTACAAGTGCTGGAATATGCAGTCTATGAAAAGTCCTCAAAGAGGAAGACTGAAAAAAAAATTTCCCCTTTGAGTTCTTAAAAAGGAAGTAGTGGTTGACAGCTAGAAGTGAAAGTGTTGTATTATTTCCACCCTTATGGAATTAGGAGTGGAACTAGGAACATTCTTACATCTTTCATTTAGTGCTTCCTTTCCCCCAGAAATTCTTTTAAAATTTCCTGACACGTTTTGGTGGTAATTTGAAGTTACACTATAAAAGAAGTACTCCAGGTATGCATAATACTAAATTCTATCTAGACATACATATACTGGAAGTTAGAATCATAACTTAAGACAACAGCAACACAGGCTAATCTACCAACTAATATGCCTGACACCAAACTCGGGAGCTTATTTCCTGGTACAGATTAATTCTGTACACAAAATCCTATACCAAGTCCACAAGCAACCTCAACTCATTAGACCTGCTGTGGACCAGCAGACTGGACCAGATGATCTCCTGAGGTCCACAGCAACCTTAGTTACCCTCTGCCAGTTCATCCATGTCATAGAATTTGCTGTCCTTGTACACAGTATTGTAACTTCCCTCAAAGTAGATACCACCCTAGCTACTTAATGACCTAAAGTTCTGGAATCCATAGAAACAAAAGAAACTTCATCAAACTTATTCTTTGTCTCTTAAAAATATGTGTTAATATTGACATAACCTTAAAAATCCTCTGGCATCCAGCAAGAGGAATCCCTGTAATGATAGCAAGAAAACAACAAGGAGTTGCTATTACCTACAGAGATCAAAGACCTGCAAAAATAACTTGGCTGCAGAATGGATTCTTTCACAATCAGATATAAAAAACAAAGCTGCTTTTCTTAATAACAGAATTCAAAACGTGAAGAATTACAAATAATTCATTATGCCTCCTGAAAGTTTTCAGATTGTTCAAGCACCTGGAAATAATAAGTATAAATGCAAAACCCAGCAATGCCAGAATAAAATCACAAGTAATACTGCAGAAACTGATTTGCAATTCTACTGCCCATAAGTTCTGGCATAACTATCACAGTTAACAACCAAAAAAAAAGAGAGAATGACAGTTAATTGTGCCACGAGTTACTGGGAAAGGTCACCAGAATATTTAAAAGGCAAAAGTTAGGCAGGCTAAAAGCTCAGCTTTGCAGAACCAACAGATCTGGCTTCCAACCTCTATAATTAAGCACTACACTTCAAGAAAACCAATTAAAAAAAACCCCGGAAAGCAAGGCATAATCATCAAACTGCTGGGGTGGAGTTAAACAAGCAAAAAAGCCACTTACAGAATGCTGATACTATGGCAAAGACTAAGTTTTAGACAAATCTAGGTTTAAACTTAATCTCACCCAACTTCCAAAAAAGGAACAACTTTGGAAAAGTTCCAGTTAAGAGCAAAAACTTCCGTATCAGATAAGACTAATGACATATGCAGATAGCAGCAGCCAGTACCAAATGTCTCCAAAAGAACTTGCTGTACAAATATCTATCTGGCCCATTACAGAGCTTTTCATCTCGGATTTGAAACATAAGCATTTCTATTTCTTCCTTTAAAAAGGATATTACTCAATGCATAGTTACAAGCCTCCATAACTTTTCTATCTTAAGCTCTTGCATTTATTTTATTTTTATGGACTAAATACTACAAGTGTAATTATGAGAATATGCAGCACTAATAACTTAATTCTTAGGTTTCTATTCAATACTCTCTTAACACAAGAGCAAAAGGTCACCCTTCTGTTCTTATATAGTTTTTACACATATATGAGACACTGTATGCTTTCTGTATTGAAGACTTTCTGTAATAAATATTTTCAACACATTTGAATTATCATGTGAAAACTAAAACTAAAACTAAACAAGATACTCCTACTGGAGAAAAAACTCACTTTAACAGCAGCACAATACTGTCAATATTTTTTGTATTTAGTTACAAGTTCTCCTATTTTACACTATCAGGACATTTGCAGTTGAGCCCATCTCCCTGTCAATTCTTCGGTCTTTCCAATGGTTGGTTAATGTTATTTTATAACCTAAAAGTTCTATGAATAGCACATATTTCCCTTCACTACACACCACAGTTCAACTATCAATACTGCAATGTTCCTTAGCTCTGCAAAGATCTTATAAATTCCTCATGCCCTAAACTACCCTTGACTAATCCCAGTACTTTCTATGTTTACTTTTCACAAAAGTAAAAAAAAAAACAAACCAAAAAAGGTCAAACTCCTGCTAGCATTTTCTGTGTTTTTCCACTCAACTACAGTGTTACTACAGGATTTTGGACTTTCTATTATAAGCCTGCTGGAAGTTCATCATTTATTTATACTTTCTCAAGACTGAAATAAACTCTAAAGCATTGCTCAATCACACACAAGTCTGGTACAACACAACAGGAAAATTGTATCCAATTAATTGTCTGGCTCCAGCACAATGATTTTCCTTTTCAAGGAGGAAACTGTTCTGGGCCTCTGGCAGACAGATATGTCTTCTTGCAAGATGGTACAGTCCAACCCATCTCTCTGCCTGATGTTCCCACTCTTGGAGCAGACTGAAAAAACACTTGCCTATATTCAGCAAAAATGTGACAATGCTGAGCCTTCTTCCAACAATTCTGCCACAAGCAGAAACATTTCTGGAAAGACAGACAAGTCGGGAACATTAATGCATTGTCACAGCAAGATCTAACAAAATTCAGAGCTCTTAGATAATCCAAACTCTCAGCAAGTGAGCAACATTAACAGGAAGCAAGTATTGATGTGATTCAAAAGAAAATCCTGAGACAATAAACAATCATATAATTTAGCAGCAATAGACTGTAAAATTGCTAGCTATAGGGATGGAGACAGCATTCTTCCTTTTCACTGGCCTGGTTCCACAAACAATAATCATTTTCACTTTATGTTATCTATTAAAAGAAATGACAAAACTCAAAATGCAACAAAACAGCTGAGTATGTATGAACACATTTTGCAGAATACGAGCTAGATCAGACTCAAATCAACACAACCAAAGTAGCACAGTGACACAGACACTCCTCACTTACATGGCCCTTTACAGCATACATACATGCAATTACTTTCATTAGATAAATAAGCAAATGAAGTTGTAAGATTGATTAAGAAAAATGAGAAGATAAAGCCAAATCAAAGTATTTCTCCAGTGCCATGTAAATCCACCTGCAAAGGATCATTGGATTGCCCAACTAACATATGAAAAAGTAAAAATCAAGAACAACTTCATATGATCAAACTGCAGGGAAGCAAGGTTTTACATTCATAAGCCTGAGACCAGGAGCAAACCCAAACCATCCCATTAGAGATCTAAGGAAAACACATTTTCTGGCCTTCGTTCTGGCTAAGTAACCTGATTCATTTGAGGTTTGTAAAAATTCATTGCAAATACAAAAGGGATTTTTGTTTGTTTTTAAAGCCTAATCAATGTGTTGGTGTTCCTGGCTCAGGATAGATGCATCATGACTGCAATGGATCAGCTCCAAGAATTACAGTATTAACTCTGCAGCAGTGGCTCTAGATGGTATCTCTGCAGGGAAATCCTTGTCAGCACTGACTTACCTCTACTATAAATGGCTGCCCGCACTCCTACACCGGCTTCTAAAACCATGCTGCTGAAGTTTGTCGAAAGCAAGAGCTCCCTACCTCATACTATTCTCATGATGATATCAGTATAAAATTGGATGGTTCATTCAGGGTGACAAGCACTTACATAAAAATATTAACAGGTGTATGTAAGGGCTGCCTGACATCACCCTCTTACCAGAGGCACCTAAGCACTGGAGTTTCACCTTAGTGCATTACAGCAGATCCCAGGTCAATCCCCCAGGGCACTTGGAACAAACATTCCATGTTTGGAAGATAAAGTGTCTTCAATGTTTGGAAGATAAAGCGTCTGCACTGGAGACTGTAAGCATACAGCTACATCAAGAGTACTGAAAAATAAAACATCTGTACATCTCTTGGTCAACAATCCTAACAGAAAGCTGAAAAGACATAATAGAGGAAAAAACAAATAACAGATATGGTATCTATCAAAATAAGTGCTACTGATAAACAAGAAATTAAACACCGCTTACACAGACCAACACTAAATAGGCCAGAGTATCACACAGGAATCTCTACTGGAAGCAGCAGGAAAAAAATCTCCCACAAAACCCCTGCAATTCCAAATACCATTTTTCATATCCCACTTAGCTTTTAAAGATAAATTTACTAAAATACTTCTGAACAAACAGAATGTCCAGAGAAAATGTGCTGTACTTTCCTGAATCTTGCCAAGTTCTTGATATCCACAAAACATTTTATGTAATGTTAAGTAACACATTTCCTCTTTACAAATTTTGTTTGCTCTCTTTCGTATCAATTTACTTTTACCCCTAGTACAATACAGCACAAAGAAAGACTATCTAATCTCAACTCCTGTTTGTCAATGTATTTCTTACACTAGTGATCCAAAATTAGATGAAGTATGGCAGATATGGTCTAATACGCTGCAAGGGGTTCTTCCTTTCCAAGTGCAGCCTCCGCGTTTGTCCTCAGGTTCCTGTCTGCTGTTCACCCAGCACGGCCAGGGCCCTGTGGGCAGCCCTGCCCTTGAGCAGATCAACTCAGCCCCCACACCAGCACTCACACGCTCGGTGTCATCCCCAAACACGACCCGAGTAAATCACGCCGTGTCCTTCAGATCACAACATTAAACGGGCTGTACCTTTGGGTTGGTTGTTTTGAGTTGCTGGGGTTTGGGTTTTCTTGTTGGAGTTTTGGTTGGTTGTTGTTTTGGGGTTGGTTTTTGAGAGTATTTTTAAGGGGGGAATCTGTTTCGTGTTTGTTTTTTTTAAAGAGGGTGCTCCCCGCAGGAAGTATTTTGTAGTATTTTTATGTCACATATTTTAAGACTAGAAGCCATAAAGCACAGCTTTAATGAATTTCATTTACTATTATGGGGACTACAGATTTCAATATATAATAGTTAGCATTTCTGTCACCAAGATATGAATGTGCTCAATTTAATTCATATCCACTTTGAGTTAAATGAAAACAATAGTATTAGCTACCATTAACACATCAACTTGTGCCTGCACTTTTTTTTTCAGTTATTAAAAATGACCAATTCTTCAGAGTCCTTTCGATCTACGAAAATACTTTATTTTTCACAGTTTCTCAGAGCCTTTGGTAAACTGTAGCAATAAATTCCCTGTAAAAGGTACTTATAATAGCAACTCACAACAATCTAAGGCACTGAATAATTCCAGATTTTGAAAGCCTGGATATCTGTTGGAAGCTTCAGGTTTCTACTAAAAGCTTCTACAACACGTGTCAGAAGCATTTCAGCCTGGAAGTCACATACAAATTCTCAAGGGTTTTCCACTTGCTTATTTTTAAAAATGAAAACAAAACCCAAAAACCCAAGTTTAATATTATTTCAGTCATGCAATTGTTAAGAGTTTCTTCCCACATGCAGCGATATGAGCTGAACAAACATATTTAGATTTGCTGAACTATAGCTCACTTTTTCTTTTGCTTTGATTCACACTTTTTGGAACACTCCATGCTCAGCACAACATCTACTTCCTACATATCTAGTGAGTCACTTTTTCAGGCACCTCTAAAAAAACCCAGATTCATTACCTTGTAATTACTAACAAAAATAAAATCAAAAGGAATCCTAAGCATAATATTCTAATGTTATCACTGCATGAAAAATCCACTAGTTAACTAGGAGTTATTACGCTGTATCTACAAACACAGGCAAAAAGAGGCATTGTACTGGTTGTCTGTAAAAGTATTAATAAGCACAGAAAAAGTCCAAGTACAGATAATCCCACCACCATCTCCTTCCACCTTAATCATACACATATTTAGGCTCATATATTATGTTAAAAATATTTTTAAAAGCAAATCCAACTTTAAATACCTGCTTTTAATTGCTGTGTATTGGTGATCTTGAAAACTCATCCTACTTTCATCCTTAATAATGCTGGTGTTACATAGACATTATCTCCTTGGGCAAATAACTTTTTCCATGCATAATTAAAGTGCCTTTATACAAAGTAAACATTCGCATCTTTCAACTGCAAGTAACATGTTATCTTCAGCTTGGTCTACTTATGTGACATATTTCAGTCTTCCTCTGCCTTAGGAAAAGAATTCTGTACTACTTTCCTTGGCATTGCTTACTGATGCTCCCTCTCTGCAGGTTCTACCCCTATTTACAGATGAAACCGATAAAATTGTTTACAGACTATGTAGTAAACAGGATCACTCACATGATTCACTAAACAAAATAAAACTCCAAGCCCTCAGCAAAAAAAGAGTATGAGAGTATAACTGAAAGGCAGCTCAAGAGGCAGCACAGAGACTGGACTGAGTGACTGGTAACGCCAGAAATTGGTATTGCCAAAGTCCACAACTTACGAAACTGCAGTCCCAGATCATTCATGAACCATTTTGAAATATCTGAAGGTTTTTCTCATTACTAAATTAACATTTGAAGGTCTTTTCTCTTTTGAAAAATCCAGAATTGATAAATGTCCTGTATACAAGCTTCTAAGAAATGCTTACAAATACTCTGACAAAGAGAATTTGTGCAGGTTTAAATATAGGTCATTGATAGGATAATGACAATTTCCTAAGTGAGATGTGCTTATTAGCAGTTATATAAACAATGATAATAGATGTTCCTGCATGTAAATGTTCTAGCATAGTTCTATGTTTTTGTTTGTATTTTGAAAACACCAGGGAATTTTTTTAAGTAGTTCTTGTGATTCAAGATCAAGCCTGTATTTATCAGTATCTTCTGCCTTTTCACGCCAGCATTTGATACCTATTATCTCTAATGGTGCATTTCCTCTCCTCCAACTGTCTCACAATTCACCATTCACTCAATCAGAAAAGCCAGTCCATACTGCCACGAAATGAGCACAGAATCTGAAATTCTCCACACTGCTATATCAATGTTTTAAACCTTTTACAACACCACCACATTTAACATGCAACAGGAGTGGATTCCAGGGCATGATCCCAAACCCATTCTTTAGCTGATCACTATGGCTACAGATCTCCACCTTGGCACTTTTCATCAGACTCCTGTCAAATCTTCACCTGATGGTACCTCCAGAACTATCAAATACAATCCTCTTATTTGCTACCACTACTAAGTTGCTATTTTAAAACAGATAAACAAGTAAGAATACAAATTTTTTACCTATATTAGAGAAGCCAAAGTTAACTGAAATTTAAAAACAAACAAAAAATCCCATAGCTGATGGTCTTTGAAGCTTGTCTATCAGTTAGCAGATTTGCTTAACACTCAGTGCTTTGTCAAATTAACCATCTTGAATATGGCAGACTATTTGTAACCATAATAGAGCACGTGGGGGTCTTAAAATCTTTATAAGTCATAAGAAATGTTGATAAAAAGCTATATGCATACCACTTTCTAATTTAAAGACAGCTCAATAAATTGGAACATTTTACTTTGTTGAATCTAACAAGAAAGGTTAAAGACTAAACTTAAACTGAAAGTACTTCGAGCACTTAAGTTTTCTAGAATCCAAGAATGCACATCACATACACAATAGAGCCAAAGCAACATGCTTAATGAAACATTTAATACAGATAGCAGTTTGCACAATTACCTGCAGGTAACTTGAAAGCCATGCCATAATCCAGCCTTAAGAAATTAAATGCTTGTCTTGTCCCATCATGCCCAAGTATTGCATAACATAGGATAGTTAACAATGGAAGGTTTAAGAACTTTGCATTGTACTGCTCCTCATGCTGTGTCATACTACTGAAAAAATCTGCGTTAATTACAGACCATATTATTCTTAAAATCCAGAGCTACACTGACTGCATTTCATAGAAGGGCTTGGTGTGAACCTAAAAACCAGCTGATTTAGAGGATGTTAAGTTCTAGGGCATAATATCAGTATACGTGGAAAAAAAATACAGTGCTGAGCAACTGTAGTCTGCAGTTTGTTGATTTTTCGCTGGCTATTTAAAATTAACTTGACAGTCATTAAGTAAAACAACTTTACTTATCCCAGTTCAATCCCTAGTGGACAAAACACGCACTACAGGACCCCTCAATTTCACTTAACAAGACTGTCAGACTTGTAAGAGGAACAGTTAAGAACACAGGATGTATTTTAAAACCATTTTCACTATCAATAAAACTATATCACGAGCGCCACTCATTACAGTCCTGTTGCCAGTAATAAACTTTCTATCAGAACCAAACAAAATACTCCACAAAATTTCAAAAGGACAAGTAGGAAGAGTGCCAAACAAGCACAGCATCTTTTCTAAATGCATTTTTCAACACTCCTCACAATCAATTTACATACACAGATAAAACACTAATTTCTCCGCATTTGAAAAAAATACTATTAGAGCACTATATCAATACAATGTGCTTTCACATTCACATGACTCACCTCAAAATCACCTACTTCCAGCAATGACTAAGACACAGGCAAGTCTTTCAGTACTCTAACCATTTTCAACTGTTAGTTTTATACACTTTTCATAATATTCAGTTTCTGCTTAGTAAGAAATTACCAACTTACCTGGAAAGTTATAATTTTAAAACAAATCTTGCTCCTTCCCTATGCAACCGTACTTACTACGGCAAAACCAGAGTGATTCGCAGCCTACAGAGACTTGCTAAAACACATGTGTAGTTCCAGTGTTTTTAAATAAACACCTTACCTTGCCTGTCTTGTGATCAAACCAGACAAGAGCATGGTTCCTGGACAGCACCTTGCAGTCAAATGTGGCGTTGTTCTGGGCTGGCCGGCAGCGAGCCACGGAGCGGCCGATCTTGACGGGCTCGTCCAGGTAGACATGACGCTCCTGAAACGGGTGGGAGTTCGGGCGGCAAGTGAAGATGGCCAAGGCTGAAGGCATCGAGGACAGATTGTGGTTGCCACACCAACCAGAGATGAAGAGAGCCTCTTCTGATGCAGACTGTCCTCCACAATTTTTAAAACACCTCCACAGCAACTTTATATTAAAGCAGGACAAATATTATCGTATGAGAGGCCTAACAACTCATTGTTTCAGTGTGTAAACTAATTCTGGCAATAATCCAGTGAAAAAGCCCCATTATGTCTTTTAATAATATCAGCAGTGGCCCAAAAAAAGTCTAAAACATACAACTTTCAATCCATCCTCATCTGGAAGAATAGGAATAAGCATCTGATTCCTTCAGAGAGAAGCAAAGGCCCCGTGAAAGAAGGATACAATGTCTTAAATCCAAGTAGATGAGTCATAGAAGTACTTTTGTTTGTAACCTCAACTGCCTTCTTTCCCCCCTCCTTCCGTAAACAACACTGACCAAAAGTCTGACCAATGCAACATGGAAGCAAGGAAAGGTTTAGGGAAGGGGGACGAAGGAGTAAGATTAGCGTCCTCTCTCACAGGGCACAGATCAGGAACTGGAAGGTGAATACAAAGCCCTCGCTTCACAACAGGGACTTATTGCTTTACACAGCAATCCGCATTTCACCATCTTCGTGTGTTAAACCCCAGCGGAATAGGTGGTCCTCGATTTAGGATGGAGTGCGAGAGCTACACTTTTTCTCCCCTACACCAGATAAAGCTAAACTGGTCTACAGCTTCTGGGAGCCGCTCAGATAAGGAACTTGATAAGGCATGGAGAGGCTCCCAACTCTCCTTCTCCCGAGGACAAACCAACGCGTGGGAAGGGTCCTTGGGGCCGGCCTGCGAGGTGCGTTGACAGGTCGCTCCCCAGCGGCGGCTCCGGCTGGCGGCGGGGTCGGTGTGCGTCCCTCAGCGGCGGCTCCGCAGGGGCGGGCGGCGGGGGCTGCCCCGGGAAGTCCCTGCCAGGAGCCCCCGGCGCGGGGCGCGGCGGCGGCGGCTCCGCTCAGCCCCTCCGCAGGTGGC